>JAQJVL010001295.1:0-52500 GCA_035578905.1 Stictocephala bisonia
TTTTTTATAAAAATTGTGCACTTTACGAAAACATTTTTAAATAACTTCCCTATCCAATGATACCTCATTTGTAACAATCGCTTAAGAAATAACTATTTTATGAACTAACATTAATTCATACGGAAACTAAATGGCTACTAATTTGATAGTATTCGAGCAGTAAGGGGGTATAGAACATATATGGGAGTCAGCAGAAAAGAGGAATAGTTCAACCATCCTTCGCCGTACATCCCGGGCGCTACTAACTTCCGCCTTCAAGTATGCAACTTCCGTAACGGGTTATAGTTAAGAAATAACTGTAATGAGCTGTACAAGTTTGTTTAATCATTTTTTTACTATTATTAATTTTGTTATTGTTATTATTCATAGTAATTTGAATTCTAAATAATAACATAATGTAATTGTTCTAAGCTTGATTCGTCAGTTTTCATCAAAACAACCAATGCTGCTAATGATGTAGTGGGTGGGTCTTCCTACTGCGCAGCTCAAGCGGACTATAGGTGATAATTTTCAAATTTGGAAAAGGTTAACTAACAGGATATCAAGTACACTTTTTGTATTTGGAAAAGGTTAACTAACAGGATATCAAGTACACTTTTTGTATTTGGAAAAACTTAACTGCCAGGATACCAAGTACACTTTTTGTATTTGGAAAAGGTTAACTAACAGGATATCAAGTACACTTTTTGTATTTGGAAAAACTTAACTGCCAGGATACCAAGTACACTTTTTGTATTTGGAAAGGCTTAACTGCCAGGATACCAAGTACACTTTTTGTATTTGGAAAAGGTTAACTAACAGGATATCAAGTACACTTTTTGTATTTGGAAAAGCTAAACTACCAGGATACCAAGTACACTTTTTGTATTTGGAAAAGGTTAACTAACAGGATATCAAGTACACTTTTTGTATTTGGAAAAGCTAAACTACCACGATACCAAATACACTTTTTGTATTTGGAAAAGGTTAACTACCACGATACCAAGTACACTTTTTGTATTTGGAAAAGGTTAACTAACAGGATATCAAGTACACTTTTTGTATTTGGAAAAACTTAACTGCCAGGATACCAAGTACACTTTTAGTATTTGGAAAAGCTTAACTGCCAGGATACCAAGTACACTTTTTGTATTTGGAAAAGCTAAACTACCACGATACCAAATACACTTTTTGTATTTGGAAAAGGTTAACTACCACGATACCAAGTACACTTTTTGTATTTGGAAAAGGTTAACTAACAGGATATCAAGTACACTTTTTGTATTTGGAAAAGCTAAACTACCAGGATACCAAGTACACTTTTTGTATTTGGAAAAGGTTAACTAACAGGATATCAAGTACACTTTTTGTATTTGGAAAAGCTAAACTACCACGATACCAAATACACTTTTTGTATTTGGAAAAGGTTAACTACCACGATACCAAGTACACTTTTTGTATTTGGAAAAGCTTAACTGCCAGGATACCAAGTACACTTTTTGTATTTGGAAAAGGTTAACTAACAGGATATCAAGTACACTTTTTGTATTTGGAAAAGCTAAACTACCACGATACCAAGTACACTTTTTGTATTTGGAAAAGGTTAACTAACAGGATATCAAGCACACTTTTTGTATTTGGAAAAACTTAACTGCCAGGATACCAAGTACACTTTTTGTATTTGGAAAAGCTTAACTGCCAGGATACCAAGTACACTTTTTGTATTTGGAAAAGCTTAACTGCCAGGATACCAAGTACAATTGTTGTATTTGGAAAAGCTTAACTGCCAGGATATCAAGTAAACTTTTTGTATTTGGAAAAGCTAAACTACCAAGATACCAAATACACTTTTTGTATTTGGAAAAGGTTAACTACCACGATACCAAGTACACTTTTTGTATTTGGAAAATCTTAACGGACAGGATACCAAGTACAATTGTTGTATTTGGAAAAGGTTATCTACCAGGATATCAAGTACACTTTTTGTATTTGGAAAAGCTAAACGACCACGATACCAAGTACACTTTTTGTATTTGGAAAAGCTTAACTAACAGGATATCAAGTACACTTTTTGTATTTGGAAAAGCTTAACTGCCAGGATACCAAGTACACTTTTTGTATTTGGAAAAGCTTAACTGCCAGGATACCAAGTACACTTTTTGTATTTGGAAAAGCTTAACTGCCAGGATACCAAGTACACTTTTTGTATTTGGGAAAGCTTAATGCCAGGATACCAAGTACACTTTTTATATTTGGAAAAGTTTAACTGCCAGGATACCAAATACACTTTTTATATTATATTTGGAAAAGCTTAACTGCCAGGATACCAAGTACACTTATTTGGAAAAGCTTAACTGCCAGGATACCAAGTACACTTTTTGTATTTGGAAAAGCTTAACTGCCAGGATACCAAGTACACCTTTAGTATTTGGAAAAGCTTAACTGCCAGGATACCAAGTACACTTGTTGTATTTGGAAAAGCTTAACTGCCAGGATACCAAGTTCACTTTTTGTATTTGGAAAAGCTTAACTACTAGGATACCAATTACACTTTGAGTATTTGGAAAAGCTTAAATGCTAGGATACCAAGTACACTTGTTGTATTTGGAAAAGCTTAACTGCCAGGATACCAAGTACACTTTTTGTATTTGGAAAAGCTTAACTGCCAGGATACCAAGTTCACTTTTTGTATTTGGAAAAGCCTACTACTAGGATACCAATTACACTTTGAGTATTTGGAAAAGCTTAACTGCCAAGACACCAAGTATACTTTAAGTATTTGGAAAAGCTTAATTGCTAGGATACCAAGTACACTTTGTGTATTTGGAAAAGCTTAACTGCCAGTATACCAAGTACACTTGTATTTGGAAAAGCTTAACTGCCAGTATACCAAGTACACTTGTATTTGGAAAAGCTTAACTGCCAGGACACCAAGTATACTTTAAGTATTTGGAAAAGCTTAATTGCTAGGATACCAAGTACACTTTGTGTATTTGGAAAAGCTTAACTGCCAGTATACCAAGTACACTTGTATTTGGAAAAGCTTAACTGCCAGGATACCAAGTACACTTTGTGTATTTGGAAAAGCTTAACTGCCAGGATACCAAGTACACTTGTTGTATTTGGAAAAGCTTAACTGCCAGTATACCAAGTACACTTGTATTTGGAAAAGCTTAACTGCCAGTATACCAAGTACACTTGTATTTGGAAAAGCTTAACTGCCAGTATACCAAGTACACTTGTATTTGGAAAAGCTTCACTGCCAGGATACCAAGTACACTTTTTGTATTTGGAAAAGCTTAACTGCCAGGATACCAAGTACACTTTTTGTATTTGGAAAAGGTTAACTAACAGGATATCAAGTAAACTTTTTGTATTTGGAAAAGCTAAACTACCAAGATACCAAATACACTTTTTGTATTTGGAAAAGGTTAACTACCACGATACCAAGTACACTTTTTGTATTTGGAAAAGCTTAACTGCCAGGATACCAAGTACACTTTTTGTATTTGGAAAAGGTTAACTAACAGGATATCAAGTACACTTTTTGTATTTGGAAAATCTTAACGGACAGGATACCAAGTACACTTTTTGTTTTTGGAAAAGCCTAACTGCCAGGATATCAAGTACACTTTTTGTATTTGGAAAAACATAACTGCCAGGATACCAAGTAAATATTTTGTATTTGGAAAAGCTTAACTGCCAGGATACCAAGTACACTTGTTGCATTTGGAAAAGCTTAACTGCCAGGATACCAAGTACACTTTTTGTATCTGGAAAAGCTTAATGCCAGGATACCAAGTACACTTTTTATATTTGGAAAAGTTTAACTGCCAGGATACCAAATACACTTTTTATATTATATTTGGAAAAGCTTAACTGCCAGGATACCAAGTACACTTATTTGGAAAAGCTTAACTGCCAGGATATCAAGTACACTTTTTGTATTTGGAAAAGCTTAACTGCTAGGATACCAATTACACTTTGAGTATTTGGAAAAGCTTAACTGCCAGGATACCAAGTACACTTGTTGTATTTGGAAAAGCTTAACTGCCAGGATACCAAGTTCACTTTTTGTATTTGGAAAAGCTTAACTACTAGGATACCAATTACACTTTGAGTATTTGGAAAAGCTTAAATGCTAGGATACCAAGTACACTTGTTGTATTTGGAAAAGCTTAACTGCCAGGATACCAATTACACTTTGAGTATTTGGAAAAGCTTAAATGCTAGGATACCAAGTTCACTTTTTGTATTTGGAAAAGCCTACTACTAGGATACCAATTACACTTTGAGTATTTGGAAAAGCTTAAATGCTAGGATACCAAGTACACTTGTTGTATTTGGAAAAGCTTAACTACTAGGATACCAATTACACTTTGAGTATTTGGAAAAGCTTAAATGCTAGGATACCAAGTACACTTGTATTTGGAAAAGCTTAACTGCCAGGACACCAAGTATACTTTAAGTATTTGGAAAAGCTTAATTGCTAGGATACCAAGTACACTTGTTGTATTTGGAAAAGCTAACTACCAGGATACCAAGTACACTTGTATTTGGAAAAGCTTAACTGCCAGGATACCAAGTACACTTTGTGTATTTGGAAAAGCTTAACTGCCAGTATACCAAGTACACTTGTATTTGGAAAAGCTTAACTGCCAGTATACCAAGTACACTTGTATTTGGAAAAGCTTAACTGCCAGTATACCAAGTACACTTGTATTTGGAAAAGCTTCACTGCCAGGATACCAAGTACACTTTGTGTATTTGGAAAAGCTTAATTTCCAGTATACCAAGTACACTTGTATTTGGAAAAGCTTAGCTGCCAGGATACCAAGTACACTTTTTGTATTTGTAAAAGATCGTCTTCGTCTTTTAAAAATGTTACTAGTGAATAATATGTTTTGAAACATCTTGAATACTTTTCCAGTTACCTTTCGGTATGGATCTGAGACATCATTGTTGGATATTCTGTATCTGATTGCGTTAAAATAATTCAAAACATTCAATTATGACATAACTTTAAACTATGCATTTGTTGGCACTTGTCTGAGTAGGGCTAAAAATAAATGAAACAAGTAGGGTATACTTGTCTTTATTTCACTCTTTTACATAATTAGATAATAAAAATAATTATTGAAAAATTACTTATCACTTGGCGAGGGCAAACCCAACTCGGCTGTTGCCCAGGTCAAACACAGTGTAGCATTTGCGCATAAACACATCTCCCAGGATGAAGAATGGAATATCTGACGATCCTTTAAAATCGCTGATACATTGGTAGCTTCGTCTTGGTTATTTTGAAAGACTTCCTAGAGCAAAACACAGCTGACATTCAACAAATATTTCGTAGTTATACATTTACATACTCTTGTGTTTAAGGCGTTTTATTTTAAAATAAGAAGCCTGTAAAGACACTTACTAAGATTACAGTGTTTTATTTTTGTATTGGTTGTATGGACTTTAATTGTAACATTCCTCATAAAAGGTTTGTGATAAATCATAGTTTATATACTCTGGATTTATATTTACAACAATTTTGATGTATTCGTTAACTTTATATTCTTTCGATGATAAATTATCTTTGATATTTCTCCTTTGAATTCTATGGTAGTTAATTTTAGTACAACATTAAATTAATATTGAGGTCTTATGTTATGTTCTTTCTCCACAAGTAAAGTATATGTCAGAAATAGAAACATACAGAAATATACGCAGTTGTTTGAAGTCATCTATACTTTGGTTAGATAATACAAGGAAGGATTGAAGAAGTAATCTATTACGTTATTTAATGACTATTTGGTGAACTGGGTAAAAACATTAATAAGAAAATTAATATGGAGATCTATTTGTTATAACACTTTTATCACAAAAGAACCTTCATATCTTTAGACACATGGCATTTACGATGGAACGTGTACAAATATATATATTTACATAAATGTAAATATATTATACTGTAATTGCGTCCTAGTTAAACTATGAAATATTCTGACTAAAACTGTCTTAAACTTGGTAAAGCTATTGACAAATTGACACAATCCTTAAATAGTATTATAATATACTAAAAACTAGAATTTTATAAATGAGTATAGTTTTATTTATAATGAAGACGTGGGGATGAAAATTAAATAGTAAATAATGAACCTTTAAAATATACTCTTGAGGCTGAAATACGAATTTAGTGTTGCTGATCACAAATGTTACATTGGGAAGTTTGTTGATTGTCGAACAACCCACCCGTAAAAACAAATCATAACTTTACGTTTAATTTTAATACAAATTAAGTATGCTTATTTTATCACAAGTTTTAGGGTTAGTGCTACACTAGTGAAATTATCATGAAGCTACACGGAAACGAGTGTTTTTTTTTTCATTTAGTAAAAACCTCGTCTGTACTAATACATGTATCCAATATGTAATTAATTTTACTTACAGTGTACGCTTGCAGATCCTCATTGAACGTACCCCCGATGGCTTTGTTATTTTGGTCAGTATATTCTGTAGGTCCAGCCAAAGCAGGATTACTGGTGTCTGGGATAGTTCCTATACGGCCGGTTATTTCTTCAGACCCAAGCCAAAGGTTGACAAAGGAACGTAAATTACTAACTTAACATTTAATAAGAAATTCATATTGTAACAAGAACAAGTCGTAAACAAAATTATCAATTAGTAATTAGACTTTTCAATACTGGACAAGGCCTTTTACAAACTTTGCTCGACAAATCATCAGCGTAGCGATAATGTAAAATAAACCTGATAGATGGATAAATAATTATTTATGCTCACAACATGTTCAAGTAATTTTAAAAATATGTTATAAGAACTGTTATCACACCGTAAAAATTATAACATATAAGTTATGAACGTATTTGTTAAAAGAAAGGAAATGTTTGATTTGGGCCGTTTTTATTACTCAGTCCTAGTTGTTTATGTTTATTAATTAAAATATTGTTTTTCTTGTTTGTGGATTATTTTATTTGTTCTTTAAATATAACTTTCTTTAATAACATGTTTGGCAACAGCATGTTTTGAATGGTTACTGATGTTCTTTACGTCTAATTTTTATTACTCTTTGTATAATGTTAAATTGTTTGCAGTCATTGAATTTGTTTCATAAATTCTTGACTTTTCTTAGGAAATACCTTCATATGACGTATTTTTGCTAATTTTTATGTGTACAGTAACATCCTAATTTATTCAAACAGTTTTACTGAACACCCTGTATATGCGAATAATATATTTAAAACATATTAACTACACAGATATTAAGTTCTCCTTTACCGTTAAAAGAAAACATCTCCTTTGATTCTTATTTTATTTACAAAAGACATTAAACATAGGTACATCTGTATAGGGCAGCAGATTTAACATGGCCGGTGGTTAGGGTTGCGCAGTAGACAAAAAGTCAAAGTAAGCAGTGGGGGAAGCAATAGGCTCAGTTCACTTTTAGTGGTGGGGGAGTTGGGATGGTGCCACGCTGCTAGCTGACACTTCCTTCCCTCTGTCCCCACTCTGTCATACTTCATTTCCCCTCTCACAAGTCTTTCTGCAACTGCTAAGTTATGAACTGGTATAGAAATTAAACGATAATGTACACAACCTTTAATTATGTGTGTTGTTATTTTCAGTAAATATTGTTGTGTTTTTTATCTTACCCGTCAAGGTCTATATTCCAATAATGTTGTGTGACGACTTTGGTGTAAGTTAAGTTTCCAACGAAGTGGTTTGGGTCCACTCCTCCAAGTACAAGTTCAGCACTGACTTTCTCACCTTTGTTCTTTGAGGTTGGCTTGTCTCTGAAAATAACGCCAGTCAATAACTTCCTTCAAAGTCAGTTTAAGGGATTATTTGTATACATAAATAATTAAGAACTAAAAGAAATATAACTATTACAAAACTCTTGAAGTTTGATGATTGTTCAGTTAAAACAAACCATTCATATTTCTTAAGTTTGTTCTTTCTTTTCCAGGTATTTTCAAAACACAGGTTTAATTTTTCTTTTACGTAGTTTTCGAGAAAGATTTTGGATTATTTTGGGGTTTAGTACCCAATATTATTGTATAGTTATTGTATTGTCTTAGTTGTAATTGTGGTAGGGATAATATTTCTACCAAACAATTAACTACTTCCAGATAGTAAATGTACAGGGTGTTTGAAAAGTATGAGGCAAAACTTCAGGAAATGATTAAATAAACAAAAACGAAGATGTGTCTGTCTGTCTGTATGTGTACCTGAAAAATAACTATGGTTGAAAAATAACTGCCTGTCAATTACTTCCTCCAAAGCTCACCCCCTCCTCTCTCTCTCTCTCTCTCTCTCTCTCTCTCTCTCTCTCTCTCTCTCTCTCTCTCTCTCTCTCTCTCTCTCTCTCTCTCTCTCTCTCTCTCTCTCTCTCTCTCTCTCTCTCTCTCTCTCTCTCTCTCTCTCTCTCTCTCTCTCTCTCTCTCTCTCTCTCTCTCTCTCTCTCTCTCTCTCTCTCTCTCTCTCTCTCTCTCTCTCTCTCTCTCTCTCTCTCTCTCTCTCTCTCTCTCTCTCTCTCTCTCTCTCTCTCTCTCTCTCTCTCTCTCTCTCTCTCTCTCTCTCTCTCTCTCTCTCTCTCTCTCTCTCTCTCTCTCTCTCTCTCTCTCTCTCTCTCTCTCTCTCTCTCTCACTCACTCACTCACTCACTCACTCACTCACTCACTCACTCACTCACTCACTCACTCACTCTGTATAAAGGTTAATTTGTACGTATATTAGGTTAAAACAAAGCTTTCTCATCTTTATTAAGTTTATCGTTTTCCAGAGATTTTCAAAAATATATACGTTTCATTCTTTATTTACGCACTGTTTTCAAAAAAGGTTTGAGAGTGATTGCCTAACTGAGATTTGCTATCCAAGTTTATTATAACTATTTCTTTTGCAAAGGATAATGTTCATACTTATAATTTATTTACCCCCAGATAATAAATATATAGCTAACTAAATGATCCCTTAAATTGTACTATATTTATTCACTCCAAGCTCATTTATTCCTGCATATTAAAAAATATATAAATTTGACAAGTCCTGTTCTTCAGGCCTTCCTTCTTTTTCTTTTTATAGTAAATGTAATATGTAATGCACTTGAAAACGAGAGGAAGTTTATACCTCTCAAAACTTCGTGTAATTAAAAAAAAAGACTCGTTGGAAAATTCGAATTAAAATTAAAGATACTTTTTATTCTAAATAAAATGTTATAAAGACTAATAATTTAAGTCATAATGCCTTTAAAGATGTACTTAAATAGTGAATTTTGATGCAAAACTAATGATTTGATATAATATTAATACAGCATAATATTTTGTATTAAAAATACAACTACTAAATAAAACTATGTTTTTATTATGAACTATTTCAATAAATCTCATTTTTGTTTACAATATATTAATCCATGTATAACAGTTGTGTTTTATTATGCAAATATGAAGAAGTCTAACTTGTTAAGGCAGAATGCAAACACGAGATCCTTCACCACTCCTTGATCAACCATATTTATGAATGGAGGGGATTAGTTTTGAGGTTAGACAGGGAACGATAAGCCGTTCCCAAAATTCCATTATATTCTATACCGGTTACGAGAAGGTCAATTGTTGTTATCTCGGCAAAAACTTGTTCTTTGACTGGCAAACCAGCAATATGAAATAGGATATACTGCAGAAATTTAAATTAATTGTTGTTACTGTTACGGACCGCGCCGCTTTTGAAAGCTCCTCTCGTAGACTTTGGGCTGCGAGACCAACTGTGGTGGTCGGGACCGATCTACTGTCCGTAACAAAAGTTTGGAGACTCGAGTTTGGAAGCTCCTACTCCTCTCTCGTAGACGGACACTTTGGGCTGCGAGATCAACTGGTGGTCGGGACCGATCTACTGTCCGTAACAAAAGTTTTGACGGTCAAGTATGGAAGCTACAATGCAAGTGTAAACAAAAGTTACATTTCAGTTATTTGAAATTCGATTAAAAATAGTCTACGTATTGAAACAAATTTGCGTTTATAATTAAAATTTGCAAGATCCGAATATTAAAGTACATTTATTGAAAGATGTTTTATTATTTATGCAAAACGTGTTTAAGGTGAACATTAAGGGTGTTCATCCAATCGCCTAGTTCAACACTCCAAAGAATTTAGTTCTACATTTTATCGCAACTGTTGCTAGGAGTAGTAAAGAGTCTACCTCACTAACAAACAAATAATGTGTTCCCTTCCCTTCTCTCCCCATCACTGCCCCTAACAACCCCACCCCGCAAATTCTACAGAAGAACATAACTTCCTCATTTATAGTAAAGTCTAGCAATGAAGTTTTATATATTATAAATCTGTTATTTCAGCTAAATATAAGTGTACAAAAATGTACTTAAAATTTGAAGAAATGTCAGTCATTGAAAAATAATTAATTGGCAACATTTCTCGAAAAATGTTTATAATTATTCTAGGCTAGGTTAGCTAGAACTTTTTTTCCTCAATATTTACATAGTTTTAATAAAATCATGCGGTTTGTTACTGAGTTATGTATCAAAATGCCAAATTAGTCACTTCAGGTATTATTTATCTTTATGACTTTTTTCAGAATTTTTTACCACGACACATTTATTGCTTTTAAGGTGACTAACAATTTTACTAAAAAACTTTTTAAATTATTGATGACTGAACATCCTTAAAATGACCACCATTTTGGAAAGGAGCTACATTATAACTTCATACTTATTTTTGAAAAAACCTACCAGCAACATTTGTATGGTTTGATTTGATAACGTAACATACAGTTTTTGTAAAAGTTACATGAACAGAAGTTTTTTTATCTAAAGAAAAATATTCTAAAGTTTGTAACATGAATTTGGAAATACACCGTATTTTACTTTTACAAAATCTGAGCTTATCAAACAGTTAAATCTGTAATTACTTTCCGGTAATTCCCGTCACTTGAAAAAGCGAGTGATTAGATTTGTATTCTGGTAAAAACGTAGTAATTTGGATAATGCAACTAATAGGGTTTCCCATATGATTGTTCAAATATACCTCTTAGCAGTCAATTAGATTTCAAAATCATATTTATACAGATAACTTTAGCCCAACCTTTTTAACTTGAGATAAAGCACTTGATAGCTCACTCTATATAAACACTACAGCTACTCACATCTCTACTAAAAGTAGTTGAATCAAGATGCATTTAACTAATGTGTTTTTAGTACTGCTGCTAGCAATCAGCTTATCAGATGCCAGGTAATTCATATTCCATTTTTAGGATAACAATTTTTTCTAATAAAACTTATTTACTTTTACTCTATTATTATCAATAAATAATATTATTAAAATAAATAGTAACACCAAATGTCTACCTATCGTGATATTTCAACATTTGCTTTCCATAATTCAACTGTCTGTCCTCATAATGTACGTAATGCCAAACATAACCTAAACTAACAAAACTGAATTTATTTTGTACATTCTTTTATTACTTTTAATTTGTATAGCTACCAAAAGGAATTCCGGTAAATGATATATTTAAAAAAATATTTGTATTTAAATAATTACAAGTAAGGACATAATACTTAGACAAAATAGCTGATTTAGAGAAAATTTGTGACAGCTAGCTTATTTGTTAATAATCAGCTGTTTACCTATATATAGGGTGTTTCTTTTAAAACGTAACCCTATTTACAAGTACAGAAAATTAAGATTTAAGAAAATTACAAGTTCATAGGTTGGTAGCACTGGTTCTTTTTCTTCCTTGGCTATCAGCTGATTTACGTTGTGGGATTTTTGTTCACTTAATTTGGGTTTCGTGCATTGTTATTAAGTTGAGGTTAGAAATATGGTTTTGAGCAAACTTTGAAAAACGTGTCCAGAAATTTACTAAAGAGGGCAGAACGTTATATAAAAGCTAATTATGGTTTATTTGAATAACGAAACTTAACATAAATCTCATTAAAATCATGTAAATAGTAATAATAAATGTTAATGATATTAAAATGTGTTATAGATATAGATTTTGTTTGTCGTTTTTATTTGAAATCATGGATTGTGTTTTAAAATAAGCCGGTAGCCCTTGCTTCAGCCTGCTGCCTCCTAGATAAAAAGTGTTATAGTCTAGAAACCCCTATAAGTCTATTTCATGGGAAGCAAAGTAGTGCAGTCATATCAGAATTAGTAGAAATCGTCTTAAACAGTTCACAATTAAAACCAAATTCGCCAAGCTTCTGTGTTCTGAATGGGGTTTTTGTATCTACCTTTTAAATAAAAATTATTAAATTAAATTAGTGCCAGTGTTACTCTAATATCAATATCAATATCGCTTCAGTCAAGTATAAGATTAACTCAGCCCAAGATCCATGATATGATAAATAACTCAAAAATTTTAGATTACGTTTTAGAGACCAGTGGACAGTAAAAATTACTATTAAAATACTTTTACATAATATATTATGTCCTACTTATAAAGCATGTTTGTGCAGGATTTGTTTAATGTCTATACATTATCTATAGGGGGGTAAAGGGGGGCAACTAAACATTTTCAAATACAAACACCTATCATGTGACCCCTCATTTTAAAGGGAATGAAAACAGAAATCCAATAATGCAAACTAAAGGTCTATACGTTTATTTTAACAGATTTTATGACAAATTTATAATAATAAAATCAGTAACTGTCTTGTCCTTTTTTTATGTCCTGGCACACCTGGATATAATTTAAACGGCCCAAGATATCTATGATGAAATGCAAGTGAGTAGTAAAGAGAAAGTCAACAGTAGATTGTTGCAACCGGTAAGATAAGAACAAGGGAAATTCCAAAGCATGTTGACTCATGTTACGATAAACAGGACAAGACAGTTACTGATTTTATTATTATAAATTTGTCATAAGATCTCTTAAAATAAACGTAGAGACCTCTAGTTTGCATTATTGGATTTCATTTTTTATTCCCTTTAAAATGAGGGGTCACATGATAGGGGTTTGTATTTGAAAATGTTTAGTTGCCCCCCTTTACCCTCTTTAGAAAAGGGGGGCAACATTTTCAACAACTTGAAAATTAAGAAAATATGTTATAATAGGTAGGGTCAAGGTTTCACATAGATATCTCAGGCCGTTTAAATTATATCCAGGTGTGCCAGGACATAAAACTCACTCTGTATATACTTTTATATGTGGCAATCGATTAATACTTTTCATAAAGTTTAGCCCCAATTCATGCATAAATATTAGTATTATTCAGATTTCAAATGCCAACACGGCTTGGGCGTATTTTAAGGCAAAAATGAATGATTACTTGAGTGTAATCTTGTTACTGGGTTCGACTTAGCTAAAAGGACCATTTATTAGTAGCCCTATACTCAAGGCATCTAAGAGACCTGCAATTTTACGTATAATACGAACCACGTTGTATTGTCCTTATTTTCAGCTGATTTACAAGTCTAATACTCATTTTTTCTCCTACAACATGCGGACAACCCTAAACTTGTTTAGTACTACGGTATTAAATACCGTACCTGATAGCAACTATCGAACGATATATCGGTTTAATCGAACCGAACATAGAATCTATCACCTATATCTCCACAACACTCTGTCCCTAAGTAGCTGGATTACAGGTCTCCTCCATTTTATTTCGCTTAAGTTGAAGAGAGTGCCAGTTAGTTACGTCCCACACAAGGGGCACCTTGAAAATTTATCCTAAACTTGATTATATGCGTTGTGATATTGCACTTTCGTAGTTATTTGTGTTATAGTAATAACTTAAATTGTTATTTTGTGTTTATAAAATCAACCGTTAATCGAATAGCTTAACATTATACAGTTTGTTTTGAAAAAAGTACGTATATTTTGATGGTAGTAAACATTTGCTTATTATTATCCATATTTTTTAAATTAAAAATAGTTTTTAGTTATAAAAATTTGTAATATTATTAACCATTATATTACAAAACTCATACACAATTATCTAAAATAAAGAAGAAGTCCTAACTTAAATGAAAATTATTCATAATTTATACAAATATATTTTTTTAATATTTTTAAAATGGGGTCCAGTAGCCCTCTTTGTGCTGGTTGTAGGACTAAAATTTACTAGTTAGTTGAAAAAAGCCCTATGAGTCCATCCATACATAATAACGAGGACGTGATGATTTGATGGAGTTGATCTAAGAAATAATTTATTATGCCTTTTTGATTCGTTTCTAAGAGTAATGCAAGATCGAAACATAAAAAATGCATTGATCTTGGAAAAATTAAAAAATGCACTGATATTATTTTAATTAATTTCTCCAGGAAAACGTTGGACAGGAAATCGATGAAGACAGTGACCATTCCCCTTGGTAGGCTCCACAAGAATGGTCCACCTTCACTAGAGAACCTGAAGAAGTCCAGAGCTGCCAACCTCAGAGACGGGGCAGACCTAAACCTTCGTGACGTACAGGACGTAAGACCATAATTTTTTTTCTGAAATAGGTGTTAATAAAGTACTGCCAAAGTATAAATCAACACACAGTAGCGAAGCACGGTCGTTTTACTTGCCAACCAAGCGATGCTAGCGATCCTAGGGGTGGTATAGCAAACAACTGGCTCAGTAAGTGGAAAGATACCGTACCTCTGCGATACGACCGCTAGGATTGCTAGCATCCAGCAGTTGATAATTTTTTCAATAGTAAGCTTCACTAATTTTTGTTTATATTATGCTGCGGTAGTATTAAAATTAATTGTGTACCTTTATGACTTTCCCAATTGAATAAATTCTTTATTGCAGAAAAACTGGATACGATGATAAAGTCGTACCATCCTTGAAAAGTTAGTCGGTAAAATAAGTAAAGAAATATTTACTTTAAAGCCCAAATAACCCTAAAGTTTTATGATTTTATAATTTATGTAGACCTACTTTTTCTAAAAAGCTGTACCAGTCAATAAAAGTTGAAATACTGAATAATGTATGTTAACTACAAGTTTCCCAACAATCATATCGCCCTACTACTGAGGAAGGGAAGTATATAATACAATATATTATGACTTAAACTAAAAATTAAAACAGTATTTACGGTTTACTTAACAAAAATAACAGATAAAATAAAAATAAACTCTGAAATGTAGGAGAAAAGTGTTTAAGACAATAAGATATATCAATTACAGTTGGAATTTAAAAAAGTAGTAGTCATGAAAATAGAACAAATTAGCCATTAATATGCCAAAACAAATAACTCTCATAGTGACGCCGACAGTATATCGAAATTTGAAATGCTACTTAGCTGTTTTGGTAGCATATACAATTCAAAATAAAGTATTCGTCTTTATTTTACTATACTTTTGAAGAAATCCACAAACTATGCGATAATTCATCGAAAGGGGGTTGGTTTAAAAGAGTTAGTAAATTTAATAGAATATGTATACTAAGTTTCATGGTAAAGACCCAATTAACAAATAAATAGATGCTGTAAAAAAACCACTAAAAAAATTGTTCTTTCATTTCCAAGAGAGTTGGTTTTGAGCTATGTAAAAATCAAAACTCTAATAAGAATTACATTTTTAAATTCTAAGATTGAAAGATATTTAATGACAGTTTAGTAAGTGAAGAGATGACAGTCAAAGAAATCAATGTAAAATGTAACAAAATTACAACAACAACATCTTAAGAACTGTACATTTGCTGCTTATATAATAATTTGACTTTGTAGTAACGAAATAAAATACAAGTGTAGTTACGAGGTTTTCCAGCAGCGTTATGTTCAGAGAAGTTACTGGTTATAAACGTTTGAATTACATGGATTCTTAAATAGTTGACATAAAATTATAATTTGGTTTATATCAAATTAATAATATATCATTTTTATTAAGCTGTTATACTATTAGCTGATACAACAATAAAGTACACAAAGATTACATGTTTAGGTTTATAGAATCACAAAAATACGTTTATTAAATTTTTAAATTAGCTCTAATCATGTGTGTATTACTGAAGCAAGGTACGTAGTAACTTGCAATAAGCGACAACTCAGTAGCGGAGGTCATGTGATGACGTCACAGGCCGATTAGCGCTGCCTCGCAATCAGCTGATCGAGTCGACCTTGTACTCTAGCCATCTTGGCTTTCACTAAGGTATGTTATTTTTTGTTTTATATAGATGTACTACTACGGGCCGATGACCGTAGGGACGCCAGGACAAACTATTAATGTTCTTTTTGACACTGGATCCTCAGACCTTTGGGTGCCTTCAGTACGAATGTGCAGAAAGTATCGGGCTTATTGTCGTAAGTAAAAACTCTTTATTATAATTAATAATTTATTAATTGAATTATAATTTTTTATCTATCGTATAGTATTGTAATTAAATTCAATATTGTTTAATTTTCCAGCTTTAAGACTTGATTAAAATGATATAACAAAAAATGAATTAAATGAATTATACTATTGTCTATTTAATTTATTTCCTGACTTGACTTCAGAGCGCTCTTATAGAAAATTTTGTAACTAAAAGGAGTTAAAAAATACTACAACCAATGGTATGACGACGTAAGCCAGCTGTGCTGTAACAAGGTCTTTACGTATGGCATTGTTGCCACGTTTCAGTTCTTTGAATGCACCTTTTATAATCTAATTGTTCAATATTGTGAATTTGATTTTGAGTAAATATGATCGTGGATTTAATATTTCTGTTTTCTAGTGTTTATAGATTTTTCTTATTGCATTATATATATTGTTCTATTTTATTATTGTTTGACCAATCATAAATCCATATATAATCGGAATTCTACCTCAACTACATTGTCTGTCGAATGTCAAAAGCAGAACTGTTGGCAACACCACCACAGACGGCGCTCATTTCAAGTCAGCTAATTCATTAAATAAAGTATAACATACGATCTGGCAATATGATCGAAACTGTGAAGTAGTCTACACATAAGGTACGGACACTGTGAAGTAGTCAACATATAAGGTACGAACACTGTGAAGTAATCTACACATAAAGTACGAACACTGTGAAGTAGTCTACACATAAGGGACGGACACTGTGAAGTATTTTACACATAAGGTACGGACACTGTGAAGTAATCTACACATAAGGTACGGACACTGTGAAGTAGTCTACACATAAGGTACGGACACTGTGAATTAGTCTACACATAAGGTACGAACACTGTGAAGTAATCTACACATAAGGCACGAACACTGTGAAGTAGTCTACACATAAGGTATGGACACTGTGAAGTAGTCTACACATAAGGTACGAACACTGTGAAGTAGTCTACACATAAGGTACGAACACTGTGAAGTAATCTACATATAAGATACGAACACTGTGAAGTAGTCTACACATAAGTTACGGACACTGTGAAGTAGTCTACACATAAGGTACGAACACTGTGAAGTAGTCTACACATAAGGTACGAACACTGTGAAATAGTCTACACATAAGGTACGAACACTGTGCAGTAGGCTACACATAAGGTACGGACACTGTGAAGTAGTTTACACATAAGGAACGGACACTGTGATGTAATCTACACATAAGGTACGGACACTGTGAAGTAGTTTACACATAACGTACGAACAATGTGAAGTAATCTACACATAAGGTACGGACACTATGAAGTAATCTACACATAAGGTACGGACACTGTGAAGTAGTTTACACATAACGTACGAACAATGTGAAGTAATCTACACATAAGGTACGGACACTGTGAAGTAATCTACAAATAAGGTAAGGACACTGTGAAGTAGTTTACACATAAGGTACGAACACTGTGAAGTAGTTTACACATAAGGTACGAACACTGTGAAGTAGTCTACATATAAGATGCGAACACTGTGAAGTAATCTACACATAAGGTACGGACACTGTGATGTAGTCTACACATAAGGGACGGACACTGTGAAGTAGTCTACACATAAGGTATGAACACTGTGAAGTAGTCTACATATAAGATACGAACACTGTGAAGTAGTCTACACATAAGTTACGGACACTATGAAGTAGTCTACACATAAGGTACGAACACTGTGAAGTAGTCTAAATATAAGGTACGAACACTGTGAAGTAGTCTACACATAAGTTACGGAAACTGTGAATAGTCTACGCATAAGTTACGGACACTGTGAAGTAGTCTACACATAAGGGACGCACACTGTGAAGTAGTCTACACATAAGGTACGGACACTGTGAAGTAGTCTACACATAAGTTACGGACACTGTGAAGTAGTCTACACATTAGGTACGGACACTGTGAAGTAATCTACTCATAAGGTACGGACACTGTGAAGTAGTCTACACATAAGGGACCGACACTGTGAAGTAGTCTACGCATAAGGTACGGACACTGTGAAGTAGTCTACATATAAGATACGAACACTGTGAAGTAGTCTACACATAAGTTACGGACACTGTGAAGTAGTCTACACATAAGGTACGAACACTGTGAAGTAGTCTACACATAAGGTACGAACACTGTGAAGTAGTCTACACATAAGGTACGGACACTGTGAAGTAGTTTACATATAAGGTACGAACACCGTGAAGTAGTCTACATATAAGATGCGAACACTGTGAAGTAGTTTACACATAAGATACGAACACTGTGAAGTAGTCTATTCATAAGGTACAAACACTGGTGTAATAACCCATAGTATTGTCACTGGTCAGGTTTCATTAATAAAACTTATTTGCTTACAATAATTTGATAAATAATATTCAAAATAAAGGATACTCGAAAAATAAAATAAAAATTCGAATGCTCTTAACACTAATAGCTTATTTAATTGTTTTAATATTGACAGTTTAATTTTAAAATATCACTGTACGACATCTCTTATCTTTTTTATTTACGTATTTATAATATTATTTCAATGTAAATACAACGTGTTTCTTTTAAAATACAACCCATGATTTTAAATAAAAATAACGAACAAAACATATTGTATTATTATAAACTTTTATGACTACTATTTATATGATTTAATGACCTTTTTATTTTAACGATTTTGTTTTAAAATATTCCTCCATAGTAAACAAAATATTCCTCTCTGGTCTTCGCTCAAAACCATGTTTCTAACCTCAATTTAATTACATCGCACGAAACTCAAATAAAGCGAACAAAAATGTAATTCAGCCGACAGCCAAGGAAGAAAAAGAACCAGGGCTACCAACCTATGAACTTGTAATTAATCCTTCATTTTCTGTACTTGTAAATATGGTTGCGTTTTAAAAGGAACGTATGTATTATTAAGAATACTATAGTTTAAAAAATAAAATAAAAAGGTAAATCCACAGAAAATATTATATTGGACATTAATTCGTTTTATAAAACGCATTTTATTTGATTACAGAGCATCACAAGGCTTACGCTCACACAAAAAGCAAAACTTACAAGAGAGATGGGACTTCGTTCTCCATCAGATACGGATCTGGATCCGTATTTGGGTTTGTTTCCAAAGACAACATTAATGTAAGTTAATAACAATTCAAGGATCTTCTAAATTCGTGTCAACAATAGCTTTCATTTTACTGTGTTTTTCCGGGCATAATCAAAAGCCTTCTTAAAACTATTATATGATTCATTGAATATTTCATTTCAAAAGATAATTTTATAGCTATTTTTTATTAAGTACTCATAGTATAAATTAGGATTTTTAATGTTATGAACAATGCTTTAATACTTTTAACTCGATCTAACTAATAAGGCAATTCCATTCTATGGCTACTGAATGATTTTTTTTCCATTTACACAATACCAAAATTACACAATAGTATGGAGATACTTTCAAACAAAAATTACTGTATAGCATTTTAGTAATTGAGAATAAATATAGTTATAAACTAGTTTATGTTCATTCAATATATGCCATAATTCAGAAACTGTCACTGCTTAGTACCTACAACCTGTATTTTCACATATAAACTTTAGCTTCCACTCTGTACTGTAGACTTGCTGGTCGACTGGAGGGTGTTTTATAAGTTTCCTAGAGCAACCAAGAAGGTGCCAGATGTGTTAACTTGAGCGTTTCAACCATCATACTAGAAGGTCCTCCCCCATCGTACTAGAGAACACACCCCGAAGTGCCCACCATAACCCACTTCAAAGAGAGAGGAAGAGCTTCCTAAATCGTGGTTTGTAACCGTACTTACGATTAAATTTTATTTCAGATTGCTGGATTGCCAGTCAAAGGGCAAGTTTTTGGCGAGGCAACGTCTGTTGACTCTGACACACGCAGAGCAGAATTTGACGGAATTTTGGGAATGGCATACCCTTCCCTGTCTGTGTTAGAAACTAACCCTCCATTCATAAACATGGTTAAGCAAGGAGTGGTGAAGGATCCCGTGTTTGCATTCTACCTTAACAAGTAAGAGTTCTTCAATAGTCATAACAAGATATAATTATTGTAAATGGATGTATTGTGAACAAAAATGTGATTTAGTGAAACAGTTTGCAATAAGAACATAATTTAATATAGTTAAAGAGCATAGTAATTAAAATATTTAAAAAGCCAATAGGCCTCCTGTTAGCTTAATGGTTAGCACTTTTGCATTACATGCATAGGGTCACGGGTTCAAATCCCGGGAGGTCCATTTGCTTGAGTGGGCCGTTGCCCCATAAAAATGTTTGTAAAATAAGGCAAAATGCCACTGGTGAAAATAGACCAACAAGGATAAATATTATGTGAACTACAGTTGTTATATTAAAATTATATCCAACTGATAGAAAGTGACCTACTGAAAGCAGTGTGCAAGAGAGGAAGAGAGAAGTGCACTGGGTGCTGGAGATGGATAGAAGACTATTCTTCCCCCACTCGGTCATTCCATTTCAACATTGTCATAGCAACTAGGTAGACGATAGGTCGAGGGCTGGCAGTGCAATATTAAGCCCCGCCCACAACGTCATTACCAGCAGGGACCATACGCTGGGTTATTTATCACTAACGAAGCAAGCTTAGAATGATCAAATCAATATTTAGTATACAAATAACACTTAACAGTAACAATAATACAATTAATAACAATGTAAACAATAAATAGCAACTAAACAAATTTGTACAGTTCGTAACAGTTTTTTTTCAACTGGAAATCATTGCGAAAATTGAACACTTGAAGGCGGAAGTTAGTCATGCCGGTGATGTAAGGCAGCTGAGTTGTGGTATGATTACTCTCCGTCGCTGAAACCCCAATATGCGCTGGATATAACACGCAGGTTACTGTATGTTTGGTTCAATCATAGGAACTATGAGAAAGGTTTGTTTTAATTGAATAATACACAAACCTCTTCAGTTTTGTAACATTAATTATTTCTTTTATTTCTTTATGCCTACATACAAATATACATTGATCTCTGTAGAGCGCCCTTTGAAGTTATTGGCTGACGTATTTTTCAGAGACGAGCCAACCTCAGAGACAAATGGGCAGAACGTCAGTGCTGAACTTGTACTTGGAGGGGTGGACCCAAACCACTTCGTAGGAAACTTCACTTACACTGACGTTGTCAGACAATCATATTGGAATATACATATTGACGGGTAAGATGATTTCCACCTTAGCTATACAAAACACAAAATGAAACATAGGGATTACCATATAAGTTTGTAAACCACACAAGAAAGAATTGTAGAAAAACATCCAAGTGTATATCTGAGCTTTAGCAAGAGCCGTGATCATGAGGTATGGCAAAGTGGGGACAGAGAAATAACGGGCAAAATAGTCTGGAGGAAGGTGCCAGCTTGTAGTGTGGCACTTTTAGCCGAAAAAATATATTTTTAAAACAATTTGGTGGTATAGTTTGATTCAGTAACAGTGCCTTTAATTTAACACTTGAATGAGTGAACAAAGTCGGTATTTAAAATTTTTTAATTAAAAGAATTTAGTTTTTTGGCCCTAGATACCCAAAGTTTTTCATTTTCAAACTTATATTTAGATATATCGTGCGTATTTGCTACGCGTTTATATATGTCAACTTTTGCTAATCTTACTTGAGTACTTGTAAGTTTAATTTTTTCACTCATAAACGAGCTGGTCGCCATTTTTTGCCCCAGAACGTTTGTAATGTACGTTATGTCTTATAGAAAATTATAAAAAAGTATTTGTTTATCTAGCTTGAGTACTACTACTTTTTTACAATTTTCCCATAAGACATAGTCTATAATATAAACATTTTGGGGCAAAAAAAGGCCTCCAGCTTGATTATGAGTGTAAAATATAAGCTGTGGTTGGTTAGTGAGTATTTGGCCTTAGTAATAGGTTAATAAAAAATCATTATTTATTCATCTATGAGGTATTTTTTATTACCCCTTTATGCTGATACAAAATGCATCGAATGCAAAGGGTGTTGTGTAGTATTAAAAATTACTGATTGATAATTTTATTTTAAACTTAAGAGATGATAAACACACGAATCTCTTATCAATCGTTAATAGCCTAATATTTGTTCATTTGTTAGCCTTTGGCTTGGGTCTGAAGAAATGACTGACTCAATGGGGGCTATCCCAGACTCTGGTACTACTTTGTTGGTTGGACCTGAAGCAGTTACTGACCCTATTAACAAAGCCATCGGGGGCACATACGACGAGGGGGTGTACATTGTAAGTAAAATTAATTATATATTGGATACATTTATTAGTACACATTATATTATTACTAAAAAACCAAGTACTAAACCTAGAATCAGTGAAATAACTTATCTTTTCTTAATTAAACCCTTATAAGAATAACCTCTCAGTTATGTATCATCTGTAATACGTTCACAGAACTTAATTCAATTTTTGCCTCCGAACTAAACGGCGTCAACATGAAGAGGAAATTCACTATTATAACAAAACATTTCGTAATGGACTAAATCACTAGGGTTGTGAACTATAACTGTCCTCACAAATCAGTGAGTGAAAAGTTTATTACATAAAAATACAATATAATAAGTTCTCTTAAACTATGCTATGACAATTCGTAACAATACAAGCTTATTGATAAAATATGCAACAAGTTTTCTGATAAGTTATGATACAACGAAAATAATTAAAAGTACATAAATAAGAGGATAATACATGGTGTATAAAACATATACTAGTAATAAAACCTGCATGGGCGATGGCTGTGCGCAAGTTCCAGCTGTCGTCCACCTTCAAAAATTAGAAATTTTTGTTTAGTGAATAATTTATTGAATCCTGTTGGCTAGTGATGAGACGAGTCGAGTGCTAGAGCGACTCGAGTCAATTGTACTCGAGTACACACCTAACTCGAGTACTGGTCTCGAGTACAAAGTACTTGGACTCTTTGTCGTGGCTGAGGGTTGGACTCGGACTCTGGAAACCCCATTTATAGTTCTGTAAAAGAGACCGAGTCCGAGTACAAACAAATTGACGAGATCGAGTCTTGGAACGCTTGTTTAGTTTCCGTAACGATCCTTGAGACCAAGTCCACAGCTAAAACTCTAGTGCGAGTACAGTACAGACCTAACTCAATTAAATTTAGTAACTTTATAAAACTATTTTTAATGATTCCACATATGATGTTAGTTTAATATATAATTTTGTGGTAATAAATCTACAAATTATACGACATTTTCCGTCATTTTAGACTTATAACATAATAATAATAAGCTTAGTTTTAACCCTCGAGCTGGCAGTTTAAAAATTCTGGGATGAAGAAAATGTATTTAACAATTTTAGATCGTGATAGTAATTTATTATTTTTAATGGTACTAACCATTCATAAAACAAACATAACAGTTAACCATGTTACAATACAAAATTAATTACTAAATAAAAACCTAAACAAATAACCATAACTTAAAAACGTCCTAAACATCCGTTTCCATATTCGTAATACTTAGTGAATAGTTGGGAGATTTCGGACCGAGTACAAGATGTGATTGCTGATTGGCTAACTTACAAAAACCTAAGCCAATCACACAGCTTGGTTTGACTCGGTCTCGTACTCGATAGATGATGGCAAACCACCGAGTCCGAGTCCAGACCTTACGTTTATCTGTATGCAATAGCATCGTGCCCGTCCAAATCCACTCATTCTGACTCGAGTCTGGTGTGAACTGACTCGAGAACACACGAGTACTCGCTGGACTCGAGTCCAGCGAGTACTTTGTACTAGCCTCGTCTCATTACTACTGACGGCATTCCTGGCTGTTAATTTTATGTAGTAAAGGTGCAGCCCTCACAAAAAAGAAACATCTTTCTTCATTCTCCAACTTGGAATCATTAGTAATCGATTTCAACTACATGTTTAAGTCCCCATGAATTTGAAATAAGTAATATCATTGACAATGAAATTTTCCTTTACAAGCTTTAAGACAACTCAAAAATAAATATTTTTTTTAATAATCTGTACCAAAAATAAAAATAAAGTCAGATAAGGCTGATTACCTATTAACGTATTTCGAAATATTACCACACCAATTACATTTCAATGTTCAGTTGAAGTATAGTTACCAAAGTGTATTATTTTGCTCACTTAGGTCGTTGGGAACCTTACATCAAACCCAAGGGTGTAATGAACTTGATGTTTACATGAATGCAGTTATGTCTGCATTACTCACTGTTTTTTTTTATTTTTTGTTATTGAAACGTAATGATCGTAAGATATTGACGAATATGAAGGGAAAATGAGTGTGATGAGTGTAGATAAACGAGTGTAATCACTGTTACTAAGGTCGACAGTTCATTAGAAAGGGCCATTTATTAATAGCCCAATAGTCTGACCAACCAAGGAACCTACAGCTTTACATGGAATCATTCAAATAGTATTAGTCTTATTTTCAGCTAACTTACAAACCTCATACTCATCTACACAACATCTGAACACTGACTACCACCCAACACGCACACCCTAAACTTCTCTGGTAGTGTCCACGTCGATGGCAACCATTGAGCGATCGCTGTGTCGGTTATGAGAGAATCAAGCATGAAACCAATTCCTTTCAATATCCACGACACTCTGTTCCCAAGAAACTAGTGCCGGCATTATATTACTATATGCTTGTCCACATAAAAGTCAAAGCTCTCAGTCGAAGGAGTTATTCTTATACCCCAATGACACGCCCACCATGATAGTTTCACTGATTTAGCCCTAACCCTAAAACTTGTGCTAAAATAAGCATACTGTATTTGTATTAAAATTTAACGTAAAGTTACGATTTGTTTTTACAGGTGGATTGTTCAACAATCAACAAACTTCCCAACGTAACATTTGTGATCAGCAACACTAAATTTTACCTTCAACCTCAAGACTATATTGTAAAGGTACATTATTTACTATTTATCCCCACATCTTTATAATAAACAAAATTATACTCATTTATTTTACAATCATTTAAAAACTATTCAAGGATTGTGTTAGTTTGTCAATCACTTTACCAAGTTTAAGTCAGTTTTCGTCAGAATATTTTTTAGTTTAACTAAGATTCAAGTACAGTACAATATTTAAAGATATGTTCATTTGTCCAGATTCCATTACAAGTAACTTGTGTCTAACGATATGAAGGTCCTTGTGACAGAATTATTAACAAACAAATCTCCATATTAATTTATTTTCAAATGAATGATTTTACTAAGTTCACCAAATACGCATTTATTATGCTTCGTGATTCATTCCTCAATCTTACTTTGTTTTATCCGACCAAAGTACGGAAGACTTCAAAAATATAGTAACTATGTATGTTTCTGAATATTTCTATCTCTGACATATACTATACGTTTTTCAAGGTTGCTGAATAGTTTTACTGTGGACGTGATCAGCAGTTGAAAAATGCATGTTGCCCAAAATGTTATATTAAAATTGATTTCTACACAAATAAAAGGAGAAATAGTAAAGGATTATTTTTATCAAAATACATCAAATTAAAATATTGTAAAGAGGTAAATAAATCCAAAATAAATTAAGATTTAACACAAAACCCCACATGGGGGTTTCATAATAGTCTATACACCCAATACTTATAAAACACTGTAAGTACCTTTATCATTCTTAACTCAGAATAAAATGCCTAAAGAGTGGAAATATGTCTCTTCATAACAACTGTTGAACGTCAGCTGTGTTTTGCCCTAGGTTACCTCAGACAAACAAGACGAAGTTGTATGTGTCAGTGCTTTCGCTGGATCCCCATACATCCCGTTCTTCATCCTGGGAGATGTGTTTATGCGCAAATACTACACAGTGTTTGACCTGGGCAAAGACCGAGTTGGGTTTGCTCTCGCCAAGTGATATCGAATATGTCAAAAATTATTGTTACTATATTACTATATATTACTATAATATACTATATTATGAAAGGAAAGTCAAATAAATACAAATATACCCTACTTGTTTCATTTATTATCAGCCTTCATTTATTATAACAACTTATTTTACTGGGCGCTTGTTTTCTAAGAAGAGCAACAGAGAATAAAGAAACAGAGGTTACATCCAATGGTGTACTAAATGTTTTTCAAGTTAGTATATCGAATTTCTCCAGTACGTCATGGGGATGGCAGGACGAGTACCTTTTGGGTACATCCTTTTATTGTTCCTAAAACCTCAACGAAAATGTAGTAATTATAATATATGATACAGATGTAAATTAAATGTAATCTATTTCTAACTGCCACTGGGTTGCTCGCTGCTGCCATAAGAAATCTACTTCCGTTCCTTTTTCTCTGTGGCTCTTCTTAGAAAACAAGCGCCCAGTAAAATAAGTTTCGCTTTCAACACATAGGTGCATAGTTTAAAGTTACTTTAATACTCAATTTAATGTTTTGAATAATTGTTATGGTAATTATACTTATAATAAACAACAATGGTATCTTAGATACTTACGCAAGGTATCTGGAAAAGTATTTAAGCTGTGCCAAACATCCTATTCAATGATAACTTTCTTAAAAGACAAAAACGAAGGTTTTCCAAATATAATACTATAGTTGGCATCCTGGCAGTCTCTCTGCTATGACAACCTTTGTTACAAGGTGAACACCATTACATAAATCTTTCAACTTGTTTCATCAAACTTATGAGAACATTTCGCTTCGTCCCCTAAAAGTGATATGAGGGGGAAAATCATTCCTCTCTTCAAAAATAGAGATCTTATTTTAATCAACAACGTTCAAAATAGTTTCTCTTTTCTATTTTTACCAATGTTTTTGAAATTGCCTTTTTAACACTCTTAAGAGCTTCTTGAATATACAAGACCTTCCCTCAAACGACCAGTTTGGCTTCAGGAAGGAAAATCAATAGAGGCTGTGTCGATTTTTTTGTCTGAAGTTTTTTTTCTTAGCAGATGCATAAATAAGAAACAAGAATACGATAATTGTTTTCAGCGGAAAGTTGGAATAATCACGAAAATGTGGAAAAACGGGAAAATACGTTTTTCGTAACTAAGCACGTTAGTGCCGGTTCCAATAAAGTATTTTTGTTTTTTTTTTTTTTTTTTAGGGAACAAGGGTAATTTCGCTTTTTGATTTTTGAGGTTATTAATTTTTTTAGGGTGAAAATGGGTATTTCGTAATAATTTTGTAGTTTTTCCATTATAAAAAGTGTTATAACGACTCACGCTTTGTTACTTTTGAAAAAGTTTACCCTGGGTTTTTCACTGCTAACATTGATAAGTGTATAATATATATATATATAATTATAAATTATACATTCTAATCAATAGTACCAGCACAGAATATAGACGGATATCTGTCTGTTGCACTCAGCAAATTTATTGAACTAGGTCTTCAATCTCAACGCCAAAAAATTGTCTTAGTTTATTTTTGTGTTGGCTTTTTGTTTAGTATGTGTTCGTAGCTTTGCTTGAAGTACTGGCATGTAAAAATCTTACCTCATACCTCTGCATATGTACTAATGTGTACACTACTCTGTAGTAGGCCAGAGTAAAATATAGTAGAGTTGACTTTATTGACTTGTGGAATGGTAGAGTGGTAGACCTAGGCTTTGCAATTTTGAACTTAAATTGTGGTTTTCTGTGCTGATTATTTGTAATTATAGTTTTCTTTGTTAGGAAGCCATCCTTGTATGTATTTGTTAGTGAAGGTGTGTTTGTGCTTAACCTAATGTCTGTACCTTACCTGACAGACTTTAACGCTTTTATTAATAACTTAATTAGGTCTAGGCACACTGATATTCAGCCGTAGGCAGAACTAAAATGTAAAACTTAATTTTTTTAAATATTGACATTAAGAATGGATAGGTTTGTTATTAAGACAAAAACCTCTACAAGTGAGAATATAGTGAAGAACCCGATTCTAGCCCTAGTCATAAAGAAACGGTTGCCAAATTAGACATTCAAGCTAGAAAACTAATTATTTAGTCAGCACATTGTGACGCTCGATTAAAAAATCTATCAACGTCTATGTTTACTACTAACCAAGGGGGTGATGACAACTCTAATAATGTGGACGATACCGATTTTCCAGTTTAAGAAGTATTTGAATTTGGCGATACCAACAGGCCTATTAAATATTTTTCTTCTCCTAGAAAATCCTCTACTGGAAAGAAAAAGAAACTTATTAAAAGTAAAAATAATAGTTATAGTAAGATAAACATTTTTTCAAAGTTGGCTACATAAAAACATTTTACAGGATTGCTTTAAAAAAGTAATAAACGAAATAAAGACCACGAGTTTGCCTATTGCAAGACATTTGAAGTAAATGTTTCAGCTCATGATTCTGTACTGATTAGAAAATAGGTATGATAAATCTACTAAACACACTAAATCATCCAGTGAAATAAATAACAATAAAAATATAGGCCTAGCAAATATGGTTGAGTATTCTTCAGTTGTGAATAATAATGCGAAGAGAACCGAAGTAAAGTTGGTTGCTTTAATTGTTGACAAACATTTGCTTTTACCATTCTTGACACTTTTGTGTTTCTTGCACATGACATGTTCCCAGATTTAAAAATAGTGGAACCCTTGTCTATGAAAAGACACAAAGCAACCGCCATATTGACAAATAGTCTACTAGGGCAGTCATTCTTGGAGTAAAAGGGGCATATACCACAAGTTAAAAGAACCTGGAGCTTTTTTCACTTATTATGGGTTTGTTCAGTAAAGCAGTGTACTTTAACCGTAATTTATCTGGATAAGGCAACATAGTCGGTGAAAACCAACTTCTTCGACATGTACAGAGTAACCTCAAGCACATCTGAAGATTTGTACAGTGGTATGGCTAATTAATTGAGAGCTAATATCACACTTGAAAACCTTCAGCCCACAATTAAGTTTTGTGTCGGCTGAAGAGATCTGCCGAACGTAGAATGTGTCAAGTGCTCCTGCCACATGGTTCATCTGGCAGCAAGCAAGGCATGTCGATCTGCCTAAATAAATAGAAGACTTTTTAAGAAATCTGAAATCAGACTTCAGCAAAAAATGTTTATATGTAAACTTTTCTATAAGAGTTTTTTTTTTCAATCCGATATCAACAAAAATCCATCTTCCTCTGTAACAAGTTGATTATCCCTTAAACAATGTGTTGATAGATTGCTCGAACAAGGCCAACCATTAAAAGCATACCTCCCCAATTGTGTTTATAAGAAGCCAACAGAGTATATACTGAACAGAGTATATACTTTATACTGAAAGTATGCTGTTGTGGATGAATGACAAATTCACAAAAGCTCATTTAGAATTCATCTAGGAATTTTTACAGATTGTAATGTAATTTTTCAAAGTTAAACGCCTTTTTTGCATAGACTCAAGCCAGAAATAGAAATAATGCTGCAGTATATTTGTTCAAACTTCTTGGACATTATCTATATTAAGCAGTGACTCAATTTATTTGTTGCAGATCACGATAACCCTGGAATTTTATAAAATTAGAACAAATGTATGTAGACATTGCTGCCCATAAATCACTGATTGCAATTAAGTCCTACCAAAATATTCAACAAATTCTAAAGATCGATTTTACATTAGTTGTTTGATTTTTATGCAAAGCTGATTACCGATATTAAAACAAGATTTGACTTTTCAGGCCCAGTTTTCAATTATTTGTATCGATATATTAAATCCAAAGACTGACAGAAAGTATGACATCAAAAGACAAGTTCACGTTATTTATTTTTTTTTTACTGTTTCCGCCAGTGGCCTTTTTAACTTTGTATTCAAACGTCTTTGAGGGGCAACGTTCCAAACCCCTATGGTAAATTTAAGATATTCATAGGTTCCCAATATTGATAAATATCTTGGATCCTCAAGAATTAGACAAAGAGTAAAAAACTCGCTCTTTTGAGTCCAGAGGATGTAGACATCAGTTTTACTGAAATACCCTCTGAATGCTGAAAAAATCTCTCATCTTAAGACTGCTACTAGAATTCCAGCCTTTCCTGAACTAACACAAGTACTAGATATTGTAGTGTTTGAACAGCTTGCTATAGGCCTACATATGTACAGTACATATATATTTATGTCGCCATTGTATGTTATTTTATCTAATTATATTAGTTACTTTAGCATTGTATTTAAGATTTCTTAAGTGTAGCCTAATACAACTGTATTTTGTTGAATGGTTGAATAAACTAGTTAAAATAAAAAAAATGTCATTGGGAAATCTAGGACGCAGATAATCTGGCCAGAAAGGAGTCAGCAATAACTGTTAGGCAAAGAACTGGAGTTTGGACAGTTGTTTCTTATGGTATAACTTTACGTTTATTGTTTTGATTGTTACTGTTTATTCATTATCTATTTATTTATTTTAATTGTCAATTACTATTTTTATATTGTTTTTAAATCTACGTTAGTGTTATACATTGAGTACAATTATTAGTTTTCATGACAAGTCCTGAACACACACAACAAGATATTTATTTAAATGACCTTTGACCTATGACGTATCAACCAGGAACAAGTCAGCTACACCACACAGTCTACATCTAGCATGTGAGTTTGAAACATGGTGGCAGCGGTGGTTTCCCAAGCCTCGTTTCCATTTTTCTAACTGAAAATTTGTTCTACTTTGCTCAAGTTTGTCCAGCTTTGCAAAAAGTGATTTTTATAAGTTTAATTTACTTTTTATGTGCTATTTTATAGTATTTCATTAATACATTAATAGATTCAATCATGTTATGCAGTGCGCGATTATGAAATATGTACGTAAATTTATTGAGATGTGTTTTTTAAAGAAGAGGAAGCTATCCCTATCTTATACAATTTTCAGTCATTAAGCTTTTGTGCCTTAATGTACATAATAGTTTATTTCTTTTGCCTTTATAAGCAATAATAAATAACACCACAATGGCAGGAGATGATGATGCAACCAAAACAGGATCAAAACAGGTAAACTTGGACCCAGGAACAAATTTTGTTACAGTAGGCCTACCCCCACCTTCATCTGTAGATATCAGAGAAGACAATGTATTATAAAACTGGACATTTTTCAAAATTTAATTTGAGAATTTTTCTATTGCTACTGGTTTGCATAAAAAAACCTACTGAAATTCAAGTTGCTTCTCTTTTATCTGTGCTAGGCAAAGATTCTTTGAAAATTTTCACTAGGCTAGATATAGATCCAAGTAAAAAAAAAAAAACTGCTCAAGGCATTATTCAAGCTTTAGATAATCACTTTCAACCTGATAAAAACATAGGTTAAGAGAGATTAATTTTTGGGTCGGCTAATCAAGAAGCTCATGAAAGCATCGACCAGTATGTTTGTCGGCTAAAACATCTAGCCTCTTCCTGTAAATATGAAACGTTAGAGTCTGAGCTAACCCGTGATCGTTTAGTTTTAGATGTAGCAGATATAAGCCTACGTAAAAAATTGGTAGGTGATTCAAAACTAACCCTAACTACAGCTACCGACATGTGTAGAGCGTATGAAACTAATAAACAAATGAAGATGATTATCAACCAAAAGAGACGGAGGATGAGGTACTAAATAAGACTACCACCAGCTACATACAAAGTAGGATCAACTCAAGTTACCCTAAAAATAAGACTTGTAATTACTGTGGAAATTATCATCAATAGAAAAAATCAAGTTGCCCTGCGTATGGTAAGACATGTAAAAAGTGTGGCAAGTAAAATCATTTTCCAAGCATCTATAAAGACTATATAGTAGGTTATTTACCTTTGTGATCCGTCAAGTAATCCAACATTTGTAGCTTAGCTACGCGCGTTTCAACCTACCATCTTGCAGGTCATCTATAAAGAGAATAAGCCTAATCATACTCATTCTAATAAACATGTTACAGCATATAAACCTAAGCTAACATATCATAAACCATTTAAACCGAATTTTAGGAATACTATGTCAGGTCATAGGAAACATTTGCATCAAATGGAAGGGGAAATCTCTTCTAGCAATAGTGATATAGTGAGAAAACCTTGTATTCACTTCGTCGGATTTTAATAATAATCAATATGTTACCAGTTCTGATAGGCCTATTGATTCTAGCTCTAAGCAATCCAACAAGCAATTGTTTATAAAACTGCAGTTAGGTTGCAATAGTCAGTTCACTAACTTAAAATGCCAGCTAGACACTGGTTCTTCTTGTAACGTAATAAATTTTGATGATTACAATAAAATAATCACTGATCACAGCCCGCAGCTTAAAGTGAGCAAATTAAAATACTATGGCGGTAAAGTTATTCAGTCTATTGACCAACAAGTCTCATAATGTAAAGTTAATGAAAAACAGTATGACTTAATTTTTCAAGTTGTCAAAACACCTGCTAATCTAAAGCCCTTGCTCTCAGCTGGAACCTGTGAGCAACTAGGCTTAATTGAGGTCGATGCACGACAATGGTTTCGAAATGAAATTCTCAATGAATATAGTGATGTTTTCAAAACCTTAGGTAAGCTACCATGTATTTACCATATGGAAGTTGACCAATATGCGGTTCCCGTTAAACATGATCCACTCAGAGTGCATATACCACTTAGAGATAATCTTAAACTTAAACTGTCACAGCTAGAGTCTAAAAATAGAATTAAGAAATAGTCGAATTCAACTGAGTGGATTAGCAGTATGGTACTTGTTGTGTGCAATGATAAAATACGTATTTACATTGATCCTAAGGACTTAAACTTAGCACTTAAGCGGTCACATTATCAAATACCGAATATTGATGAGATTTTGTCTAATATCGCTAAAGTATTCACTAGTCTTGATGCTAAAGATGGTTATTGGCAAATTGAATTGGACGAACCTTCAAGTTTGCTCACAACGTTTTGGACACTGGAAGGGAGATACCGATGGTTGCGTTTACATTTTGGCTTAGCGCCAGCTGCGGAAGGATTTCAAAGGCGTCTCAACGATACATTGGATGGTCTCGAAGGTATTAGTGTCTTAGCTGACGACAATCTTTTGTATAGCTGCGGCGATAGTTATGAAGATGCCGATCACGATACCGTACTAATACGTTTAGTTGACAGAGTTCGTCAAAAGTACTTAAAATTAAATTAGCAGAAATTTAAATTGAGTCAAAAAGAACTAGCCTATTGGGTCACGTCTTAACTCAAAACGGTCTGAAACCCGATAAGTCTAAAATAACGGCAATTCAAAAAATACCTGAACCACAGAATGTGTCTGATCTTCAAGGATTCTTAGGGCTTATAACTTATCTTGTCAAGTTCGTTCCCAAATTATCTGACCGTTGTGAAATTTTATTGCAACTTATTCAAAAAGATGTACCCTGGACTTGTGACGCAACTTATATTAGAGCGTTCAATAAACTAAAGAGTTCAATTTCAAGTGACCCAGTATTGAGATACTTTGATGTGTCATTGCCATTTACACTTCAGTGTGATGCTAGTGATACGTGTATCGGCTGTGCACTCATTCAATCAGGTCAACCTGTAGCTTACGCATCTAGGACAATGAGTCAAACTGAGAGACGCTACGCACAAATTGAGAAGGAATGTATCAGCATTCCTTTTGCGTGTAGTCGTTTTCGTCAATATATTAGTGACAAAGAAGACGTAAGAGTAGAAACTGATCATCAACCTTTACTTAGCATTTTCAAAAAGTCTGTCTTATCAGCATCCAAGCGACTACAGTCTATGATACTTAAACTACAGAGATGAAACAGCAACCTTGTCTACACAAAAGGAAGTAAAATGTACATCGCAGACACGCTGTCTCGAGCCGCTCAGATCACAACCAAAAATTATGAAAAAGACTTAGAATCATAGCAGATACATAGTTTCATGAAGAAAATAATTAATATTTTAGTAGAATAGAGAAAATACCATCCACTGAAAACTTAAACGTTACTAAAGACCGACTAGAACAAATAAAGAGACACATAAGTCAGGATAGAGAGCTGCAAAATACGAATTAAATAATAATAAATGGATGGCCAGCTACCAAGAACAACCTGCCTAATGAATCAAAACTGAATTGGGCTTTCAAAGACTGTGGATTCAAAGATCCGTTGAACTCAGTGTACAAAACGGAATTATCTTTAGTGGAAAACGTTTAGTTGTACCAAGGTCGTTAAGAAGAGAAATATTGAATAGAATCCATGCCATTATTCATCAAGGTATTGATGCAAGTCTCAGAAAGGCTAGACAAATTTTATTTTGGCCCCGAATGTCCAACGATATCAAATGCACTATTCAAGAGTGTTCTGCCTGTTTAGAACTTGCTCCATCACCCGCTCACTTACCTTCAGACACATAAAACCCCTGATTTACCATGGAAGCTAGTAGCGATTGACATATTCCATCATACAAATGACAACTATCTCATTACGGTTGACTATTACTCGGATTTTTTTAATTGGACAAATTACCAGACCTAACATCAGCAACCACAGTTGAAATTTTACCAAGAAGAACTTTAGCAGACATGGATGCCCCCTAACAGTTGTAACAGACAACTCAAAAGCTCAATTTCAAACCTCAAACTTTTATAAATTTGCAAAAGAATGGGAATTTGAACATTTGACATCCTCGGCATATGATCCAAGAGAGAATGTAAGGGTAGAGTCAGCTAAGAAGATAGCAAAGATAGCAAATCTATACTGGATAGAGAAGAATTAATTAGTCAAACACCAACTAACGTTGCAGTCAGGATATCACCAACATCATCACCAAACCACCATAGGCCTACAGATGAAAACGAGTCTAGTCCGTCAAAAACAGTTAAGTCTACTGAGATGCGGACTAAACGTTTTGGGCGAATTGTCAAGACCCCAGAACGGTTCAAGAACTAATCATCACAGAATAGTATAGGCCTATTAGGAAGAAAGAAGATTTATTTTTAGTTTTAATTAATTTTGCAGTTTAACAGATATTACTAATTTTTTTAATTAAAAATAGGCCTATTTATCAATTTATAATTTTTTCAAAATTCATTAAGAGCCGATAATTTTATTTTTATGTAACCAAGAGAGCATTTTGTTAAAAAAAATAGCAAGAAATTTTATTTTTACTTTTCCCCTATTAGTTTTCATGACAAGTCCTGAACAGAGGCAACAAGATATTCATTTAAATAACATTTTACCTATGACGTATCAACCAGGAACAAGTTAGCTACAGCACACAATCTACATCTAGCATGTGAGTATGAAACAGTTAGATATTTCATTATGAGCAGTACCAACCACTCTTTTTTTATTGTTTTATTATATTACCACTAATTGCTTTTTTGTAGACTAGAGTTACCGTAATGACGCAACAGATCTAATTTAATTATGTTATGAATGAATGGACCTATGTCTATTCCTACTAAATTGTACCTAACGTCAAAAACTATTCTGATTCTGAATAAAATCAGCAGATATCACCTATTTAACATCACAGTCTACTGTGCGCGCAGCCTCGCTATAACACCTATCAAGCATTGATTGTATACGGTATACAAATAGATTTCCATCCAAAGTTAAATTTTAAGTTTCAAAATATCAGATGTTTTTGTGGTCCATCGTGGAGCGCTAGTGTAGTTTCATTTTCCAATATGATCTTCAGCCACATTCACATTCCTTAAGAGACTGGGGAGTTGTCATTAGAACTAAAGATAGGGTTTATTGCCATCTCCAATATGTCCTAACTCCATGTAAATGTAAGCAGTTGTTGTTGCGGTCCTCACCAACTATTAATTACAGACACAAATATTACTATTAGATGGAATATCTATTGTATGTATAATCAAGGGTTCTAGTTAATTACCACTGTATCAACATAGACCTTCTATTATACCAGATGGTCTATGGTATTAATACACATAACTAGCCGATTAATGTTTTGTTTGTTATTATCTGTCTTTGACTTGACACGTTGACACTGTTGATTGATGGTACTTGAAGTAATCACAACCATGGTAACAAGAAATAGAGTAACTAGATAACGAGAAGTAATCACAACCATGGTAACAAGAAATAGAGTAACTAGATAACGAGAAGTGTAATTGTTATCACAATAATTGATAACAGTCAGTCTTCTTGACAAGTTTCGGCTTTGGACTTTCGGAGTTTGTTTGAGCTTTGAGTTCGTAATTTGAAGTTGACACTGTTAAACAGACCAAGCCATTTCAAATCATCTACCAAGGTTACTCATCCGGTAAGTTAAATTAGTATATTACCATTATTAAGACGAGGACTTTAATTTAAGGACTTAGGCCTAATTCATTTAAAGTTATTTGTTATGATTGCAATTCATTTTGTTTACAGTAAAACTAAAAAAAAATTGGAATGTTTTTTTTTATTCAAAATATAATTATAATCCATTGTAACTTACATTTGATTACCGTACTCAAATAACAAATTTAATATCGTTATAAAAAAAACAATTAATGGTGTACCGTTCTAGGATCAATGGTACACCACTAATCTTTAATGGCTATTTCCACGAGTGTGAAACTGCCCAAAATTTCCATCCAGTAAAAGGGAAAAGGGTAATTATGAGGGAGAAAAGAGTATTTTTTGAGGGAATTACGGGAAAATTGTTAAATCTTTATAAAATTCAAGTTTTATTGAGCAAAACTGTTTCCTACACATTAAGACAATTCAAAGGAAGTAATAAAAGCAAACATATTATATTAATCCAATTTAAAGAATCATACAGCAAATTTCTTCAGGTGTGCTGTCAACAAACATAACCTCACTTTATTAAACACACTATCAAATTAGCCGCTTACTTAATCGCCTATTTCAAAGTGCTCTAATTTCTAAAAACTTCCGCGAAGAAACTGTTCACTCATGTTACGTTATACCCTCGGGCAGTACCTTTCATAATATAGTGCACTGGGTAGGCCCAGTTTCATTGTATAAGAGATATTTACTTGTAAACTTAGCGCGAATAACGGTCAGTTGCCAAAATCACCTATTTCAAAGTGCTCTAAGTTCTAAAAACTTCGCCGAACAAACTTGTCACTCATGTAACGTTATACCCTCGGGTAGTACCTTTCATAATATAGTGCACTGGGTAGGCCCAGTTTCATTATATAAGAGATATTTACTTGTAAACTTAGAGCGAATACCGGTCAGTCGCCAAAATCACCTATTTCAAAGTGCTCTAAGTTCTAAAACCTTCGCCGAACAAACTTGTGACTCATGTAACGTTATACCCTCGTGTAGTACCTTTCATAATATAGTGCACTGGGTAGGCCCAGTTTCATTGTATAAGAGATATTTACTTGTAAACTTAGAGCGAATAACGGTCAGTCGCCAAAATCACCTATTTCAAAGTGCTCTAAGTTCTAAAAACTTCGCCGAACAAACTTGTCACTCATGTAACGTTATATCCTCGGGCAGTACCTTTCATAATATAGTGCACTGGGTAGGCCCAGTTTCATTGTATAAGAGATATTTACTTGTAAACTTAGAGTGAATACAGGTCAGTCGCCAAAATCACCCATTTCAAAGTGCTCTAAGTTCTAAAAACTTCGCCGAACAAACTTGTGACTCATGTAACGTTATACCCTCGGGTAGTACCTTTCATAATATAGTGCACTGGGTAGGCCCAGTTTCATTGTATAAGAGATATTTACTTGTAAACTTAGATCGGTATTCGCGCTAAGTTTACAAGTAAATATCTCTTATACAATGAAACTGGGCCTACCCAGTGCACTATACTGTGAAAGGTACTACCCGAGGGTATAACGTTACATGAGTGACAAGTTTGTTCGGCGAAGTTTTTAGAACTTAGAGCACTTTGAAATAGATGATTTTGGCGACTGACCGTTATTCGCTCTAAGTTTACAAGTAAATATCTCTTATACAATGAAACTGGGCCTACCCAGTGCACTATATTATGAAAGGTACTACCCGAGGGTATAACGTTACATGAGTGACAAGTTTGTTCGGCGAAGTTTTTAGAACTTAGAGCACTTTGAAATAGGTGATTTTGGCGACTGACCGTTATTCGCGCTAAGTTTACAAGTAAATATCTCTCATACAATGAAACTGGGCCTACCCAGTGCACTATATTATGAAAGGTACTACCCGAGGGTATAACGTAACATGAGTGAACAGTTTCTTCGCGGAAGTTTTTAGAAATTAGAGCACTTTGAAATAGGCGATTAAGTAAGCGGCTAATTTGATAGTGTGTTTAATAAAGTGAGGTTATGTTCGTTGACAGCACACCTGAAGAAATTTGCTGTATGATTCTTTAAATTGGATAATATATGTTTGTTTTTTTTACTTCCTTTGAATTGTCTTAATGTGTAGGAAACAGTTTTGCTCAATAAAACTTGAATTTTATAAAGATTTTAACAATTTTCCCGTAATTCCCTCAAAAAATACTCTTTTCTCCCTCATAATTACCCTTTTCCCTTTTACTGGATGGAAATTTTGGGCAGTTTCACACCGATGCTATTTCCAAATTGTCAATGGCCTTAGAAGCAAACTATCTGATTTTCTCTTAAATGTGTCTATCTCGTCTTATGATATTATAGCCCTAGTGTATTTTTGTATGCTAAACAGGAATAGGTCTAAGTTATATTTTGTGAAAAAATATGACTTTGACCCATAAAAAGACTTCACAGTTCTAACCTAACATAACCAAGCTTAACACATCCTTCACAAAAATTCCAGATTTGCATTAAATTCAGGTGCCATTCCTCTGGTAAAAATATATGTGAATTAGTTTGTTGTGGTTAGTAACACAAAAAACGTGTGGTTAATAGAGATTGTTGTGTGGTATTTATAATGATAACATAAGTTAATGGCTATTAATTGCGATTCACAGAGAACATAGTTTTTCCATCATATATCGAGATATAAGAAATAATTGCCATAGACTAATTTAGTTTTAAAATCTTGTTTATCATAAAAATACACCAATTTGAAAAAAGTTCTTTTTTACACAGTTACAGTTAAAAAACTCATTTTATAAAGCGATCATTTTCAGATAATTTGTTCTTTGAAATTAACATAATTTTCATGCTAAGACACAAATATATTGTGGTTTTGTAGTACAATTATTATTTATTTTTTCCTTAAAAATAGGCACTTGTTCACAAACTCAAATTGAATCTTCATCCACAGCACATTTAAGCCGTGTTTAATAGAGCGTTATTGCCACGTGGTTGAATTCAGCTGTATTACTCCTTTCCGGTATAAACCTTTACTATAATCTATCTCTTAACGACATCAACATGATTTATTTACCAATGAAAACTTGATGACGATTGTCGGGTAGCCTATGCCTGTTTAGTGTCTGAAATGAAAAGGATGTGGCTAAATTTAGCAGTTTACCTCTTCTGTTATTATCCTTTATTGTAATCGATCTTTTAGTTTATTGAGGGAGTTTTAGTTCCTAGATTGCAATTTTAGGTTTATTGTTCCCACTATAATGGGGTACCTATTCCAAGCAGTTTAGCCAACTCTAAAATCTTTTTCCCCAGACTAGCTACCACCATTATTTCTTCTGAATATTCTAGCTTCAGAGCTTTGCACTCAGTTAATAGATGTTCTTTAGACTCAAGAGCTTCACCACAAAGCCAGCAACTGGTGTTTCCATTGTAGGGATACCAATCTTTGTCTGATGTTTTCTGAAGTGGCAGTGTCCAGTCTTATACGCAATCACTAATCTGATGTCGTTCCGATTTATGGTGATGAGTGATTTGGTCAGTGTTGGATTTGGTCCCCTCACCAGATTTTGCAAAGACCTGGTCGTGAAACCGCTGCCATCCATTATGGAGGCGATTTTGCTAAGTTCAGTATTTCAGTCTTGACAATTGTAAGTCTAATGCCACATATTAGTTCAGCCCCTACGAATGGAATCCTCGCTCCCATCTTGGCTAGTGTAATAAGAAGGCAGCCTCTCCGTTACCTTTAAGGCCGCTGTGTAATTGATCTATCAAGGATATCAACATGATTTATATACCGCTTAAAATAAGGAGAGTTGCTCTATAACCCATAAAAAATATATTAGTCTTCTCAATAAAAAAATTTGACAAAATGTAGAATATATCATCTCCGCTTTTATGTTGGGTAAATTTCATTCATCAACTATGAATCCCTGCTGGCCATTTGTTATTAAAAAATATATGCAAATTCCTGTTTTCTTTCATCTAAAAAATATGCTTCAGAAAATACTTTTTAATTTGTGTTCAGCGTTAAAAATTCAAATTAAAAAAGCCATTTTAAAATGATTATTAAGTTAACTTAAAAATTAACTTTTAAGTAGGGCTGTATTAAATATATTCCCCTTGTCCACATAATTAACTGAAAAACATATGTTAGATATTTTTATGGTAGATATATTTATAAATATATGTATACTTATGTATATCTATATATATATATATATATATATATATATATATATATATATATATGCTCATATCGTAGTTTTTTTATGGTTTTTACATATGTTAAGGCTAAAGTTGACTAATATGATTGTTTTAAATGACACTATCACGTACGTATTTATAGTGACGGGAATGAATGAAGTCCATTGAGCTAATATTTGCAAAATAAGAAAACCCTTATTTAAAATCAAGCTAGTTCATTATATTCCATATGAAGAGTTGCATTTTAATATAGTTTACCTGTTTTAAATCATGTTTCATCAATTTCTTAAATATCCTATTTCTAAACAATATTTTTGGCATCAAACAAATGTTATCTCAACGGACTTCATTCCTGCCCGTCACTATAAACAATTCCACTCCAGTCCAAAATATTTCAAACAAGAGTACAAAATAAGTTATGTTTGATTTTGCACACTAAGTATAAATAACAAAGATACAAAAATTATTTTATTACTTGCAATCTATGTATTTCAGATTTTCTTGAAGATGGAGAGGTGGCATGGCAGAGTCGCTGTTGTCACCGGTGCTAGTGCTGGTATAGGGGCTGCTATCGTTGAGGACCTAGTGGCCAGTGGAATGCGGGTTGTGGGCCTTGCAAGACGTGAAGAGAAACTATTGGTAGGCCTAGTACAATTTGTTATTATTCATTTAATCAAGAATATGCGCAGTTCATTATAATATTAATGTATTTCAATATAATGAGTAAATTCATTTTTACCCTTCATTTTTATTGTACTAGTCAAACAATATAAATTTAGTGTTGTAAATCATCATCATCATCATCAGCAGCAGGTTCCAGTCTTCTCCCGGGTCTGCTTGGTACACAGTCCTCTCCACCATAGCTTATCTTCCCACTTCCTTTCTTCCAATATGTTTTCCCATACCTCCCCTCTTCTTACTACACTCTCCTTTAACCCATCTCTCCATCTATCCCTTGGTCTACCCCTTGGACGTTTACCCTGTATCCTCCACTCCATCCACTTTTTTGGTATCCTCTCATCCTCCATCCTTTTCACATGTCCGAACCATCTAATTCTTTCCCTTTCTATTTTATCTTGCAGAGGTTCTTCATTTAATCTGTCTCTTATGATTTCATTTCGTATTCTATCCCACTTCGTTACTCCTAATCTACCTCTCAGGAAACGCATCTCACATGCCTGTATCTTGCTCTTTTCTCTATTCTTCATTACCCATGTCTCTGCTCCATATGTTAATATTGGTATGTAGTATGTCCTATATATAATTTCTTTACTTCTTTGTGGTAATCCTTTGTCTCTTATTAATCCCCTAACTAATTTGTAGAAATTTCCAGCCTGTCTAACTCGTTCATTTATGTCTCTTTCGTTTTTACCATTTTCTTCCAGGACACTACCCAAATATTTGAAGAACTGTACTCTCTTCATTTCCTCTCTTCCCAGCATTAATTTTTCTAATATACACTCTTTGTTCCTTGTTGTTACCATATATTCACTTTTCGACACATTGAATTTCATCCCATATTTCTTTACTTCTTCTACCCACACATCCAACTGTCTTTGTACCTCTTTTATTTTACTTCCCCAAACCATTAAGTCATCCGCAAATGCCATAACCTTCATATTTTCTTCTCCAATTCTTTTTGCCACTCCACTCATTACTTCATCTAATACTGTTATGAAGAGAAGAGGTGACAGAGCGCTACCCTGTCTTAATCCGTTTTCTTGTTTGAACCACCCTGTCTTTTCACCCCCTATCTTTACACAACTTTGGCTTTCTCCACAAATCTCTCTTACTCTTTCAATTATACTGTCTTTAACTCCCTTCCTTTTAAGTGCTTCCCATACCTTATCTCTTCTCACAGTATCATACGCTTTTTCCATATCTAGGAACCCCATTACTAGATCTCTTCCATACTCATAATTCTTCTCCTGCATCTGTTTAGCAGCAAAAATGAGGTCTATTGTTGATCTTCCCGGTCTAAATCCACTTTGCTCCTCTCTCAGTTTTCTTTCTACTTCGTTCCTCACCTTTTTTTCCAAAATTTTCTCATATACCTTTGCACTGTGACACATTAAGGCTATCCCTCTATAATTACTGAAAACCTTCCTATCCCCTTTCTTGAAGATTGGCACTATTACTGCCTTTTTCCAATCTTTTGGAGTTTTTCTTTCCCTCCATACCACTCTCATCACTCTGTATAGCCACTGCATGCCGACAGCACCCGCCCTTTTTATTAGCTCTATTGGTAACTCGTCCACTCCTGCTGTTTTTCCCTCTTTCATCCTCTTTACAGCTTCCTCAAACTCTAGCCACGTTATGTCCTCATCTTCCTCTCCATTTCTCTCTATTATATCTTCCTCCTTCCCCTCTCTTTGTGTTTCGACATTTGGGTTCAGTAATGTCTGGAAATATTGTTTCCACATATCTTTTAACTCTTCCTTATTCTTTATTTCCTCTCCTTCTTCGTTTTTCATCACTACATCTATTTTTTCCCCATTCCTCCTTTTCCTCACTAAAGAGTACAGTACTTTCTTACTCCCATTTGAATCATCTTCCATCATCCTAGTCCATTCTTCCATCCATTTATTCTTTTCTTCTTTAACTATTTTCTTTGCTTCCTTTTTCCATCGTGCATATTCTTCCTTAGCTTCATCTGTCTTTTCCTTAAACCATGTCCTAAATGTTCTGTTTTTTCTATTTACCACTTCTTTTACCCTTTCATTCCACCATGGAGTTTCCTTCCATCTTCTTTTTGCACTTGTCCTTCCACATATTTCTTCAGCTGCCTCCACAAACGTTTCCCTAAATTTTGTCCACTCTTTCTCTACAGACTGAGGTTGTTCCTTTGGTAAATGCTTTTTTAAAACTTCTTGAAACTCCTCTTGTTTCTCCTCCTCCTTCAGCTTCCACACTCTAATTTTTCTCTCCTGTTTTTCCCTCGTCTTTCTTTGTTTGTTGGTCCTAAATTTCAACACTAACAGTCTATGGTCACTGTCCATGGCTTCCGTAGGGATTGCTTTGATGTCTAAAACTTCTTTTTTTATTTCCTCCTTATATATGAAGTAGTCCACTACTGACTTCCTACCATCCACTCCTCCATACCATGTTATTTTATGATTTTCTCTTTTAGCAAACCAAGTATTTCCCACAACTAGACTGTTTCTTTTACAAAATTCCAATAATCTATCTCCTTCTCTATTCTTGTTCCCCCACCCTTCTTTACCTATTACTTCCTCAAAACCTTCTCTATTTATACCAACATGTGCATTAAAATCTCCCATGATTACCAGATTCTCACTATCTACCTCTCTCTGTAATTCGTCTTCAAAATTTTCTTTTTCTTCTAATGGGCATCCTACCTGTGGAGCATATACTTGGATCAATTCCAAATTGTATCCTTTCAGATTAATTTTTGTTCTTATTATTCTGTCATTTACTCCTTTCACCTCTGCCATTACGTCCTCTTTAATTATCCAACCTACTCCGTTTCTCTTTCCCTCCTCATTTCCCTTCCAATACAGTGTAAACCCTTCTCTCAATTCTTTAACTCCTTCTCCTCTCCACTTAGTTTCAGCCAATCCCAACACGTCTAATCTCCTCCTCTTCATCATATCCACCACTTCTTCTACTTTTCCTCTTAACGTCCTAATATTTAATGTGCCAATTCTCAGTCCTAATTTCTCGCCGGGTCTCTTTCCTTGTTTTCCGTCCTTTCCGAGGCTTGTTGTACCATTTTTGAAAGCAAGGTATTCATCCACTACTGGCTTGCTAGGCCTATCGTAGCTTCACCAGAGCCCCGTTAGCCGTCACTTTTCAGAGTTCCTATAGAGCCTTACCAGCAACCTTGGAGGTACCAGGGCTCACGAAGTCCCAACTGGTCTCGCCTCTACAGGCTATCCCCTACTGTATGACGTTGCCCGTCTCCTACGACGTGGACGAGGGGTTGGACTTCTAGGAGACTACGCAGGGTCTTTTAAGGGGAAATACTATCTAGTGATAGTAGACGCTTTTAGTAAATGGCTAGAGGTTTTTCAGACATCTACAATCACATCGGCAGTGACAAAACAACACCTAATGAAGTTCTTTGCATCTTATGGCCTTCCGAAAGTATTGGTATCCGATAATGGCACATGTTTTACTAGCAAGAGTTTACTCAGTTTTGTTAGTAGTATTGTTAGTAGTGTTGTAAATAAATAAGGACAATTGATGATAAACTTTACCTCTTTTGTTCCGCCACCAATCTTCAGTTTTTTCTTACACTACCGGTTTCGGAGACTAATCTCTATCTTCAGGTGTTCACTATTCACTACATACTAAACCATTAAAGTTTAAAATACTTGAGTTTGCATTTTTTGAATCACAAACGGATGTTTTAGAGGTGAATCAAGATGAGGGTGGTATTGCCAACCTTAAAGCCTATTATTGAGTTGTTTATATTTCTTGTTATGTTTTCGATGTTGTATAACTGTATCGAAGATTTCATTGCTGTGGAAACCAGTTTGTTCATTTAATATTTGGAGAGGGTTTTGTTTTATTGATTTATAAATTTCAAACTGTTCTATTACATTCATTTTTATTCCTTTATTGCAAACTTTTAAAATCTTGAAATTTTGTTCCATTCTTGTGATGCCGTGGCCTGACTACTAAGTGATCAGCAAATTTTGATTTGTAATTTCTGTTGGGGATATTTTCTTTAAATCTGGTCATGAAAGGTCTGCCTGTTTGGCCTATGTAGTGTTTAGGGCAGTCATTACATTCTATTTTGTAAATTCCAGTTTTTGTGAATTTGTTAATGTTTTGTGGTCTGGCAGTCAATGTCTTCTCAAGATTTCCTGTCGTTCTGGAAGCATGTATGTATGGTACATGTTTTCTTCAAATTCTGCTACAACATATTTATTTGGCTCATTAGGTTTAATGTGCTGATTCTGACTGTTTTTTTTTCTTTTTTGTTTTCTTAAAATTTGGTCTATTATGTCTGGTTTATATCCATTTTCTACTGCTAAATATTTTAATATTGTGATTTCATTGTGGTAATTTTGTTTATCCATTGGTATATTTAACAATCTATGGATATAAGAGTTGTATGCAGCTAATTTGTGGTTCATGGGATGGTTCGAAGTTGCATGTATTGTATGGCTGGTAATAGTAGGTTTTCTGTAAATCTTGAATTCTAATTTCTGGTTCGATTTTGTTATGGTTAGATCCAAATAATTTAAACTATTATTTTGTTCTATTTCAGTTGTAAATTTCAGGTTCGGATGGATGGTGTTTAGATAGTTGCCGAAAATTTCAATTTGTCAACGGTTTCCATTGTATAGGCAAAATATATCATCCACATATCTGAAGTAATGTGTCAGTTTTTTATAATATTTATTGTTTTCATTCATAATTCTGCTATTTTCAACATGGTTTAAAAATAAATCGGCTAAAATACCAGATAAAGGGCTTCCCATTGCTAGGCCTTCCTGTTGTTGGTAGTATTCTCCCTCATATTCAAAATAATTTTGATCCAAAACGACAGTCAGTAGAGATATTAGTTGGTTTATAATTTCATTATCTATGGATTGATTTTTCTTTAAGTTATCTTCTAGTATTTTTAACGTTTCTTTTATTGGAACATTGGTGTATAGGTTTTCTATGTCTATACTAGGCTATGATGATCTTTGATATTTGTTTCTTTTATCTTGTCTACTAAATCAATTGTATTTCTTAGGCTATGGTTGTTTTCTATTTTGATGAGTTTTCTAATCATTATTTATAGTTTGTTTGCTATCTTGTATGTGGGTGATGTTGTGAAATTTACTATTGATCTAATTGGGCTGTCAACTTTGTGGATTTTTGGGAGTCCTTTTAATTTTGGTGCTTCTGAATACATCATTTTTAAAGATCTAATTTCTTTTTCGTTAAACAAGCGTTTACATTTGTTTAGTGCTTTTTTGAAGGTTAGGTTATATTTAGCTGTTGGATCTGATTTCAGTTTACTTATCTTGTTTTTATTGATAAAATCTTTTATTTTCGTCCGATATTCGTTTCTGTACATACTTACTATTGTGTTTCCTTTGTCTGCTTTGGTGATCATGGCATTATTTTCTTCTAATTTTTCATAAATTAATTTGGCTATAAAGAATTTATTGTGTTTATTTGGGGTTTTTGTAATATAACTCCCACTATTTCTTTTATTTTATTTATTTTTTTTTTATTTATTGTATTATACATCACATTACAGTCTGTTTTTAATCATAGACCCAGTGACTTGTCCATACATACATTTACACACAACAAAAAGTTAACAGAAAAATTCTTTAAGGGAATAATATGCTTTTTGCAGAAGCCATTGTTTCAGTTCCTTCTTAAAAGTTGAGAGAGTAGTTATGTTTTGGAAGGTATCAGGCAATGGTTTATTAGAACTCTGGCTGTGTTCTGGTCCTTTAGGCTGAGATATTGTATTGCTGATTCTGCATTTATCGCAGTATTAGTAAATGTTTTTGTTTTGTGTAGGTTATATTTCAGACCTTTGTTCAGTAGATTTTGTTGTTCTTCGTTAAATACTATATTTGTTTTATTAATTATTCTTGGATAAAATTTGTGGGGGTTAGCTTCTGGGATTGAGGTTATGTTCGCTGTTTGTTTCATTATAAGTTTTTTGTTTAGCCTATCTCTCTTAAGTTTTATTTTTTTTATTTAGCCAGTTATCAATTATATCTAAAATTTCAGGTACTGGTAAAAAAACCATGTTGAAAATGGCAGAATTATGAATGAAAACAATAAATATTATAAAAAACTGACTCATTACTTCAGATATGTGGATGATATATTTTGCCTATACAATGGAAACCGTTGACAAATTGAAATTTTCGGCAAATATCTAAACACCATCCATCCGAACCTGAAATTTACAACTGAAATAGAACAAAATAATAGTTTAAATTATTTGGATCTAACCATAACAAAATCGAACCAGAAATTAGAATTCAAGATTTACAGAAAACCTACTATCACCAGCCATACAATACATGCAACTTCGAACCATCCCATGAACCACAAATTAGCTGCATACAACTCTTATATCCATAGATTGTTAAATATACCAATGGATAAACAAAATTACCACAATGAAATCACAATATTAAAATATATAGCAGTAGAAAATGGATATAAACCAGACATAATAGACCAAATTTTAAGAAAACAAAAAAGAAAAAAACAGTCAGAATCAGCACATTAAACCTAATGAGCCAAATAAATATGTTGTAGCAGAATTTGAAGAAAACGTACCATACATACATGCTTTCAGAACGACAGGAAATCTTGAGAAGACATTGACTGCTAGACCACAAAACATTAACAAGTTCACAAAAACTGGAATTTACAAAATAGAATGTAATGTATATATTGTGCATTATGCACTCGTGTTAATCTGTGCCTGACTCAGATTTTAGGATGCAATTTGCTCCGTACCTTGCAATAATCATCTCTTCTTTGTGTCTAAACATGTTGTCTCTGTACTAGGTCAAGAAAAATCTGTTACCGATTTCTGAATACTAAACCAAGCCGAAACAATGTTCCGGCAATAAAATATCAAGTTGGGGAGGGTTCTTCCATGAAAAAGAGAAGGGAATATGAGAGAGTATGATGTATACAGTAATTTTATAAATAGGACAGTGACTTTAACCCTTTCAAGAGTAAATACATCATATCACATCCCAATTGTCATGACTGAGAGGATATAACATTTTTTAGATATAAAAAAATTGTTGTAGAGGAGTAAAAATAAAATTTTGAAAAAACTTTTCAAACTTGTTTATTACAGTACATTATTATATTTTTCTTATTATTTGAAATTACAGTGATTTAGTAATTTTTTGTGTGGAAACAGGGATATATGTATAGCACGGGTATATGATTCGGCAATGGAAGCATTCATGGGAAGTGTCCTTGCGTCCGTGTAGTAGCTGTGTAGCTGACAAACAACTGAGTGAAAAGCTGATAACATCGCGCGGTACTCAACTCAGTTTAGAGATAGAGGACAAATGAAGGTTACAACTAAAATTAGACTGCCATAAGGTGTGCACACATCTAAAGTTATGTTTGCCTTTGACAGATTGTACTGGTGTTTAATGTGTTAACAATACGCTCAATTAATTTAATAAATTAAACAATTGGACCATTACACAGGACGTCACATGACGCCCTTACTCATTTAGGCCAATTTACAAAAAGACGTCACCTTAGATGCACTTGTTTATGTTAGTTAATTGGCATAGTTTCTGCTTACTATTGACGATCCATTTTCTTAGTTGATGTTGTAGTATCAATACAGTAGATTTTCACATTTCACACAATAGTTGTGGCATGCACATCTCGCTAGACTACTGCCATTGTCACCCGCAGAAAGTGTGTTAAATAGCAAAACTTAAATATAAGATGTAAATAATAACTTGATGAGGACTTTACAGGCTGCTTGATGTACGCAGCACCTTTTTTACAGGATTGGTTTGTACTGGATTGGTATGATATAAAATATATAAGACATGACATGATAAAACCATGTTCATTAATACCAGTGAGAGAACCAACACTGACATAACAATCATGGGAGATCACTAACATCTTTTTCATAGTGTATAACCCTTTCCATCCCATCGTCCGGTTTTCCGGACGTTCGTAACATGTTCCAAAAATCCCAGTGTCCTGTTTACCGGACGTTCGAAAAAACGGTCCAAAAATCCCAACGTCCTGTTTTCCGGACGTTCAGAAAAAAAATGTTTAAAAATATTTATTAACTCGGAATATTTATATAAATGATATAGAAATGTTCGGAATAACATTTTCTATTATAAAAACAACAATTTATTACTCTATCATGTTTTATTGTAGTACAACAATTCATTTATTTTGTTGACTTGGTATTGCGTCATCAGCTGTGTTGACTTTTGTCAGCTGTGTTATTGTGTTTCATTTCGCGTGTTGTTGAGAGGTTATTCGTGTTTCGTGAGTGATGTGATTGTGTTTGTGTGGTGAAAGGAATTATAATGAAACGTTGTAGGTCACCAATTAGTGATAATACAATTGGTAATTTTATTTTTGCTGAGACTGACGAATCAGATGACTTGTTTGAAGATAGTGGTAGAGTGTTTTTTTTTTTTAAAAAGCCAGAACTTTTTTATTTCTCAACATATCAGTGTGAAGTATGGATTTTATTGAAGATTGTTAAATGTTGTTTTGTCAAGTGTTATTAATTTTGGTCAAACAATTTTTTTATACCCATCCACAACGCAAAGAAGTAAAAAAATATATCAATATATCAAAATATTTTTTGGTAAGTACATATTATATAAAAAAAGTAATTGTAAATATTTGCATGTCGTTTTATATTTTATTTTATAGTATATATCAACTATTTACACACTCAAGCTAATAACACTCAAACTAATAAATTTGCTTCATAAATAAATTTTTTATGGGTTTTCTAGTAAAACGTGACAAAATTGCCTAAAAGAGCCTGGGATTTTTGGGTATGTCATTAGTAAAAATACCTGGGATTTTTGGAACAAATTATACAAAAAATTCTGGGATGGAAAGGGTGTATAAACAAAGTTACATAGCAGTAGGTTCCATCCATATGTTAAAATGTTTACTGCAAAAATGAACTGCGGCCAATTTTCCAAAGAGAGAACGGCAATATACAGCCGCAGTTGAACCCCAGTTCTTTCAAAACAGAAAACAGTTTGCATTCACAAAATAGGGAAGGCACAAATTGCATGTTGAAATCTGGGTCAGTCTTAATACGAAGCGCAAGTTGCAGGCGCACATAATGCACGAAACCATTTTCTAATCGCTAACAAGTACTTAAGTTTATTTTAAAAAAAATATTTTCCTATCACATTTGGAGAGATAGTAAGCTCTAAAGTCGTATTTTCAAAAGACATTTGTTTTATTTTATACAATCTAAGGATCGACTCCTTGAAGTTTTGAGAAATAATTTTTACACATTCTGTAGGTTTATATCTTGTAAATGAAACAAAATAGAGTCTTTCATTTATAAGTATGTTTTTGAAATATTATAAAATAACAGAGCAAGTATGCTTTAAAAGAAGATTGCGTAACCGTCGTTAGTTTTAGATAAGATACACTGTGTTTAGTTATTAAATGTGATCAGCTAAAACTTTTTACTATCAGCAATTATACACCTGTGCCTATTTTTAACGTTTGATTGTATAAAACTGCCTTACAATTATCAACCATCAAAATTACTGCTAACTTGAAGTAGATGGCTTCAATATAAATAGGAACACGATAAAAAAAAAGTGGAAGGTAATTTCTTTCATAGTCAATTCTTTTCACTTAACATCGTAAAAAAAACACTTATTTAATTTTCTGTGATAATTTTCACAATTAATGAAACTTTTTTTATCATGCGCCTTGGCACAATTGGCCTTGAGAAATCAGTTAACATCTGACTTCTACCTTTTCAATCTTCAGTTCTGATTTCCCAACATATTAATGCGGAAGCCATTTCGCACTTTCATAGGCAGGGCTGAACTACATAGTTGTATATTTTAGAAAAGATCTCACCCTATTACATTTTCAAATCATCTTCGTATCACCTTATTTAAGAGTAAACACTAAGATTTTAAAAGCCAACTGAGCATTTAACTTGGGATATGTTTGGCGGTCAAAACAAGTTTTTGTTGTCAGAGTCTATTTCCGTCATTGGTAGAATGAACCTTCCTCATAAGGAATGAACTATGTTGAGTCGCTTGGGTGTGGGAAGATGCAACTACTGGAAATACAAGTCAGGAATTGTAAATGGTCAGTCATGTGATAGGGAAATCGAAATTCAAAGTATGAATCATGTAGTTAACAATTAGATGGGAGATTAGCTGGTCTTCATTACATTGGAGAAGCAGGTATACAGTGGTTACAAAACCTGGATTCAGCTCTCTGACAGGAGATCAACATTTAAACACTATGAAGCAAGTACTTTGTACTTTTGATTTTATTTAGATCTTATTTATTGATCTGATTTTAATTACAAATGAGATCTCCCAACAATCAGTCTTGAGAAACCAAAAATATTTTAGATACTAAATATTCGTCTAATTTTAGTATTTTTTGAATTCCTCTTCCTCCATTTGGTTTGGTGACTGGCTTTGAAAACCATAGACTGTGATATATTTGTATTATTATAAATGGATTGAAGATTAACTGAGCACCCTTTAATATATTATATTTAAATTAAAACACTACTTTTTAGTTGAAACATGTAGTTTTGAATTTAAATAAAATAGATTAAAGGGTGTTCAGTTAATCTTTAGTCAGGTCATAATAATATTTAATTAGCCCTAATTATTAATGTAGTAATATGATATATGTATTAATATACTATTTAACCTTTAGGTAGATAATGCCGTAAAACCTGTTCATCAGGCTATGCCCTACATACTCAGCTCTCCCACAAAATGCAGCGATCTCTTATCTACTTTGTTACCCTTTCACACAGCTCCACTCTGTTCAAGAACCAATCTAAGTTCAGTATAGTTATGGTTCTTGTTCTTAGTCTCTCGTACAAGTTCAGGCCTAATCTGGTTTGTTGGATAATTCAAATCTCAGTAAATGGCGCTACAATTTGCGTTTGATTGATGAAAACCCGTGAGGGCCACCAGTGACCCACATGGCACACAGTGGTATGTATGATGAGAGCTACCAGTGGGCCTAATGGCGTCAAGCGGACCCTGCTTGGTATGTCCATTAAACGATTCTTTCATAGTCTTCAGTTTCTGCACTAGTAAACAGTCAATAATTGATGTCTTTTTAAAGAGACTCTTAAGGTAACATTTACTATAAATCATGTTACTAATCAAAAA
>JAQJVL010001295.1:57500-215774 GCA_035578905.1 Stictocephala bisonia
ACTCTTCCAGGTTGACTTTACTGTCTTTTTGCGAGGAAACTATAGTATGTACTACAAAAATGTACATTACATTTTTTGTACAGCATCTAATTTGTAGGTTCAACATTTCATTAGATGCTATCTAAACTTAATGTTACAGCTTCAGTAAAACAAAATCTTCAACTCTGCAAACAGTACAGCAATTTCACGTCAGCCATTTTGAATTTTCTCTAGGTTATAAAAAGTGAAAAATGAAAGTTTATAGCAGTTTTATAACAAAGTTCTAAACGTAAATAACGTGTAGGGTTCTAAGTTGGACAAGGACTACGATATGAGTAGGGCTTCTCACTCTGCTGAGAAGGACGTACAGCTGGCCATGTGTGAAGCAGTCCGTGCAAAGATCGACTCCGACGTACTCAATTGTTTGGCCTTGGCTCTTGTGGCCAGTCATTAAGTACGCTAACATGAGGGGAAATTGTCGACGACAGACATGAATCGGCGACCCTTCGGCCAACGCAAACCTAAAGGTGATTCGAGGAATACCGAAAGGTTGCGTGCCTCCGGGAAGTCTGACAGTGATTAGCCGTTTGGTAATCGCTGTCACAACGACTTTAGTGCCATTAACGAGTCCATCGGCAATATTCGAGTTAATTTTTCAGTAAGTGACGAAACAGTGTCATGCCAATCATCTTTCGTTAGGGGATAAAGTGCATCGTAAATGTGCTCTAGTTGTAACAGAGAATCTGACTGATTCAAAACATGAATGACTGATGGTAATTCTTCTGAAAACAAGTACCGTCCATAACCAGTACAATTCTCACCACGCAGTGTTTTGTAAATGCGATCACCACTCATAAGGATTGCAGTTGTCATAAAATGTCCACCAAGACTCTTCCATGCAAGGGCACAAGCAGAATTAGCCACACACTGAGCATTTCTCCATGTGAAGAGTTCATTGTTGCCCTGATGAAAGGACCCCTCGGCAACACAAAAAAAAATGCTGTTGATTGTGTTGAATGATTATGAGAGTTAAAATGTAAAATTACAATTAAAGTAAATGGAGAGAAAGAAATTGGAAACAAAAAATAATATAAAGTCTCCAAAAAAATCAGAAGAAATTTGTGATTGATTATTAATCACAAAAAAAGTATTAAATGAAAGAAAAGGGAGAATAAACCAAGAGTTTATGTTGAAAAATAGAAGATTTGTATCACAATGCAGTGAAAACGATTCAGTTTTCAATAGGGCAGAAAGCCAAACAATTGAACAGTTCAGTACTGAAGGTAATTCAAGCGTGTAGGGTGTCAGACTGAGGCATGGAAAGCGGCGTCATCCTTATATAACCTCGGTGGGACTTGTTTCAATCGACTGAGGGCCGTTCTACCAACCGTTCTAAAAACGTTTCTCGCAGACGCTGCAGCGACTCTTTTCAATCGACAAAGGCCCGGTCTACCAACTGTTCTAAAAACGTTTATCGCAGCCGCTGGAGGGTGCCTAAATTAACAAACAAATTCCGAAAATACAGCGTAGAACTATGATTGGCCTTTAGGCAACAAAAATGAATACAAACTGTTTTTATATATAGTTTAACTGTCCGTAAAGTTTTGTACACAATTTGAATACGTAAGTGAATAAGTGAGTAACATATTTTTGACAAAACTCAACTTTACCGACTTTTTGTGAGGAAATGTATTTTATATATAAAGCATTTAAGTATATAATTTAAATATTCTATTAGATGTTGTCCAAACTAAATATTACAGCTTCAGTAAAAAAACTTCAAATCTGCAAACAGGTCAGCGTTTTCACGTTAGCCATTTTGATTTTTTCTAGGTTACAGAAAGTTACAAATCAAATTTTACTGCAGTTTTCGTAACAAAATAGTAAAACTTAAATAGTGTGTACGGGTTCTAGGTTCTTAAATGATCGTAATAGGCCTACAGCAACAAAATACGAAAACCTAACAAAAATAGAATTTATTGAACGAAAAGTGAAATTTGATGATTTTTTGCGTAGTTAATATCAGAAATAGCAAAAAATTACTTCTTAACAAAATTGTAGGAAATTTAATTACAAATCTATAGTATGCTGTCAGCAATTCAAAATTCCCGTCCGCCATTTTAGACGATAACGGGTGATTATCCGTTGATCACAGGGGGCTCCCAATATGATCTCGGGGGGGTTCTATCTAAGATGATCATAAGAAATTACCTTAGTTTTTATTGGATACTATCTAAGTTGATAACGGAGGCACAAATTCAAATTTGTGAACTTTTTGTGAGGAAACGATTGAATATACCACAAAAAAGTTTATGACACATTTTGTACAGAATTGAATTGTTAGTTTGAATATTTCATTAGGTGTTATCCAACTAATTATTACAGATTCTGTAAAACAAAAATCTCAACTGTAAATAGGTAAGCGTATTTTCGTCAGCCATTATGAATTTTTTTTGTTATGAAAAGTGCAAAATCCAATTGTATAGCATTTTAGTAACAGGAAATGTGAGGGTAAATAGTATGTAAGGTTGTAGGTTTCTGACTTCTTTTAATTATGATTAAATAGGATGATCTCTTCCAAAAAAATCACTTGTTTTCGACTAAACTTAACTTTACTGTCTTTTTGCGAGGAAACTATAGTATGTACTACAAAAATGTAATTACATTTTTTGTACAGCATCTAATTTTTAGGTTGAACATTTCATTAGATGCTATCTAAACTTAATGTTACAGCTTCAGTAAAACAAAATCTTCAACTCTGCAAACAGTACAGCAATTTCACGTCAGCCATTTTGAATTTTCTCTAGGTTATAAAAAGTGAAAAAATGAAAGTTTATAGCAGTTTTATAACAAAGTTCTAAACGTAAATAACGTGTAGGGTTCTAAGTTTTTAGCTCCTTTAAATCATGCTTAGATGGGAGGAACTATTCCAAAAAAATCACGTTTTCGAAAAAAAACTCAAGTTTACCGACTTTTTCTGAGGAAACTATTATATATAGCACAAAAACATGCAGGACACTTTTTGTGCAGAATTTTATTGTCAATTTAAATATATCATTTGGTATTAAATAAACTAAAAATTAAAGTTTCAGTAAAACAAAAACCTCAACTCTGCAAAAAGATAAACGTTTTCACGTCAGCCATTTTGGATTTTTTCTAGGTTATGGACAGTGCAAAATCGAATTTAATAGTAGTTTCGATAACAAATTAGTAAAATTAAGTAGTGTGTAGGGGTTTAATTTCTTAAATTATCGTAATAATGCAGTAAAATACGAAAAACATAACAAAAATAACATTTTTTGAACAAAATGTGAAAATTAACCCTTTTTTGCGTAGTTATTATCAAAAATACAAAAAATGTTATATGACCAAAATTGTAGAAAATTTAATTACAAATCTGCAGTATGCTGTCAGATTTGTTCTACAACCAACGGTTTGCCCACAATGAAGCCGCAAGTAAAACTCTGCACACAATTCAAAATTTCCGTCCGCCATTTTGATTGTTATGGGGGGTTAAAAATTAACAATTTTTAATTTTCAGAATTTTCCCGTCGGTTGCTCGGCAAAAGCTACAAGTGTACAAAATTTCAAGTTTCTAGCTCATCTGGAAGTGGGTTAGAATTTGTATACGTGAGTGAGTCAGTGAGTTACACATGCGGCTTTATAGATATTAGACTACATAACATGTATTTTCAATGCCACTGAATCTTAATCAAGTTAGAAAAAAGACTGCAATCTTAAGTTTGCATCTGCAGTCTTTATCTAATTTATTTTTAAGACACCGATCGTCCGAGTATGGCGAATGTGGATTTCAATTGAGTGTGATAAGTGTAAGCGAATGTAGTCATTATTACAAACTAAGGCCAACTATTCTTTAGAAGATGTTGGTAGTCCAATGAAAAATGAACAACTGGTAGTTAATCAGCGGATTCCTTTCAAAATTTGATATGAATCTGATTGGAATCAAATTGAGAATTTTTCACTTTGAAGCTGGGCATTAACCATTTCTGTTGAAGATGTCAGTGACATTTAAATTATTTACTACATATTGTGTCTTTATATAATTACCTATGTACGTGTTAGTGGACTTAACGTCGTAGGTTAGTTTGTTGATGATTATTACATTAAGTCCTGGCCTAGTACCCTGAAACCTAACCCCATAGAATTTTGATCCACTACTTTCTTAAAATAATTATAAAAATGCAAGAAAAAGTATTTTGAATATTTTGTAAAACTATTCTTAACACTTTGAATGTGGATCCCGTATTTTTACAGAGTAGCGTAGCTTCCAAAGAATGCGGATCCCATAGTTTTACGGGATCGATTTTTTAATTTTGTTAAATAGCCTATTGAGTAATAATATGGATTCTGGTACTCTAAATGGTCTCTAGTGATGTTAGTCTGATTTACGGTTGTTAGCCAGGATAATTCAGTTTTAGCTGCTAGACTGCACTTCTATTGTCTGCACGTTTCAGAACCATTTTTATTGAGTGGACTCTATTTCAAAGTTTAAATAGAGCATGTAAATAAAAAACAAGTATTTTATTAGTACTTATTTTTCTTAGTTTTGTATAAATAGGGCAATACAATTATATTCAAAATAATTTTGTATGCTCAATTGCCCCTTGGTTTGATTTTATTTAATTGTTTTGTTGCTAAAACACTATTATTAAAAAAAACTGATATTATGAGATGGGGAAAAAATGTGATTTTTAATTGTATACTGATAAAAAGAAGAATAAATGTAGAATCCAGACATGTAAGTTGAACTTTTCAATGTTTAATGGTTTTAAATCTACAAATTTTGGGGTTAAGTGTTAGAGGACTTTACAGTCCTAACTTCACCCTTTTAATAAAGGCATTTTTCATTTCATTCAAAAATGGCCAGCTATCTTCAAATGGTTTCCGTATCAATCAAGTACTTGTGTAAAATGCATAAAGTGATTGCATTGTACATTTGATGAATTGCTATATTTTTTAAACATTAATAATAAATGAAATGTATACAAATTGTTATAATTTAATGTTGTTTAGTATTGCATCTTACCGACTGCCTGTAATGTCTGGTGGTAATGTGTATTCCTCTTCCAAATATGCATCTAAAGCCATTACTGAAGCCACTCGAAGAGAACTTGCGGAGCAAAAGTCTAAAATAAGAGTTACTGTGAGTAAAAAACTTCTGATTTACTTGAGTTAATAATCTTAAAATTATTAAAATTAAAAAAACATCTACTAAAAAGAACTAGTCTAAAATTACTGATATATTGAGTTATTTGATTTATACTCTTTTATATTTTAGGTAAACACCAGAATTAGTCTGTTGAAATATAGTAGAACTCCGATTATCAGAAGCAATGGAGCTGGACCTGTTTCCGATAATCAGATGTTAATTATCTTAGTAACTATGGAGAGTAAACGTGTACTCAGATTGTTTAAGTATTATTTTAAAATTATGTAGAGCATTATATTACAGTACAGTTTCATTTTTAAAATCATTTTTAAACTTTTTTTGTTTTTGTTTTAATGATTACAATCACTCTTTTTCGTTTGGCTGACGTCCTAAACTAATAGACCAACACTACTGTAAAAGTGCACAATTTATGTGTAGTTTTTTAACATCATGCTTACTGTATAAATTAGTTTTTAATTTTTTTATAACACAATAATTGACTGATATAATGTCAATTGTTTTACCAAAATGTTTTAACGATTAATGTTCATTGTCCCTTTTCTCACTAGGTCATTTTTCAGATAACCCTGGTTTCTGATAATCAGCGTTCTGATAATCAGGGTTTTACTGTATATTCTTTTTTTTAAATGTAACCATTATTATTACAAAATGCATTTTATCCTGTAGAATGTTGGTATAAATAATCCAACAAGCAGTCCTATGACACTTGGCAAATTTTAAAATGAGCTTAGGTAAATAAAATTTTGTCAATCCGTTAACAGTTATGGTGGGCAAACATATATACACTTACCCAGGACTGGAAAACATAATAATCCCTTTTTTTGAAGGCAGTCATATAATTAATGTGTATGTTTACTACGGGTGTGTGAGTACTTAAACCGTCGAGTATTTGATCGATCGAGTATTTTACTACTCGAACTTGGCTCGAAGCTTCCGAAACTACTCGAAGTTCGATCGAGTAGTTGTATTTCACGAATTATCATATTTACATCTTAATTAAGTTTTAAGAGTAAACACTTTTATAAGTTATGAATAAAAAAAATTGCGCTTCCTTGTGTTTTATTTTACCCTTATTCATACGTTATCAGTTTGGTACACGTAATTATGAACTAAACAATATGCCTAAGAATAGGTAGTACACGACGACAGTCAAATGAACTAGTCGACGTAGTGAACGAGTTCATTCATTATGATTTGAATTAGTTCAATTCAAAGTGAACAACAGAGCTGGGAAGGTAGCGATCACCGTAAATAGTTACCTTAGTAGCGATCACACATGTTGGTTGTCAAGTCTACTAGTTACTTGTAACCTAACCTAAAATAGTGTGAATAAAACAGAAGTGCTGGTTAATGTCTTTATGACCCAAGAAAGGGGATGAGAGATCCGGTTCAAGATGCTCAAAAAGACCTGTTACCGATACAAATCTAATAGTCTGTACGCTGTAGAAATTATGCATATTTTCGTTCAATAAAATCAATAATACCGTTCAATCAAAAGGGTCCCGAGAACGGATCATTTTACATCCCAAGAATTGGACTCCCCATCTTTTCTAGGTGAAAGTTCATCTCGGTTGTAGCATAGACCTTCTATTATACCGAATATAATAGAAGGTCTATGGTTGTAATATACGTACATGCAAGGAACCGTTCAGCTCCTTTTCGGAACTGAAATTATCGTATATTTCTTGCGAGTTGATTGAGGTCTATTTTGTTTTTTAATCTGAGCAGGGAATCGTTCAATGATTTGAGGTAAGAAAATACCGTATCATATCATGTAAAATATGGTAATGGCATTCTAGCAGCATGTGACACAACATTATTGATTTATTTTCCGTCAAATAGAAAATATATATATATCCGTGGCGAACGTATATTAATTATTATTCCGAAAACACCTTAGATCGCCAAAACTGTGTGTAATATTTGCGCATACAATATTTTTTTCTGTCAAATTGTTGAACGATTTTCTGACTAGGTTAGACAATAACACAGTTTTAGTGTAAAAGGTGGTAAAGTACGATAATTTTGATTTGTCTTGGGTGAACAGGAAGTCCTTCTGTAAATACTCGATACCCGAAAAAATGACAACTACTCGACTCGAACTCAAAAATCACTACTCACACACCCCTAATGTTTACTACAACTTTTTGTTGTATGATGAATTAATGAAAATTTTGAACATTATGAAATGCTTATCTTTCCTGCTGGACAGTTTCAGTGGTAATAAAATATATGTGCTTGATTATTATAATTATCTTATCATTTGTATAGTACTGAACACTTTGTTCTTAAGCCTAGTCCCCTCTTACAAACATTTTTCTGAAAACAGTGTTAGCAAACTGTATCTCATCTGTTTCCAGTGTTTTTGTGATGTTTCCAAAATTTAAGGGTGTTTCTGGGGCCGAGAAACATAAACGTACAAAAACAAAAAACAAAAACAAAAAACGTAAACGTGTTTCCATCAAGAAGACAAAATTATAGCAAAAGATGGAGTTTGAATGAATCTGTGGGCGTCAGCGGTGCTTTCAGGAGACTTGCAAGTGTGCAGTACAGGTCGTAACCGTGCTTTCAGGAGACTTACAAGTGTGCAGTACAGGTCGTAACCGTGCTTTAAGGAGACTTGCAAGTGTGCAGTACAGGTCATAACCGTGCTTTCAGGAGACTTGCAAGTGTGCAGTAAGGTCGTAACCGTGTACTACTGCATGGAACCAGGAACAGATTTAACATTTAATTGAAGAGTTCATTTCTGTACAGTTTTGTTGAACATAACTTCTCCAGGTTACAAGAACAGGGATAAGAAAGGTGACGCCCTAAAGGAAATCACGCTAGTTTTTGACATGAGCACCGATGATATGGACAAATAATAAATAAATAAAAGTTTTGAAAATACAATTTCGACATGAACACAAAGCATTGTGTGAGAAAAAAAACAGTTAGCCCAAGAAAGTGGGATGGTTCTGAGGTTCGGATACAAACCTAGAACGTCTTCAGTCCACATCTCAGGAAACACCGTCCTGCTAGTGTGGACACAAATAAATGACAAACATTTATGTTTCTCTGTTGTTTCAAAACAGTTGACAAACAGTGTGCAAAAGTTGTTTCCAGGTGGGGACTAGGCTTTAATATAATATCTGGCTAAAATTGACTTCAAACTATTATTCAGTCTTTCCATTAGTATGTATTTAGCATTGTTATCTGGAATTAAACTCTAAATAATGAAACATTCAGTCAATAAAATGTAATTTTATTTATGACTGGGAAGCACTCAAATTCAATCTTCAATTTCAGTGTAAAAATAGTTGTAGAGGTTGTTTATGACTTAGATAAATTAGTTGTATTTAGAATAAGCATAGTTATATTTTTGGGAAAAACTTGCTCATAAAACAATGCCGTATCTAATTATTTGAATGTGTAGATGAAAGAAAAATCACTCATGGATTAAATTTGCTTATGGCATTTTTTTATATATGCTTCTTACTTCTTTGTTCCATATAGTAGAATTTTCTGGTTTATCTTCTTCACGTTGGACACTCGGCAAACTGAAACATGCTCTTTAATTGGATTTCTTCTGTAAATTTAAAATAACTTTCAATAAATCACTTATTTAGACAATTGAACAACAATTACTCCTCAGAGATATTGTTTTGTTGTTTGGTGTCATGTCACAAAAATGTAATTTATGTATGTATATAACAGTGCAGATATCAGGAATGATATTTTTTGCTCATTATTGAAAGCATTATTTGATGAACTGTTTTAAGCAACTAAATTATAACCAACATAGTAAAATATTAAACAAATTAAATTTAAAAATCAATAATCTTAATAATGTAATGTATTGCATTTAAACTACTAAATATGAACTGACGGAGGGTTTTGAATATTATGTCTATTCCATCAAGTTGACCGGAGTGTTCAACATTATCGCAAGATTGCTGCATCAAGCAATGTCGAGCGTGGCTGTTCCTTGGATCGGTAAGAAATTCCTTCCTCTCATGCTCCCCAACTGTCTGATCTCTGGTGGTGGTGGTTTGGAAGTCACATTTAACACGCTAAATGCCATTTCGTTCAGATTGGCACGGCAACTGTAGTTTCAAAATAGTGAAGTGTCGGCCGATCGGAATGACAACTGTGCCAATACAAGGTATTTAAAAAAGTACTTTTATCAGCAACTAGCACTACCTGTCAGATAACCTATGAACCTTTTTAACAAATCAATATCCAAAGTAAACAGAGAAATATTCTTCTTTTCATTCAGTTAGCTAATTATTGCTAATAACATATTTGAATCCACTAGATTTTGTCATTACGATTGGTACGACAGCACAGTTTACAATTCCACCAGTCCGAAGCTAGAGGGAATTATAATAAAAACAACTATTGATAAGTTATTGTTACATTTATTTATCAAACTACCAAAAACCTTGATTTTAGATTTAAATTAACATTAGGGAAAATTGGTTAACATTAATGTCAATTTTATTCCTCGAAGCAAATTTTGTATGTGAATGGCGTACCAAATTACTTAGCATAGAATGTTGTGACTTGTGTCATATTTTTGCCATTTTTTCTGTTATTTGTCGATGCTATACATGTGTAGCTTATTTAAATGTCCTTCTCAGATGTCTCTTGTTTTATCTAACTCCAAAAAACTAGTTTGATTCCTTAAGGTAGTTATGTCCTGTTTGTTTTACTGGAGGAAGTAGACCAATCTGGAAGCTCCATTAGGTTCATGGAGATGTCTTCCTTGAAATTTATTTATTTTTATTTATTTATTCATAAGACGCCGATCGTCAAGATATGGGCGAATATGGATTTCGAATGAGTGTGATGAGTGTAGATGAGCGAATGTAGTCATTGTTACAAACTAAGGCCGACTATTCCTTAGAAAGTGTCATTAATTAATAGCCCAATGACAAATGAACAGCCGGTGATTATCAGCTGATCCTTCTCAAAATGTATTGACTCTGATTGGGATCGAACTGAGAACCTTTATATACAAAAATCAATTATGGATGACCAAAATACGACCTTATGAAGAGCGGGAATCCTGTATTACTCGTCATTGAAGCAGAAAATAGAGAATTTCTTAGTCGGCCGATTGGCCGGACATATCAATTTATAATACATTTTTCGTTATGTTAAAATACATGCCAGACTGATCGGCCGACATTTTAAACACATGTCTAAATAGAAATTAACGTTAGAAATTTGATCTAGTATATGTTTTATATGTGCATACCAAAAATCATACCTAAATGGTGACGAATAATTGTTAGCACTACAGGGTGTGTTGCTCCAATACTGCCTTGGCACTTAACATGTTAAGTGTTAGAGCGGGCCACCTAAAAACTTCTCAACTTTTAAGGTAATGACTTCACTTTTTTTTTAGTTTTGCGAATTTCATTCAGAGATGTTTAAATGGACATATATATATATAAACATTCAAGATGGTTTGTGTATAAAGTTAAAAGGAGATCTCACTTTGCCAGGTGAAGCTAGAGCTATGAAGCCCTCTCCAACATACTTAACTTGGGTACCAACGACTTGAAGATGACTCCCAAACCATGACTGGTGACTGGACTGCATGTAAGGATGTGATCCCTCAGCAGTCACCCATCTAAGGAACAGACATGCTCACTGTTGCTTAATGCCATGGTCTTGCAATAACGTCTGAACTCTCTAATCAAGGCCATTGACATATGTATGTTAAGTAACTGCAAATTTAACGTACAAGTTGAATCCTGTTGATTCATGCCATGAAAAACTGCCCCATAATCAAGTGGCCTAGAGCAAACCTTTCAACGGCTCAACGGAAGCCAGATTGGAGGTAGTCTATTCTACACTTATTCCTTATCTTGTAATAATTATTGTTTGCATTATTTTTCTAATATATTTTTATCTTTTTGAGAACAGAGTATCAGCCCAGGTCTTGTGGTAACAGAGATTTTTGATGCCAACAATCCAAAAGACCTCATAGATTTCTCTTCAAGCCGACACCTTCGTCCTAAAGACATTGCAGATGCTGTACACTATGCTTTAGGAGCTCCTCCACATGTACAGGTATGATGACAACATAGAATGTTAATTGTTATCTCTTGCAAAACAACAGAAATAACAACAAAAAAAGGGTTGATTATAAACGTCTGTGTTCACTACCTGACTGAGAACTTTCATCAGGTTTGAAATTGACTAACCTTTTTTATATATTGCCTAAAAAGGATAAGTCTTGCACAGTTCATTGAGTATGGTAGGCTTTAGACGGTTCTGATGAGTGACAGAATGAACAAGTTAGAAGAGCAGCACGTACCAAGATGGATGTACCAGACTGGAATTTTTTAAAATCCTGATGTATACATTCGAGGGGATGTAGCGTCAGAGACATCATCACTGGAATGGGAGTGTCACGTTCTTTTTGGATTATGAATTTTCACCTGAATGATTATAACATTAGGAGTATCAAAATTATCATAAATGATGGTTCCTAATTTTTAAATAAATCAATTAACATATCCTTTTTTTATATCCGTATTATGTAATTTGATCGTTTGTCTTGGTGGAACATACTCTGTAACTCCCCTGTTTGGATACTCATTCACTCTCTCCTCCATTGATTACCTCCTCTACTACTCTAACCGCGAACTAGTCACTAGAGTAAACAATAAGTAATGATAAGCAAGTATTTTTGTAGCCGTTTTCTAAGGAAATGCACACCACAATGGAGTAGGCTACAGCGATATTGCACAAGGGTGTATTTTTACTGCATCAAAAAATGTAAGGCACTGCTGATTGTATTTTATTTTATAATTTACTGACAGGTTTATTTTAAGCAAAATAATGAAAAGAACTATATGTTAAGTAAATTCCTTTTATCATGAAACCAGCGACATATGTCCAATACAGTTAACTAAGAGATGTTGAGGTGAACCTAGTGATGGATGGATAGGACTGCTTCAAACTGGATATGTCTAGAATAGCCCACCTGATGATTGCAAATTTCTAGAAAAATGTCTGTCATAAAATTAGTGCGGAAGGGTGGGCCGGGAGGAGTTTAGCAGAGTAAGACACTATTACATTACTAAAAAAGACTTTTGTACTATCTGGTCTGAAGATATTTCCTCACTTTGATTCTTCAAATACTGTACTGTTTTTTTTTTTTTTCCTTTTTTCCGGATATGGGAAGATTTGGTTATCAGAGGTCCGGATATAAGAGGGTTTACTGTGCAACTAAAAAGAGTATGAGCATCAGGATGCAAATTTATGATTCAGTGCTAATTGGTTACTTCTAAATCAAGAAGGAAATCCAAAAAAACTATTGTTTTTTTTTTTAAGGTCAATTGTTATCTTAATTCTGTAACATTACTAGGGTGTTTTTTTGGTAGCCATTTACCCTGGAGTCAACATATTAATTTAATTAACTCTAGACTTAGCAGAGTAATTTATCATTCGAGGTGACTAGCCTGTAATATCCCACAATCTTACTGTAGGACTGCGTGCTTTGCTTGTTTTCAATCAATAATCTGGTATGGGCTTATACTGTGGGAAAAAATTAGGCTGACAATTCATTAGTATTAAGTGAATAATTTATTAAGCATATAAGAACCATAGAAAACCCAATTTGAAAAAAAACAGTATTATTTATAGGTTTAATTTTTGTTTATTTGTAGTTGGTTAATTTCATGTAAATTAAACTTCATTTTTAGTATCAAACCTGCTACTATAAATTAATTTTTATAGTAAAACACAATGTTTGGAATCTGTTTGACTTCCCTCGAAGGTTTATGTTGCATGGCATTACATTATGACTTCAAATGTGTTGGTGAGTGTCCTTGGATTTTAACTTATGGTGAGTACTTCCCAAACCGCCAAGCTAATGCTGGAAAGCGATTATGCATTTAGTAGGGATACCTTCTTACTGATGCAGACTGGAGGTCTATTTCCAGTAGAGTGAGGAGAGACAAGTAGGCCTAGGCGAGTCGAATAACCATCCTCTCGGGGCTGATCGTCATCAATGCTAGTTTTACAGAGATATGATGTGGTTCGTTCTTACCTCTGAACTTACTCAGACCTCAAAAACGTCAAGAGATTGTATTAAAAATTTTAAGGTAGGATCTAATGGACCATAAGTTGATATTATAAAATGTTTGATTTAATGTGGTCAAGAACGTTATTCAAAGTTTTGCATATTTAACTTTTAAGAAAATATAAAAGCACCTAAATTTTACAAAAATCATTTTATGGTCCACTAAAACAGGTCTTCACGTTCACCTATCAAATGACACTTTAAGTCTTGCGATACAATCATTATTACAGACTGAATCATTGAAATTTGAATTTTTTGAGGAGAGAAATAAATAATAAATTTATTTTCCACCAATTACGTACACTTTATGCATAATATTATAACTAGAAAAGCACTGACCAAAAACAAGTTGAAGGTCAGTGTAACAAAAATATAGCAAAATAAAAGTAAGTCTAGTCACAAAAAATAAGGATACTTTAGTCAACATACTGCTCCCTGTGCCGTTGGCATAGTGACATTTTGTTTACTTTTTAAATTTAATTTTAACCATTTTCATCAATCATGAAATAAATAGTAAATAAAAAATTGTTAAATTTAATATTAATATCAATAATTATTCATCTCTAAGATGCTGATCGTAGAGATATGGGCGAATGAGTGTGATGAGTGTGGATGATTGAGTGTAGTCATTGTTATTATCTGAGTTCGACTTAGCTCAGAAAGGACTATTTATTAATAGCCCAATAGCCAGGGCAATTAATAAATACAAATACAATTCCACCAAAAAGGAAAAATTTAAATGGCCCTTAATATTAAAAAACCCCTTATTAAGTTTCAGGGAAAGGATTATCTGGGGGTAAATTTGTATGATTATATGCAATTATATATATATTTTTAATACTCGTTCATGATTTTCAGGTGAATGAATTAATAATACGTCCAGTTGGTGATGGCATCTGAGTAATATATCCATGGGAATTTGTGCAGTTGTTAATGTCTATGTTGCGTATAGTTGGTAACATTGTACTGTGCATCTAAGCACAGTACAACGTTGATTAACCAGCCTTACTTTATACAACTGTTCATGTTATCCGGCTTCACAATCACACGAAAACAATTTTTGTATTAAATAAAATTATAAGCGCCATTCGGCCTCACAACGCAAATCCCGGACACAAACTTTGAGTTTTCATCTTGAATTTTGCAGGCTTTGTTCTTTGAATTAACATTGTTTTGTTAAGATTGCATAACTCTGCAACAACTAGTAGGTTGTTACAGAGTAATACGCACAAAGATCGGAGTTGGCAATTCGTTTACTTCTGTAACAAATTGGTAGGAAGAGTCCATTTCTTTCTTACATGGGAAAGGGAAAAAGTTCATTACGTGTACACCCTCAGCATTGTCAATCTTTTGTCTACTGTGTTGGACTAAAAACATGTTCTCATTCATTTAAAGGACAAGGTTGCTATAAATCCTTTTCAAATTACCAAACTTATGCTTTATATTGTTTTTATCTAAATAACATACAGTAACTAAACATATGATGTTAGAATTTTAAATGAGTAAAAACATTTATTCTTATTACTAATTCTTTTAGTGCCAATCTGACTAACATGACTAATTAGTCGGAGTTAACATGACTTACCGACAACATTTATTTAAAAATAAACTTACTGATTTAGAACTGTCATATTATTGTTGCCATTTACTTTTACATAAAAACCATAATTGTAGTATGTTTGTTTAATATTTAGTTATACTTTGATACAAAAGGTTCCAAAACCAGCCAAAAAATACTTGTTACAAAATACTGTTGAACAACATAAGGATGTCCAAAGAAAAAAGGGACAAAAAACTTTTCTAGTAAATTTATTTAAAATAAAATAGCATAAACAGTGTAAGAAATTTTTAATATGTTATTTTATTATACTGATTATTTATGTATAATTAGGTATTGAAATTATTAATTTTGTGTTGTACGAGATATAGTAAAATGGTTCCCGGAATCGGTTGAAATATATTTATTGGACAAAGACTTGCAAACTTATTTTCCTTCAAAATACTCTACTCCTATGACCAAACAAATGTTCAATACACTTTTGACACATTTTTTCTGACAGCTTTAGCACCTGCTAATCATTTCCTTTTATTGATGTTTTTATCATATGAAAGAAAGAAATTGGTCGGTATGAGGTAAAGCGATTAGGGAGGGTGTTCTAGCTTGGTAACATGGATTTTGACTAGGTAGTTATGTACTAACAGGGATCGATGTGCAGGGGCATTGCATGCAGAAAAATCCAATTGTTTTCGGCTCATTTTTCAGGCCGTTTCCTCCTGATGGCATCTCGTAAGCGCCCTAAGAACTTTTTTGTGAATAAATTTACCTCATTTGCGATTTCATCAATCCTTGTAATTCAGTTTGCATAGACAGTTTGCCGAACTCACTCAATGTTGTCATCTGTGGTTGCAGTTAAAGGGCGTCCAGTATAAGAGTCATTTTCAATGTCTATGCAACCTTCACTAAAACGTTTGTTCCATTCGTAAAATTGGATTTTATTCGTCGCCTCAACTCCGTACGTTTGAAGTAACATTTTAAGTGTTTCTGAAGATGACTTTTAAAATACAATATTTAATGTTTTTTTAGCTGTTCTTTAAATCAATTTTTAAAAAGCGACAATGTAAACACACAAAGATACAAAAAGCGCTCTCCACAGGGGAACAATGGCAGCTGAGCAATATTTGCGTTACCCATATTACTTCTCTAGGAGTAGTACTAGCTGATAGGCAATGAAACTCCCATCGGCAACCATGCCGTGTGTCTCTGGACATCGACTCTGGGAACTTTATGACTGTACCTCGTAAATAACAGAAATAGGAATAATTTAATGACACATAGTAAAAATTGATAGAATTCCTCTGGCACTGGCAAAGAACAAATTTAAACATTCTTGCAGCACTAAAAGGGTTAAACCGTCCTATGCCTTACGAGACACATGATTCAGCAGTATGTGGCGTTTTCATTTCATCAGAATTCACCATGTCTTTGTAATTTGCATTGCATGCAAATGTTGGTGCTCCTGTATCACTCGGTCATTTGATATGAAACTGTGTTTTGTTACAAAACCAGGTTTTTTTTTATGACTACGTTTAATCCGGCTTGACCAGCCGCCACATTAGGCCAGATAACTAAACTTGCACTATAATGTCTCCATGAGAATTTACTGAGGCTAATAGACGAGATAATGTGAAAATAATAATCATATTTGTATTATACATTCAATTATTGTTGTTATCATTGTTATTACTTATCATTGTTATTGTTGTTAACTTAAAAGTGCTCTAAGAGTAACCAATTAACTTACTTTAGTAAATTTGGAAAGCACAAATTCTATAACAAAGACACCAGAATAGATAGTTAAGAGACTATGTTGTATACTCCATATTATTTCTACTCATAAGTGCTTAGTTGCAAACGGTAAAACAATGTTCAATGGAACATCATTATCTAGTTTTATAGATAAGTCAGCTGTACCTGACAGACACTACAAAGTGAAGAGCAGCTCAAATGAAATGATAGTTTAACTGGACTCTTGTCATTATAATCATAAGGTTTTTCGGTATTCCTGATCACGCTACTTGTAAAAGTGGTCAGGTAATTAATAGTTGGAATAAAACATTTGTATTTACACTTTGTATTAACAAAGTCATCGTTCATTCTCACGTTGGCATTGAGATTTTCTTCAGGTAATGTTAAGAACAGTATTATGTAAGTGAACTTTTTATTCTGGCCTTGGAAAAGATTTTACTGACAAAATACTCTATCTGCGCTTTTGTTTTATATTTCTTTTAAGGCTAAAATAAGCACTTTGTATTTTGTTTAAATTGTTACAAATGTGATAAATAAAGCCTACCAATCTTGTTTATATAAAATCCTTGCATACTTTGTTTTTACCTGACTATTCCAACTCTACAAATGCCATAAGATAATGTGGCAATCATTTATAAATGGGTTTCCGAGCTCTGCAAGATTTTTATTTGTGCCACTAGCTGCATGTGATATCTTTTACATGATCCAATACTCAAAATAATTGCTACAAGTACATTTAAGATTAACTAAGAAACAGGCTGGATAGGAACCCAAGAAAAGTAGCACTATCAAGAAAATTGGAAAAAACTCTGTAATGCACTACAAAATAAAATTTAAAAGCATGGTAGTAAACCAAATAAAATGTCGATACTGCTGGCACAGTGCTGTAACCTAGCTACTTTGGGGATAAAATGTTGTGGAGATAGTAGACAATAGGCTCTATGCTCGGTCCTTTTGATACTTGCCTCTCAATGCTTGCCATCTACGTGGACTCTTCTAGAGAAATCTGGAGTGTCTGTGTTGAGTAGTCAGGGTCCGGATGTTGTGTAGGCAAGCATACTAAGTATCAGGCTTGTCGGTAAGCTGAAAATCAGATAAATACATGTGTGGTTCGGATCCCACGCAAATCTGTTAGTCCCTTTTGCGACCACTTGTTGTGACACGGAAAATCTCAAATTTAGTTTATTCTCTGGCCGATCTAAAAGGAAAAGCACTTGGTAACTGGCATGTCACTGATCTGAAGAAGTATGTTCAGGATTAGAAAATTTGGGAAATTTTCTGGAGGAAGGGGAGTGTTTGTGACATTTCAATTTTATGCTACACATAAAATTATATTACAGTCAAGACTTTAAGGTAAAAAGTTATTATGTGTGAACGATCGATTTGTAAACAGATGATCAGCTGTTATTTATTTAACTTAATTTATTCATATGTATGTTTCTAACATTTGTTTTCTGTTCAACAATAAGTTATGTTTTGGGAATAAAACAGTTCAGTTTTTCAGTTCACACTAACATGTTGTGTTTTTAAATGTGGTGACGAGTATAAGTATTTTTTTTGTTTTGCTTTTAGGTAGTTGTGTTTAGTTTAACAGTTTTCTTTTGTTTTAAACTCCTGGCTAACCGCAGGGAGAAATATTTATTTACACAGTTCATGGTATAGTGCTAGGACGGAACTTTTACAAAGCCATAATTACATCTTACACCTGCATTAAAGTTTCCTTGTTGGAGTCCTGCCATTCTTAGGTCAACAAGGTGGCGCCCTAATCCCTGGCTACTATTGATGAACTTGGAAACATTTATTTGGGTGATAACTACTAAAAACTTTTCCCTTATACTTGGCCTGTCTCTTAGAAGAACCCCCCATTATCCCTGAGCTAGCAAGGTTTTATACGGACAGGCGTGACACTTTGTTGCCCTGGCTATTGGGATATTAATAAATGGTTCTTTCTGAGGAACAGTAGACCTTAGTTTATAACAATGACTACAGTCGTTCATCAACATTCATTTTACTCTCTCTCTCTCTTCTCACCTGAAGAAAGTCCCAGTGGCACAGAAAGTTTGTGCTCATGTGACTATTGCATTTGTTTACTACTACTCTGGTGTTTGTGAACTTGTGCTCTAAGGTAAGTTTGCTGATGTCCTATATCTCCTAATATACTAGTTACTGACCTAGTGCCCAACAGGTCAACTTAACCTAAAATTCATATCATTATTAATGATTCTAGGCTGAATAGTGCCAAAAGACAAGGGCTTATGAATATTGAATGACATATGGTTACCAAGGTCAGCTTGATGCCTTTCCTTTCTGACCAGGGTTCATTCTACTCATAGTTTCACATCTGCTACATAGTGTTAGGTCAATATTGAATGACATACGGTTACCGAACTTGGTCAGCTTGATGCCTTTCCTTTCTGACCAGGGTTCATTCTACTCATAGTTTCACATCTGCTACATAGTGTTAGGTCAATATTGAATGACATACGGTTACCGAGCTTAGTCAGCTTGATGCCTTTCCTTTCTGACCAGGGTTCATTCTACTCATAGTTTCACATCTGCTACATAGTGTTAGGTCAATATTGAATGACATACGGTTACCGAGCTTAGTCAGCTTGATGCCTTTCCTTTCTGACCAGGGTTCATTCTACTCATAGTTTCACATCTTCTACATAGTGTTAGGTCAACATTGAATTACTCAGTTTTTTTTTTTTTTTTTTTTTTTTAACATACCGTACTTCAGTAACCAAATCCAAAAACCAAATTCATGCACTTTACAAGAGACCAAAATTACACCCAAGACCCCTTACGAGTTGATGGTCATGAATTCGAAAAAGTACCGGAATTAAAATACCTCGGAGTCACAATTTCAAATAAAAACGCAGAAGAAATTGAGATACAGCAAAGAATAAATTCAGCCAACAGATGCATTTATGCATGCAATAGATTACTATCTTCCAAGTCATTCTCACACAAAACAAAAATTAGTGCATACACGTGCAGGGGTAAGATCCACCCACCCACCCATACACGTGAGGTGGTAAAGACCGACCCGCCCACCCATAACGTTAAATGGTAAGACTCACCAGCCCACCCATACACGAGCAGTCGTAAAGACCCACTCGCCCACCAGCATACGTGCAGTGGTAAACACCCACTCGCCCACCCACACACGAGCAGTGGTAAAGATAGTCATCCCAGTTTTGCTCTATGGATCTGAAACGTGGATACTAAATAAGAAAGAAGAAAAAACTAATTGTCTTCGAAAACAAAGTCTTGAGAAAGATATATGGGCCCACATATGACCAAGGGGAGTGGAGAAGGAAACATAACAGGGAGATTAGAGACCTGTATAACGACGCAGACATTGTGAGTGAGGTCAAAATTAGAAGACTAAGGTGGGCTGGGCATGTGTTGAGAAGGAGAGAAGAGTCCCAACTAAAGAAAGTTAGCAAAAATAACCTTGAGGGAAGGCGACCTCGTGGGAGGCCAAAACAAAGATGGTGGGACCAGGTTAGGCTAGATATACAGCGAGTTGGAGCCATGGAAGAGAATGCAGAGGACAGGTCAATCTGGAGAGGCTTTGTTGGTGCGGCTAAATATCACCTGCGATATAGATGGCCCTGGGAGTAAGTAAGTAAGTATACTTCAGTAATAAGATTTGTTTCAATTCAAAAGAAATATCTCAACATTTTTAAGATCACAAAACTTTTTATCAATATATAACATCAGTGTTGATAAAGTTAAACGTTATTTTGTATTATTTTTTTAATTAATTTAACAATCTAATCATACTAGGATTCAAGAGCACTAATGATTGCACACTGTTTTATGTGACAGTGTTTAGAGCATAATTAGCAAAAAATCTTTTTTAAATTTTTTTACTCGTCAGTTTACATGGCCTTGCAGGCATGTGCTTGAACTTTATTCAACGAGTGAAGTACTGACAATTAGCTCAGGTGGATTTGAAACTTGGACCTTCGTCTTCTCAGTCTGAAGCCTTGACAACGCCATCAAACTTTTTGATTTTTTGACATCTAAACAGGACCGGTTTAAGGGGTGAGCAAAGTACGCGGCCGCTTAGTGCCCTAGGAAAAGGAGGCGCCTAAAAGCTCAGTATTAAATTAGGAGACTAACAAAATATCGTAAACTGAAGTAGGAGAAAGTGATTAAAAAATATCATATGGTGAAAATATACCAAAGGTTAGTGGTTCAAATCGTGGCTGATCTAGAGTTTGAGTGTTGAATCACTGCCAAATTCATATTGTAGGAACATGTAAGGTTAAATCGCAGAGTGGAACACCGTGGGCATATGTGTATGCCATATTACTCAAGTTACTGTTATTCCCAAATTGACGCGAAACCTTACAGAAAGATTTGCTACCCCCACTACTGGCTGATATTAGTTCGCTTAGCCTATGCATCGTGGAGTAACGCAGCTATGTTTTTATTGTAAATAACGCTCGACAATATGTCGTCTGAATTAAATTTCAATTGCTTACGCCAATTTGTAGCAAATACTTTCAATCACAAATTCAAAATGTCTATAGAAATCTATAAATCACCACACAAGACGAGACTCAGTCATGCACTAATTAATGGGCTACAGTAATTTGCCAACAGGAAATTGCCAATAACCATAATCATGTTTGGTTTATTAAAATTAGTCCTGATAGATTAAAATTTAAAAAAAATGTGAATTTTTACTAAAATTGCTTTGAATAATGATTTATCTTAGAGAGTGAAACTACCATGATATAATAATATGCAAACAGAAAAAACATGTGGTACATTATATTTGCAGTCCAATGTCCATTATATTCATCAATGGACATTGGACATTCAATTGTACAAAGGTGTTTTCATACCACCCATACCCATGCATTATCTATTGTATCTAAACAAACTGAGCTGGATAATTTGTTTCAACTGCCCCAATTTTGACCCCAAAGAATTAAGCAAAAATAATTGTATTCCAGAAATCCTGAAAAGGACATTGAGGCGGAAGGGTAATTTTTGGAAAATTTTACCAAAAAATGTTACACCTCATTTTTAAGGTCGTTAAAGCCTCATACAAAAATGTTCAAATTATTCTAATACTCCAAGAGACAGTATGGACCAAAATACAATTTTTTTGTTTTTTAAAGTTGATGTTACTATAACTCTTCTATACATCACAAAGATGGACATTTTTATCCAATACTACCAATGAAATAAAATGCCCTTTCAATTAACAATAAGATTAGGCACTTATCTCCTCATCGTAAAAATTGTTAAAAAAATAAAAATCTGTAAAAGATTTTTAATTAATGTATGTAGCTCATCAAATAAAAAACTTGAAAATAAAAAAATATATATCAAACGTTTTTATAACATCTGGTGGTTTTTTAAAATTTTAGACGAAACCCAGTTTTTTACTATGAAAATGGGGTTAGGTAAAAATTTATTTGTTAACATCAAACTATGTCATGCTGCGTACCAAATTAAAGGTCTCTAAAAATAAAACATTATTTTGTATTCAAAGTTTTGCAATTAATTATTCATTGCGGTTTTCAAATGGCAAATGGAAAACTAATTTTTTACTTTTGCTTAGTTTTATCTGTATTTTATTTGTTGCTTGTTTTCAGTTTTTCCTATGTTTTCCCTTTAATTTATGAGTAAATAAATCGTTGAATTTCTCGTAAGCTGACTATGTGTTGTACTTATTAATTTTTTACATTTTTAGCTTTGATTTTTTATATATGATTAGGCTTTAAGGTGTAAAAACATTTCATTCTATATAAGTTAAGTTAACCCTGATATTTGAAACTCATTACTTATTCTATAATCCTTAAGTATTTGTATTTATTGTACTTTTAGTTACAAATATTTATATCCAGAGAGAATGCCTCCTACTTCTCAGGTTTTTTTTATTTGGGGAAGGGGGTAGGGGCGCCATAATGTTGTTCCTTTACACTAACAAAATTAGTACAACCGGCCCTGCATCTAAAAAAATTTGATCATGAGAAGATGCTTTACTGTTAAAATAAAAAGCATCTCGTTACACTGTATGTAACATTGGAGCGGCAACGTTTTGTCAACTTTAAGTAAAGCCTTAATTCCCTAAATTACTTAGTTCTGAAAGCAGCCTTTTCAGACCCCCTCCCCCCTTGTTTAACGGATTGTAAAGCTAATACTAAGCCTCCTCAAAAATTACGTAACACTAATCCCTCCTCTATTTTTTCATCCAATTTCATGCATATCTTTATTTATGTTAAAGTTATTGTTTGGATTTTGTTCTGTTTATTTTTTAATAGGGGAGATTATATTATTACCTTTAAAATGTTCTATTTTAGGGAAACCGATCAAATTTTTTAAATAAATTTAAACAAATTGTTAAGATTTAATAGTTTGGTAACGCTGTATAGAACCCCACCCTCCCCGTCATAGTGCAAAACACTGCTAAACCCCCCCCTCATTACATAATTTAGGGACATTGATCCTAAAACATTATTTTCAATTGTTGTCTAAAAACCTGATAATATACATGACCTGTTGACCTCATCTTATATTTTGCTTATCAGCTTTAATAATAATTTAGTCTCGCAGAGCCTCTGATATGCTCTGACCACTAGCTGGTGTTGGAACTACTTGCAATTCCGTCTATCAGAAGGCTGGTTGTCGCCTTTTCGTCCGTTCCCAAACCGTTATATGATTTGAACATTCGTGTCAGTTGACTCTCCTTCACCACTTGCCCACCAGGCAGTGCCACTTACCTGTAGCTGACACCTGCCTTTTGCAGTTGAACATTACTTCACTTGAAAACGTTTCATGTTACTTTTTTAACATGCTTTTTAGGTCAAGTGTGACTAGTGTCCCCTGTGATAGATTTTGTTATAACTTTTTTGGTTTATTTTAAAATAATGTATAAAATTAGAACAATAACTATTGGTGTATAAGATAAAGAGATACAATTAAAATATGATTGATTGTAAGGTTATCTAGACAATTATTGTGTTCTCTTTAAAAAAGGGCAAAGTTTAAAACTGTACATACGCTCATAAATAAAGCTGTAATCTATATTTGAATTTAGTTGGTCTTTTAGAGAAAACTCCTTTGTAACCTTACTATGCCCATTCCCTATTGGTTGATTTGAATGGGAATTTATTCAGACAGATTGAGGGAAGACACAGTACAGTATAAGTTTCATATTACTACTAAAATATCCTTCAAGACCAGGACTTTGACTCTGCAATATCTCTAATATGGGTCAAAGACCTTGCTGGACAACATTCCTGACTGTGAGATAGTATTGTCGTAGCTGAATAATATTCAGTTATTATAATAATTAAGTTTAATATTTTATAGAGCAACAATATCAATTCATATGTTTATTATAATTAGTTATTCATCCTATATCTGTATTTTTTATTGCTTTAAAATATTTAAAGTGAAACCATTATCGTAATATAAAAAGTAAAACAATAATAAAAAAATAGTTTGAATTTAAATAATTGTATAGAGTAAATAAAACCGATTTTACAAAACTTTTTTTCTTATCGAAGCAAAAGGCATATAGATGGTACTTGGCAATAATTATTTTTAAAGGAAGGTTCCTTTTTAAACGTTTCTCAATCAATTTTTCTCCAGTTGTCCGTTCTTTACTTAAACGGTCGTGGTTAAATAGATAAATACCTCGTATACTAATTTATACAATTAATGTAAAATATAAGCTGAGGAAATCAAGCCACTTACTCAAAATAACAAGTATGAGATACGCGATGTATTGCAGTTGATTTCATAGAGCGCCTGTATTCATTTAACGGCAATATGTGGGCAGTTGTGTAGCATAAAAACATAACAGATGTGTGAAGGCGCTGATAGGCAAATGCATTGTCACACTTTACAAACACATAGAATACTCAACGCACAAGTTGTTTTTCGGTCTTTCAAGGTACATCCTCGGTTTATACAGTGCTTCCACTATGTCACCACTGAGAAGTCGACAGCTGCATACTGTCCCTATAGCAATGCAGTTTTACCGTCAATGGGCCAAAACATGCTTTTCTAATTCAAGTGTACAGTCGTGTTTATTATTATAATAACTAGTAGTAAAGGCTGATTGATTATCAAAGCCCCATTCTTCTGGACTGTAAGGCGATATTATGAGTTTATATTTTCACACATATGCGTTAACATAGAGAAAGTATTGTGATCGTAAAAAAATTTTTTTTACTAGTTGGTCTAAAAATCCATTTTAGGGTCCCCTGAACCCAAAAAAGTGTTGTTTTTTTTTCAAAGAAAGAATATTTGTGTATGTCCGTATTTGCAGTTCGCTGGAGACCAAACGGATTGATCGATTTTTATGTAATTTGGTATGTATGAGTATTTAGCAAATATCTCCAGACCATTTTTTACTTTTTGAAATTTCAGTTTTTTTATGGGCAAAAACATACAAAATGTTCTCTCAAAAAAGGTTCTAAGGATTTTAATTTAATTTTCAGTAAGGATGTAAATTACAATTTAAACGACCGCATGTCTCTAACTTGTTTTTTTTTTAGTTATGGCAAAACAAATTGGGAATCAAACTGGTAATTTTAAAAGTTTTGATTTGTTAGTGTTTTAATGTTGGGGAAAGTTTGTGCCAATTCTTTGGAACCGTTTATTTAAATATAAAATCGTCAAGAATGACATTTAAAGTTTTACATATTCAACTAGGAAAAAAGTATACTAGTACTCGTACTATTGTACAAAAGCCAACTTATGTATGATCCACTAGAATATGTCCTTACTTATCAAACGGCACTCCAAATGTTACGATACGATCATTATTACGAACGAAATCATCATTTTTGCGTTTTTCGCGGAGAGAAACTGCCTTTATGAACTCTGTTTAATGCATTGAACGTGAGGACTCCAACTTAATTTACTATCGATGATTATACTTTTTATATTCATATTATTTGCTTTGTATTGTGTTGTATTTATATACAGTAGTTCCACACGTTCAAGTACACCACAGCCACAAGTAACAGACCGTGAGCAATGACTACAAATACACTAAGACGAAAAGTAGCCATGTTAAAATTTCAGATCAGTCGTCCACGTAGAAACTCGACTTTACGCAAACGGCCACTAGGAGGCACGAGCGCTCGCCCGCCTGCTCCCTGTCTTTCGGAGCAGCGCTCGTAGCGGCTGTTTGCGTAAGCTTCCCTCCCGCTTGTCTGAAAAATTCCCATAAGAACTTTTCGTCTTAGTGTATTTGTAGTCATTGCCGTGAGTCACCACAGGAATGCATTCTCAGCACGATAAAATGACCTGCTTCATCATCCTTACCTGTATAATAGGCCAAGAATGTTGTTTTACTTTTGTTGGAATTTAATGTACTATGAAGTTTAATTGGATACCTAGAATATGTATTAAGTTTAAAATAATATATATTCTTTCAAGACAAAAAATCGGTTATGTTGTTTTAAATATTTGTTTAGTTTTTTGGGATATTTTACGTGATATAATAAATTTCCTGTATCCCTTCAAAATCACATACTCGGCGGTTTGTGAAATGGAAGTTAGTTTCCGAAATTGTGTCGGATAAAAAGTGTTGTAGCTAATTTTACTTAATGAAAATCGATGTCTAAGAAAATTAGGCTTGGAAAGTGCAAAATAAGGAAGAACCGAAAAAAAATATTTTGGTATATATGCAGTTTCTTACCACCAAACAAAACTGAAAAATTTTATTTTAAATGGGTCTAGAATTGGCTGTATTTTCACGAGATATGCTTTTTATTCCGCGGAAATCATGAGCGCCTCTTACCTGGCTGAAGAGTTGTCATAAATAATTTTCGCAAATGTGCGACTCAGGAACGCCTCCTCGCCCTTTTCCGGAGGCGCTCCTGTGTCGGACCTAAAACTACCTGTCCTCGGCACTCTACCTGCTTCCTACCTGCTCGCGGGGCCTCTTAAATACCTACCAATCAAATATCATAACGGCTACTATCATACTGACTCTGTTATAAGTGCATTGCATATTTTGTAGGAGTGTGTAACATTGATTCTGTAGTTGATACTTTCTAGTAAGGGGTTGTCCTAAAAGGCCAATCACAACTATTAATCATGTTTTATTAATCATTCTTAATCATATTTCATTTTATTTGAATTAATAAGTGGTTAAACTATGCAAATTTGGTTTAAAACAAGTTTATAATCCTTCAAAGAAATGACATCCACGCTTGTTTATGCACACCAACTATCTTGGTCTTCGGATGTGGATCCCGTCACGTTTACCACATCAACTCCCGAAGACTAAGATAATGATGTATTTATAGTCATCTTTTTCGAAAAATTATAAACTTGGTACTATTTAGTGTTATCTAAAACGTAGACACTCTTCCTTTACCCATGACTTAACCCTTTAACCCATGATTAATAATTATGAAATATTAACCATAGTTTATGCAAATTCGCAAAAGCCAAGCAGTAATTTTTTAAAATTATATTAATTTTATTACTTGGCAAGTTGTTTCAAATAAAAGGAAGAGTTACAAAAAAAGGTCAATAACTACAAATAGGCTTGTAAATAACGAATAAGATTTCTTAGTTTTAACATTTAATAATATGTATAACATTCTAAAATAATAAACATACATTTAAATTTAAACTAAATAATTTGAATTACACTTACTAATATTTAAAACAACCTAAAATTAAATATATATATATTACTTACTTAATATTTATAACAATCTAAAATATAAAAAACAATGCTTAAACTAAATTGTAAGAGAAAATCACTTACTTATTCCGTCGTACAGCTCCTGTGTGAATAGTATATTCAGAACATGTTTCACCGTAAGTACGGCATCCTCAGCTGGTCATCGAGTGAAGATCAATCCACCTAATAGGTAACATACCTAATAGGTTTAGGTGGATTGATCTTCACTCGATGACCAGCTGAGGATGCCGTACTTACGGTGAAACATGTTCTGAATATACTATTCACACAGGAGCTGTACGACGGAATAAGTAAGTGATTTTCTCTTACAATTTGATTGAACAGCTCAGGGGCTAAATAATGTAGGCTATATGAAATCTTAAACTAAAACAAAAAATACTATTTGCACTCAATCTGCAGGCTACAATATTCTAATACAAAGAAAATATGGAAATTCAAACGAAACATGTTATTTTATTTAATATTTACTACAATCTAAAATGTAAAAAACAATACTTAAACTGAAACAAAAAATTCTATTTACACTCAATATGTAGGCTAAAATATTCTAAAACAAACAAAATATGGAAATCCAAACAAAATATATTATTTTACTTACTTAATATTTACAACAATCTAAAATGTAAAAAACAATGCTTAAACTCAAACAAAAAATACTATTTGCACTCAATCTGCAGGCTACAATATTCTAATACAAAGAAAATATAGAAATTCAAACGAAACATGCTATTTTACTCACTTAATATTTATAACAATCTAAAACATAATAAACAATACTTAAACTCAAACAAAAAATCCTATTTACACTCAATCTGTCGGCTACAATATTTTAAAACAAACAAAATACAGAAATTCAAATGTAACATGTTATTTCACTTACTTAATATTTTAATACTTAATACAAACGCCTTTTGATAATTTACGCTATCTAAAGACTTCAAAGATTTTAAATATTTGGTTGTCATCCACTTGTTGGTTGGTATGAGAAAAATGTATTGGATGTGTCTCAATGATGACTGAATACCATTTAAATTAATTTTATAAGAGCAGTACATGTTAAATGTATTATTTCGTTTTATAACAACACTGAAATTATACAACGCAAACAGATGTTCTATCAAGTTATTACTTAGTTTAAATGCATCTTTTACATTATTGACGGTTTAACCCGCTTAGCCTTGATTTAATAGAAAGGACTATGAAAAATAGGTACTTAGGAATAAGTCAAACGCCAACCAATCCACGATTTTACGTCTTATACAATACACCTTTTCTATGACTTAGAAGCGTGTCAATGAATTGGACTATAACAACTTATTTTAATATAGCTTACATTTACAATTTCAATGCTAGACGGCTTTTTTTATTTCTAAAGAAATTTGAAGTGTACAATTTGTGAACAAACCGGGAATAGAACCCGGATATTATGTAAATAATATGTATGCTTATTTTAATAAACACGTGTATCACCTACACTTAGATTACTCTCAAGTTAAACACAAGAAGCCCTAGTTTTTGAACCCCTGTCAAACCCTTGTCACACTGGACCCGCGAGGAGTCAACAGTGGAGCGCCTCACGGACAGGCGCTCCACTGTCGCAGCTGTGCTATTTCCTGGCTGGCAGTTTGATATGTTTTTGACAGGCACTCCCTGTCGCTCGCCCAGGTCCGCTGACGAGCAATTTCGGGGCTGTCGACTTTCCAGCAGTGCTCAAGACCTAAACCAAACACATAGTTTGGGATAAGGCCACTTAAGGGCGAGACTGACTCAAAAAGAGAAGCTTTACAACAATCCTGTACTTAGCAAACGTCTACACAATAAAAAATCTGTGACTTTAAAATCGAGTTCAACACACTCCTTGACAGTCGGTCGTTGCGTTATTCATAAATCCAGAATTGAGTGAGACAAAAGAGATTTATTCCTGTCACTGTCTGTAAAGCGGATATGGGTGCCAGGCAACAATGATCTCTGACTGGAGGGGGCAACAATGACGGGGGAGGCCTACCGCGGACTCCTACACCGCGCTCCCGTCGACAGATAGACAGACGGACAGTGCGTGTTGTGCAGGCGGTCGGTACGGACACCTCGGGTCTCGTTAGTGTGCCCTGGATATATTCACGCCCGATTTTGGTATGTACTTTTGATTTTTTTCTTTGATTTAAAAATATATTTTTTGTGATTCGCATTTAGTTTCTAGCAACTTTACTTGTTTACATCAATATATTTTCATTTTCGCTTTTTGAATGTTCGTAAGGCGGTTTTGTTCATGAACGATGCTATATATTAAAACAATCGGGTCATTTATTTCACTCATTTTCTGAACTTATTACTTGACCGATTTTGATTAAATGCTTTTTATTCAAAAGATAATTTTGATTTCTAGGTCGTAACGGAGCTAGATTTTTGAAAATCTTATAGGTTTTTTCACTAAACGGTGTCAAAGTTGCAATGTTATTCTTATGGAGATTAATTGTAATTGACCAGCTGGTGGTATATATAAATGTCAAATAGTCCAAATGATTTGTTAGGTTAAACATAGAGAGCAGCAAAGTAAAATATTAAGTTAATTATAAAAGAGCGAATACATGTCTGTTTCTATGTTACCATCAGCTGTTAAATAAAATGAAAACATTTGAAATATGCTTAGTACTAACGTTGGTTTATAATTAATATATTATAAATAGAGTGCAAATCAAGTGTAGTGAGTGAGTTACTGTAAATAAATTTAAATAATGCGATTTTACTAAATACAATTTAATTACTAATGTTTGAAGCCAAAAGTTACGTGCAGAGGCCGAAGGCCGTGGTGTCACGAGCGCAGCTAGAGACGGAGTTGGCACGTGAAGCGTGCAGGGTTATCCCCTAGTATATATTAATTTACTAAGATGTATACTTAACATTTATTACTATCCGGATGGAGCCGTTTTCTGTTTCAAATCCTCCGTTTCCGGCATCTTCGATAAATAGCGCGTAGTAGCAAATAATAAATAGCTCGTTGAAAGTGCTTCTTGCAAAATAAAACAGCTATTAATAATATTATCTAATAAGTAAAATTCATTTGAAAATAAATAAACCTATATTCTACATAGTCCACTTTCTCGGCTTTTCTATTTTAGTAAATAGTACAGTAACAATATTTTTTTTTTCAGTTAGTTGTTAGATCGTATGTGTCATTATAAGAAGAATTCCCTTATGGATGGCGACATACACTACACGTGCCTGACCTTGGTCACAACGAAGTAAATCATTAATTCTAACATCAACGAAAACTTTGTTTGTACTTTTTGTAAAGTTTTACTGCACGAGACCAAATTTTCAATTGTTAAGAACATCACTTAAATTGATGATTTTTCCCCTAAAAATTTGCCAGCACGATCTACCCCCATTGGGCGTCAAAATCTTGGAACTATAACAGGCGACACTTGTGTCGTCCAGTTAACATGTTATTTTATGCACTGAAACTAGATATTTTACTGTAAATATATAATAAAAATTATAGATTTCCTAGATAGCCACATACATATTGGGTATGTTCCTTTAGTCCCCAGATCTAGAGAAAAGGGGGGGAAATTGCAAAATACTTCAAATAAAGTTTATTATCATAAAACTTCAAGATAAGTTGTATTTCGGTCAGTATGTACCTCTTACGAAAGATTTCGGAAATACATTTACCAATGGAAAAGGTAACCCTGATCCCTTGGCCCATATTTCATGACTCATAACGACAAATTAAACGCCTGTATACGTTGCTAAAGTCCCTGAAAATCCTAGACTAGCCTTTTAAGGGTGTTTGGTCAACAAAATTCTATTTTTTTCGGTTTCAATTACTTTATATCAGCTATTAAACGCCTCCTAAGTAGTTCTTTAGTTAAAATTATGTTTAAAGTTATAAATACATCACCTCAAAGATGCGAATTTGGGATTTCTTTTGGTACATGCAAAATTAAGAAAATATTTTCCCGATTATTCCCAAATTTAAAAAACAGACCCTCACATAACTGGTCTTGCTCATCAGTTATTTTAAATTACATAATTTTACTGCAAATTAGCAATTTGATTTTAAATAATTAATGTTTTATATTTATTTTATTACGACAAGAAATACCAAGTCGTTTTTGGCATCTTATGCTTTTTAATATGAAACAGCGAAACACAGAACCCACACTCACAGGATCGCGCTTAAACGACTTCCTGCAACTATACCCCGGGCACCCATCGCAGGGGACGGGGAAGGTTCGAGTGTCTGTGTATGAGTAGATTGCTGTCAGACGTACAGTCAGCGCTACAAGTGGATTTCAGTTGTTTCTAAAGCCGCCCAACGATTCAGAGGCATGGCTGACAATGTTGGTTTTATTCCCATTAGAACAATGTTATTTGCGAACCCATATTTTTTTCGTTATTTATTCTCCAAAAATTGTGCATGAGATGTCATTTTAAACGTTATCGTATTGCGCATTGGGTTTGCATTTGAAATTTTGAATACATACGCCTAGTTTAAAAAAATAGGTGAAAATAAAAAATTCAAACTAAACTTATATGATGTTGAAATTGTAGTAAAAATAAAAGTTTGTTTGAATCTTCTAAACACCTAATTTAAAAACACATGCGCGCGCGCACGAACACTTGCACACACCACACTAATCAAAATTACTGTATACCCTTTTGATTTTACGTAACTTCTGATATTCTCTTGTAGAAAAAACATTGGGAAGTGCCATTTTCGGGAATATTCAGGAAGAGAAAGGTGTTTTGTTGACAATAGAGTGCAAAAAAGGGCAATATCCAGGTATAACAACACAATAGATCTTTTCACACAATGGCTGTTTGTCTGTTGATGTTTTATTTATCATATAAAAGCAATTACTACGGTATAAAATCTCTTATGCATGAGGTCCATTTAGAAATAATATAAGACATATTAACTAATCAACTTTAAATAAATATCTACATAGATTTGATGCAATATAAGATATTTGTAATCAATTAAAAGTAGGGTTAGTTTAGCTGATAGATTTGCATTTAAGACAGTCACGTTATAAAATATGCATTAGATTCTGTTACAGTTTTCTTGTAAAATACTGAAATTGAATTTAGAGATGAATCCGAAACAATTGTTTAAGGTGAATATGAATTATTACACACTTAAGTAGGACATGTAGTCTCGTTACTAGTTTAGAGTGACTTTACATTCAGAGAGGGCAATTATTCAATCCAAGAGAATAATAACATAGGGACCGAAGTCACCACTCTAGATGGGCACTCAACAATGATCCAACTGCACTCATCGTATCACTTACTACATACGTCCCAACCTGGGCACTGTAAACTCTTCCAATCTCTGTCAACCACTGGACCTGGGCACTCTACACTAATCGAATAGTGCTCTGGACGATTAACCTTTAGGGCATGCCCAATAAACGTAAAGAGAATCCATTGTCTCTCGTCTTTCAAGCCCCTGGTTTAAGAGAATATTGATTACAACACTACGCCAATAAATTATCAGTGATAAAATAAAAAATCCTCATCTAAAAAAATATAAAACTAAATATCTTTGCCTGTATTTTCTTATCACACATTTCAGTTGTTCTGTCCCAATAGATATGTCAGTTGTCACACACAGAATTGTCGAACAAATTTGAGTGCTAAGAGCACTTTTGTTCAAGTTTTGTCAACTTTATCAATATATCAAAATATCAAATATGAGATGATATTATCAAATATGATTGTAAAGGATGGTTTCGAGTATTTGTATGCACTTAATTTCAAAGTCAAAGCACTAAGTATATATAATTTTTTTATCACACAAACCAACGGAAGCTGTAGCAGATTGTAAAGCGGAAACAATGTCATGACCTTGACAAAACATGTACTCGGGCTTAGGGTCTTTAAACATAAACAGCTGATGTCAAGAGAGACAAAATGTTTATTTAATTAATTATTGGTTTCTTAATTTCTATCAGATATTGCGTGTATGAAAATTGGGTTTTCGACCACGAGAAATCGATTGGCACCGGTCTCAACCGTAGGAAAATTATTTCTGCCCCAGAGGCTCCTAGACTTCCCTTGTATCACGACGAGGCTGCGCAGTAGACACGTAGGCAACATTAGCTGATTTGTTTATTTTATTAAATACTGGTAACTAAATCTACCAGATGAGGAAGACAAAGTTAGTTATTTGCCATCATTACGTGAAAATTACCAATCACGACGTTTCGATTTGGTAAAACCCAAACCTTTTTCAAGTGCTAAAAACTAAATTACATATACACAAACATATTATAAAACTACGTTCTTAAACTAATAAACTTATCTACTTAATAATTATCTACATTTTAACCTAGATCCTAGAATGAGGTACAACAAAATGAACTACTACTAAATATAAAAATGTTAACAGGGTTAAATTAATATAACCAATTAGGCGCTGTCAAGGTCACGTCAACGAAAAAAATATTAAAACACAATTAAATTAATATTCAAATCAGACTGAAATAAGATTACATTAACTAATCATAAATAAAATAAATATATGGTACCTGAAAAACACAATTAATTTAAAATAACATTCAACATGCACAAAAAATGATATATATGACTCGGAAGGACTGAGACTACAATTACATTTTACTATTACAATTACATTTTAACCTGAAAAGACAACAATTATTAGGAATAAAACAATACAATAATCAGCAGATACTAATTACCAACGTTGTGATTGTTAATTATCACGTAATGATGGCAAATGTCCAACTACCTTTGTCTCCCTCATCTGATACTCCATCATTAACAAATTTCAAAAACAAAGTTAAATCTACCAATTGCACAGAAGCATTCAGCTAATTAGTAAGCAAGTAATGTATCACTTATCAGCTGGAAATGTAATTGCGGGAATTAGAAAAGTAGTTTTGAGTTCAATTTTGCCATTATTTAGGACATGTGACGTCATGGGAGATACATACTTCTTCTTTTCTAGGTATAGTAGTTTTCGTGTGTTGTTATGGTTACTTAGCAGTATTGTGTTATTTATTTTGCATTTTGTAGAATTAGGTTAACAAAAACCTAAAATTAAGTACGGTAATATTAAACTAATACATACACCCAAGTGGGTTATCAAATAAAAAGTATTCTTCTCTTAATTAGTAATATTCCATCAGATTTTAGAAAAGACTATGTTTATGGGCTCCATCGCCCCAAAAACCAAAATCCATGGTCACACTGCTTAAGAATCCTGGCGAGGCCGTAGGCCGATCTTCCTCACGAGGCGACATGGCTAGATCCACAAATGGTACTGTAGAATAGTGCCTCGGTGAGGCCGCAGGCCGAACTTTCCTTCGCGTGGCCGTAGGCCGAGTTCCACAAAGGGCCTATAGCAGAGCGTTTTGGCGACGACGTAGGCCGAGCTTCCCCACGAGGCCGCAGGCCAGGTTCCACAAAGAGGCAAAGGTAAACGCGGAAGATCTCTGAAACGAAATCTTATTAAAACCTGCAAGGTAGAGCAACAAAAAACGATCCTCAGGATTCTCTGGAAGATATGGATGCTCCCTCATCAGTTTGCAAAATTCAGCTGAACGGAGCTCGGTCTCCTGGTACTAGTAATAAAATAATAGCTGATTTTTTCTTGTACATTCGCAACTGATATACATAATAGGACTATCGATATATTTTCTAGATCCAAGGTTCAAAAGAATTCACACTTCACCATGTCTTTGGATTTTTGAGTTTAAGTCAACATTGTCTTAATAATAAATGCAGTTTTTGTTTCTCCTGAAGATGACTAATTTAAGTGTTCGTTCAAATTTTGAAAAGACTGGTTGTCAATAACTGCAATCCAGCTCATAACTCTCAATGTTATGAATTAATACTCCGCCTGTAATAATATGGTCTCTTAAAACAAATAATTCACCGAAGAAAGTAACGGAAATCAGTTTAAGAAACGGAAAAATATATATTTATCTAAGAAAACTATGAAAACTGTGTTTTTTTAATTCCTAAAAAAGTTTGAAAAATATCATCACAGTTTATCATTTTGTTGATATATTCGACCTAATTCGGTCACTAGACTAGGTTTATTAAAAAATAATAACCTTTTTCCGGTATTTTTATCCATTTTCACTATTATAACGTATTAAAATCGTGGAAACTTAATCACAACCGATTCAGCCATAATGCCGGGAAGTATCTGCTGAAAAATGCATCAGAACTACCATATGGCAAGTCAATGATACAGCAAGAAGCCCTGTCTTGTCGGTGATACTCAGCCATATGATTCACATCAATTAATGCGGAATTGTTGACTCACGACATCTAACCAGCTGTGCACTCCACTCTAGGCCTACTACAGTAGGGATCACTAAAGAAGGAGGTTCCAGTGTTGCCAAATCGCCTTAGCTCGTAGTCGGATTTGGCATATCTGACACGATTCTCTATTTAAATGTAACACACAAGCAGCTTTAAGACGAATTTTCCAGTAAACCCCACGTACTATGAAGTCTTATCAGTGCAGTTTTATTATTATTGTATCAATGTACATACTCGTTCTTACAATTCTTTACATTTGTAGAAGTAAATATATCCAATTCTGTTCCATCAAATTTTTAATTTGTCTTCATGGTATGATAATTAACTACTGTTATGACCTGCTTCTTCTTAGCTTTTTTACCAAAAAAGACTTTTAAGAAAACCTTTCATGGCATTGAAGAAATAGAATTATAAATATCTTTCAATTTAATTAAACATTCCAAACTTCCTATAGCAAAATGTGTGACATTATACGAGCACTCGTAGCAGTTTTTAAATGTTAAGGTTTCATCTGAAAGTTTTATCCACTATTTTCCCATTATTATTGTCTTATATTTTAAAGAAATCATTATTTATAACACGTATAAAATGTTACTACTTATAACGTATTTAGTGATTTGAATTTGGTCCATTTCAAATAATCATCAAGAATGGAAGTGTACTAGCTGCTTGTTCTTAGTTATTTTAAATGACTAATGGAACGTTTGTACGTTTTATTACTAATTAAAAGTGCAATTACAAGCCTATAGGATACTTACCTGCAAGCTGCAGTGTTGTATCTTAAACTTCCACGCTTAAAAAATTATAAGTACACTTAAAGTGTTAGAGAGATAATGTAAATAAATTTTCGTTACGCGTTCTAATCATTGCATATTGCCATACCCGTTAAAACAGTAGAGTAATTATAATCGCAAACAGACTTGAAATTTAAAAGTTATTTTCCTACCATAGACTTGACTTGTTTGTAGTCAATATTGAAACCAACGGTTCTATACTCTAAATTATGAGCTTTGCTTTGACTAGTGATATCTCTTAGTTTTATTATTATTAAAATTTAATATAGATGTGTATTCATTGGTTTTAATTTTACAAATTCCTGAACAACATTCTTGAAACTATTGAGACAGATTTAGAAATTACAGACAACATTTAAGGCACTATGAACGATGAGTTGACTCCTGTGGTAACAAAGTCCAGACCCATCAACTTATCGACTGGAGCCAATCAGACGAACATAATGGGTGACAGAACACACCCTTGTGAGACGCCAGTCGCATTCCAACTCTGAAGGTTGGTCTGCCGCTGGCTTTGTCACTTGACTTCACACTCGGTTTGGCTATGAACTTCAAACAGGTTCCGAATGTCACTTCAAGGCTCTTTAATCTCTCTTTATCGGCCAAATTATCTCTCACACGCTTATCTTACAAACATTAGTCTTTTAAAAAATTAATGTTACTTAAATTTAGCGTTAGAGTTAGGGAGCAGTTGGCCGCCATATGGTCAGTCAGGGCCAAGGTCATCACGTCATCCCAAAACAATGCACCATCTCTCCTTCTCACATTCCAATCTTTACATTTTTCTCATAAAGTCTGCATAAAAGAAGTTATATTTTCAACATTAGCGGAGTATTTTTTCCTTATTCTTGTATTATGGCATATCTCGACCATACAGTATATTAAGTATAATAATATTTATACAGTATAGTAATATTCACTTAATATACAGTATAATAAACCATACAGTATATTAAGTAAAGACTGCAAGATTTGTAGGAACAGATTTTATAAATAAAAAGTTAGTGGAAAATGCTATAAGTGTTAGGCTACGGAGTTTATTGTGTCATCTGAAAGAGGATAATGCGAACTTAGTTTACTGTGTAACTAGGAATTCTATACAAATATACTATAACACAATGTACCCTTGTCGTTAATGAATTTCTTGTGAAGTTAATATTATTCATATGTACAGTATTATAGTTGGAATGTAAAGAAGTATATTGTAAGTTCTGTTGTCAACTCTATTTTAGTATAAATTTATATGCCACCTAACATGCATTTATAACTTTACAAAAGCATCTATCCGTTTTCAAAGATTCATACATTTACATTTCATGAGCATAAGCAGAAATGTTCTCCAATACAACTACTCTAAACAAACCAATATGAAAATCATATTATTTTTTGTGTGCATTGAATATCGTGGTTTTTTAGAAAATATTTTCCTTCTCTATGGAAAATGTGAAGCCTGAACTAATACCTATGACGCCGACACAAATTACCTGATGATATAAAATTTAGGCCACGTACCGGATTTGTACATTAGAGCATGATGTTCATGTAAATTCTATATATATCAAACCCACGCTTTAAAATTGAACATCTTAGTTAATATTTTCATGGAAAATCGTGCTGTTCAGAATTAAGGCCGTATTCATAATTGAAATGCACTTCAGAATTAACGTCAACATGCCTTTCATAGATAGTTTTAGATGTGTACTTTGTAGTGTATGACGTTGAAGCATGAATGGAATTCGCTATAAGGGGTCATTAAAATTCTGAATGGAGGATCCCAGACAATTGTCTTCCATGTCGGCGGGCAAGGAAGTTTATTTTTAGCTTGGTTGATCTTTGACTCTCAAGCGTCTGACGGGCAACATCTGTGTTCCCGACACATCGTCTACATCAGATAAAACAAACTGCGACAGTCTCCATGATGAGTTTACCCACGGGGGCTCCCTTAGGGGGGATGTTCGATCCTATCTACTCAAGGTTGAAATGAGATAATAGTTATTTTCATTTAAAACCAATTCTCAAAAACGCATTTATCTTGGTGAGATTTAATCATGAATGGAGCTTCATCACACAAGATGGTGGAAACCCTATAAGAGACGCATCTTCTGACCTCAGTCGGCGACAGGGCGTGACATGATTCATAGTTGACGAAGATCCTTCGTTGAAGCCCAGGAGGGCCAGCCATGCGAAGAGCTCCATCACACAAATCGGTCGAGACCGTAGGAGTAGGAGACACACACGTCTGTCTGACGTTGATCTGTGACAGGGTGTAATTCATGATTCACAGCTGACGAAGATCCTCTGTTGAAGTGGAGCTCTGCAGTTTCATGTCAGTGTTTGGAACAAAGATAGTCCAGTGTCCAATCCATCGATGTATAAACAAATGGATTGCTCACTGATCGCTAGGAACGAGGCAACACACGGTCCGGCACCAGGCGGATACCCCCACCATCATCCAGTCAATGGCGCGACACAGTATAGCGCAAGCCGTAAACAACAGCTTTTTATACCCATTTTTGTCGTTTTATCGACTGATTTGAAACAGAAGACCATGCCTGATGTATGTTCTGTTTACAACTGCACAAATAGAAGATGTAAAGGCAATCAAACCACCTTTCACAGGTAAACATAAAACGTTAAAGAAGTATCTACAGTACTTAGTATGGGACAGAGTAGAAATACGTTTATTGAACGTAAGTTTAACGTTGATTTGTATTAAAGGAAATATTTATTGCATTACTATGAAGTAATATCTATACAAATGGTTTATAACGTACCTTTTTGTATTAATCCTTTGGGGACCGAATGACTATATATCGTCATTAACGTTTTTCGCTTGAGAACCGAAATGACGAACTATGGTCGTTACTAAAATTCACGTTGAGGACCGAATGACGATATACCGTCATTCGAAGTTTGTTACATACAACATCCAATTCACCACTTACTATAACTTGTACGTCTTTGGGATGATATGCAGACGTTCGAGAATGCTTTTTTAACGTCTGGAACCAGCTTTTAGAATATAACAACAATGAAAAAAACTGACAATAATAGACAGTGCTAATTTTAACAGACGAATCTGACAGTACTAACAAAATATTTCATGTTATATATATTTTTTATTTTCAGTCAAATTGTTTTAATTTTGTCTGTGTTTGTAGGTGATTAAGTTTAGTCTTCAATAAAACAGTTTCCCTCACATAAAATATTTTTTGTTTACGAGCTGTAAGCATACAAAAAAAGATTTTTTTAAACAAATTACACTTTATTGAGAAAATATGTATATTTAAAAATTATAAGATGACTTTTTGAACATTTATTCTGATAAAGTACTCAATTACAAACATTCTGGTCAAAGAAGTACCCTTGTATCTTTATTAGAACAGATTTTATAAATAAATATATAAAGACGCGTTTCTCCAAAATTTCAGCCTAAATAGTTTAGCTGTTGCACTTGAAGTGAGGAAATAAAGTTCGCACTTTTTTTTTCGGTCCTCAAAGCGTTAAATAGTGATCAATGGTTGAATGAGATTGCTTTCCTTGAATGAATGACACAAACTGCATTGAACAATCAATTTTATTATTCAAGCCATGACATTTAACATATTTGCAACATATTAAAAATTTGCAAACAACATGCATACTTTTAATATTTAAGATTTTCCAGATATCCAAAAGATGAACCCCTGAAAAACGATGGTTTATTGCTATAAAGAGAGCCAACTTCAGCCCTTCGGACACGGCTTTCTTACGTGACAAGCATTGTCACTAACTTGTGACACTAAGTGTCTGGCTAACTTGGGTCAGTTTAGAACATTTTTATCTGTAAGTTTTTACATTAAATTAGTTTTTGTAATGTTCAAATTATAGTATTATTGTACAGTCAAAGTCTAGTATTTGTAGTAAATGTCTCATTATAATCCTATATATTAAAACAATCGGGCCATTTAGTTCACTCACTTTCTGAACTTATTACTTTACCAATTTTGATGAAATTTGTTTATTTAAAAGATAATTTTGATTTCTAAGTCGTAACGGAGCTAGATTTTTGAAATTCCCATAGGTTTTTGTCCTACACGTTGTCAAAGCTGCAATGATTTTATTTTGGAGATTAATTTTAATGGTCCAGCTGACGGTATAAACTTATGTAAATAGTCTATATAATTTGTTAGGTTAATCTTAGAGAGCAGCACAGTCAAATATCAATTTAATTATAAAAGAGCGAATACATGTCTATCTGTGTGTATGTTATCATCAACCCTTAAATAAAATGAAAACATTTGACAGGATTAGTAATAACAATGGTTGTTTATAATTATTATACTATAAATAGAGTGAAAATCAAGTTCAGTGAGTGAGCTACAGTAAATGAATTTAAATAATATGATTTTACGTAATACAATTTAATTACTAATATTTGAAGTAAACAAATTACATGCCGAGGCCGAAGGCCGTGGCGTCACGAGCGCAGCGAGGGTTGGCACGCGAAGTGTGCAGGGGAGTCCCCTAGCCTTAATTATATATCTGTCATTGTTTTGCTAGTCACAGCAGTATTTTATAGATTATTTTATAACCTGAAATTATCTATATAAATATAAGCCAAATACCACTGACTACTCACTCGCTCATCACGAAATCTCAAAAACCACCGAACGGATTTACTCGGAATTTTAAAAGAAGTTAGCTTAGTATAGATGGGACCCACTTCGAAAGGATTTTACAAAATTTCATTCCTAAGGGATACAAACAGCCCCTAAAAATTTCCTTTTATTCATAAGACTAACATTGGGTTGATTTTAGTACATTAATAACAGCTGTTTTGTAAATAAATAAACGTGTTTATTTTGTATATTTGACATTACGCTATCGATGCATTAAGAGTTTAAATTTCAGCTATTAAAAAAATAAATAAATGAAATTGAAATTTTTTTTAAATAGGCTACGTAATATCATTGGGTATTTATAGACTACTAATAAATAGGCACCAATGCAAGTAGTGTGAGTGGGGTACTTTAAATAAATTTAATATTGTGATTTTACATTATTCAGATAATCAACTACTATTTGTAGTCAAAGTCACGTGCCAAGGCTGATTGCCGAGGTGTATCGAGCGCAGCGAAAGTCCGGTTGGCACACGAAGCGTGCAGGTGTGTCCCCTAGTACTATTATACAATTTGTTTTGACTTATTAGGTAATTTATGTGATTGTTTATGCAAACAGATATAATTCAGTTTTTTAATTAAAGTTTTTTATGTTTATATTGAAGTAATTAGTGTTATTCTTTCAAGTATTTGTGTAATGAGTAGGGCTATTATGTATAGAAATTGTAGGGGGCCTATACTAAATTCAAGAAAACATACTGTAACATATACAAAGAACCTGTTTTAAATTATGAAAATTACCTAGCCTCTATATATAGGGTGTATTTTTCACATTTTCATGCGTGTGTTACATATTTATTTCAGTAAAGGTACTGATAGTTCGTGTAAGTTATTTTGTTTCATTCCATTTTGGAACTATTTATTCTGTGAATGATTTCATTTCGTTCAAAATTAAATACATACTAACCTAGGACTGTATTAAAAATTCATTTTTAAACTTAATTGCCCCAAAACATACTCTAATATGCTTCTAAAGCCTTCAAAACGCATATATTGCCATATGACAGGGCGCCTGGGTTGACTGGATGGTGGTGTCGGACCGCTGTCCTGCCACACAGCGCGCAATCCATTAGTTTATACATCGATGGTCCAATCATGCGTGGACGTCCATAACACAAATCGGTTGAGACCATAGGAGACGCAAACGTCCGACCTCGGTCGGCGACAGGGTGTGTGACTCATGATTCATAGTTGACGATGATCCTCTGTTGCAATTTAGCCTTGTACCTTTAACTTTGAATTATTCTTTTACCTTGATTCTGACTAAGAAAGTCCAGGTTCTTAATTAACTAATAGCAGGTTTATCCCTTGAAGAAGCTAGTTTCAGATTGACTAGAAAATGGCCCTACATTACAAAATTATTTCCAATTTATTTATAAATATAACATAACATGTTAACGAGTTGTCGTTCCCAAAAACTAGCCTAACCATGTTTTAACCTACCTGTTGAACAAAATAACTCTCCCCTTCATTTAACTTATTCGTCGATCTCCATTTACAAGGTCTCGTCATTTTCTTGTAAATACAATTAATAAACGTCTATAAGAAGCAAAAAGAGGTAACCTAGGGGAAAATCGGACTCGGGCTAGCACACAAAACTAGTTTAGCGCAGCCGCCAATACGCAGAGTTAGCTGAGATTTTCTGCCTCTTACTCTTACCATTGATTTTACTATACATAGATAGTATTACATACATTATATAGTAAAATCAATGCTCTTACCCTCTCCCAACTCTTGTACGTCTTTTCCCTTCTCTCTCATTTTCTTTTCAGTTAGCTGTCCTCAACAGGCTCTCTTCTCTCCTACAGTGTTGAGTATTTCCCTCTCTTCCACAGTATTTCTTCAATTCGCACTCCAACTTCCCATCCTTCTCCAAATTCACGTCTCCATTGATTCCAATATCTCTTCGTCTCGTGTTTGTTGAATAATTCAATTTAGCATATGAAACTTTGAAATTACACGTTAAAAATAAATTAGTGGCCCAGAAGACAGTAATAATAATTATTATTGTGACAAATAAATAAATTATGATTGGATCAGATTATTATTAAGATTATTATTAAGAATGAGAATTCATTTATTGCATTGGTCTGATTTACAGAAATAGGACATGTCATAAAATACAGTATATATATTTAAAACTGAATAAAATCTAGTTACAATAGTAAAATAGCCCAAGTAAACAAATTATAGTATAATAACTGTGAATATTTACAGACAAATACTTACAATATGTATATATATACATACAAATGTCAAATGAATATCCCATTGTAAGAATGGTAAATTAAAATTTGACATCAACATGACAGTAAAAATTCATCTATACTATAAAAAGGATTGCTGACCAACCAATCATTTATTTGTAATTTAAAGTTCTTAAAGCTAACCAATCTAGCATCCTCAAGTAGCTTATTAATGAAATTAATACAATTTAATTTGAAGGATTTTCCTGTTTTAGATAGCCTACGTGGAAATATATCAATCTTATTCCTTCCTCTAGTACAGTACTTATGTATTACCTTTCTTGAAGGAAAGAGATTTAAATTTGATTTGGTCTGCAGTAAAACTTGGAAAATGTAGAGATTAACTGCCGTAGGAGTGTTAAGCTCTACAAAAAGAGGCTTGAAGTGTGCAAGTGGATCAGTTTTTTCAATGTTACGTACAGTTTTTTTTTGTAGTAATAGGATATCAACAAAATTTGGGGAGTGATCCCATGAGAGTAAACATTGCAATATATGCGATTGAAAAAGACCAAAATATGGCAATCTTAAAATATTCTGGGTTAACAAAATGTAAAATTTCTAAAGCAGATAATTTACTGTAGAGATTTTGCTAAAAACAGTTTTAATATGAATTGACCAATTTAATTGAGATGCAATGTTTATCCCTAAGAGCTTGACAGATTCTAAACTAATTTCTTGTTTAAGACTAAGAGTAATATATTGGGTTTTTCGGAATTACAAGACAACTTATTTGAGGACAATCATTCATACGCTCTTGTTTCTGCTTGTTGAGTGATTTGATAAGACAATTTAGATTGTAGTGATTATCAAGTAAAGTGGTATCATCAGCATATATAACAGAATGAATATTAAGATTTTCAGGCAGATCGTTATTGTAAATTATAAAGAAAAAATGCCCAAGAATTGAACCTTGTGGAACACCAGTTTTTACTGCTTTCATTTCAGAGCATTTATTTTCAATGGAAACATATTGAAGTCTATTGGAAATATATGACACAATAAGTTTGAGAGGACGTCTATCAATACCATAAAACAAAAGTTTGTTCATAAGAATATGGAATTATTCTTGAAGAATGAAAGAATATGGTTTTGTTGTATAATTAACAAAACAATCAGACATGTACTTTGTTGTCACACTTGTTTAACTTAAAAAGTACATACGGTTTTCTATGATAGGATGAAAGTACGAGAACAGTGCGGCACTACAAGCACAGTTTGTGGTACAAGTGAACAAAGAGTAGGCAGCGAGAGGTGGAAGCGAGGCCGTAGTCATATACCACGTGGCCTTGTTGTTCTGGCATTTACCGGCTTGAAGTTGGAGGTTGTCGACGTGCCCTTCTCTACAGTAAATACAAGTTATATCGTATCAGTAGTATGATAGTTTTTATCAGACATGTTTCTTCTGACATGTTACTCAATGACAGATGATAGTATTTTTTTTATAACAACAAATAAAGTCACAACTGTAGTAGGCAGACCTCTAACATTTTATGGTAGGTTAATCTTGAGTAAAGTAATTTTCCTTTTTTTATTTTAACTCGTCGACCTGTATCTTTTTTACTATAAGGTAAAATTAACGTTTAGTTCTGACAACGCCGATATAATTCTTTTCAAGTAGCGCCCGTAGATAAATGGAGAAGTTTTTTTATTCTTTTTCAGATATAAGTAGACAGGTATAACATTATATGGGCTAATATGAGGAGCGAATGAGTGATGACTGTAGATAAGCGAGTGTAGTCATTATTACTAATTAAAGTTAACTTTCGCTTAAAAAGAGCCATTTATTAAAAGACCAATAGCCATAGCAACTAAAGGACCTACACATTTAAGTGGAATGGAATCCGAACCACGTAGTATTTGTCTGATTTTCATCTAACTGCCAAGCCTGATTTATACTCACTTCTTTTCTCTAAACAGCATCTGGACCATGACTACTTAGTAGACATCTCTAATAATGTCCATGTTGATGGTAATCATTGAGCGGATGAATATTGGTATTATCGCCTACAATCTTCACAACATTTGTTCCTTAAGTGCGCCTCCACTGGCGACTTTTAAATTGACAAATCGTTTGAAAACACAATATGTTGTAATTTTCATTCTTAGACTCCTCGGGCAAGACTCATCTTTTTAGCATGTCTCGGGCAAAGCCAAATAGTTTTTCAAAAAAGTCTCAATGTCTATTGACGATTTTATTACTTTCTTACAATTCTTTTACTCAACAAAACTTTATTTAGAGCAGATTTACGTCAATTATTTATAGACATTTCTACATACGGTATTTCCATTGAGTGTGTAGGGTAAGTGGTGGTTCTCTTAGATGTGAATTTCTTAGATGTGCTTTTGCTCAAAACTGTCCTCAGGAATTTATGTTTTGAGAAAACTGTCAGAGTATTGCCCAACTCAGGTACTGGTGACGGCGTACTACGGAGTAATTTACCCACATCTCTCCTACGGACTGGCGGTGTGGGGAGGTTGCTCCAACGCGAACCTCTCAAGAATTTTTGTTCTTAAAAAAAGAGCGGTTCGAATAATCGCAAAACTTAGGCAGAGAGAGTCGTGCAGAGCAGCATTCAAAAACCTGAACTTGTTGACATTACCCTGCCTCTACATTCTTGAGACATGTCTCTTTTTTAAATCAAAATGCGAGTCCATAAGAGGTTGCGACAGACACTCTTATGAGACTAGAGGCAGGGGTAACTACCGAATTGGGAGACACAGGACGGTAGCTGACGAACGATTGCCCGCACAGGCAGGTGTTCAATTTGTCAACAAGCTGCCAAATTCAATCAAATGTGCTCCTACGCTGAAGGCGTTCAAATCTCGTCTGAAGCAAGTGTTGATTGCAGAGGCATTCTACAGTTCAGGTGATTTTTTGGCACATAACTGGGAGATCTAGTAAAATTGCACGAGTAGGCTGGCTGAGTGGGAAACATTTTTTTTCTTTTTTTTTTAAAGAATGGGTGTGTGAATGCATGCTTATTGTACGTATGAATGTGGATCTGGATGTAAGCGTGGATGAATAATTTTAGCTTAGTTCAAATATTTCATAGAAATGACGATTGCGATGCATTATACACATGTAAAAATATGCAATAAAAATTTATTATTATTATTATCTAAGTGTTTATAATGTGTGTTCTCTGCCATCAAATCTATGTAAACTAGAATTGTCAAGTAATTAAAGTAAAAAACATGTTGTTATTTTCTAGCAAAGCCAACTTTCATTCACAGATTCCGCGGTACTAGCGCACGTGTTAGAAGCGCACAAGGGTCAAAGCGTGTTAGGAGCGCACAACCCTTCTACCTGCTGCCCGAAGGGTCCAATCTGACCTGCTGTATTAAAACAATATCCATATTGTATCTTTAAAATAATCAAAATCTAGCACATTCATTTTTTATATATGTTCTAACCATAACAATTAAAACTATCATTAGAATTAGGACTGCATTAATATCAACTAAGTTATTATTTGTTGTGCCTTACACTTGCTGTTTCACGTATAAACTACGCCATTAGCTGTTGCTGATAATTACATTCAGCTTAACTTGGGATTAAAACACTTGTCGTATTGAACTGAGACAAAAACTAAAACATAATCAAATAATATTACTTTTTCATTTGTCGTGTTTATTTTTAACGAAATTTTCAGTCCACAAATGTTTAAATTTGAACTAAGATGTGCACTCAACCTTGTATAATCGATTGATAGCCGGGGGATTATACCGGAAGGTCAGATTGTACCCTTCGGGTAGCAGGTAGAAGGGTTGTGCGCTCTTAACACTCTTTGACCCTTGTGCGCTTCTAACACGTGCGCTAGTAACACGACACGCATTCACACGATACATTAGGGAAATGAATATGTGCCATCTGAATAAACCTGAAATGAGTTCATAGTAGTACTCTAGTACCCAACTTATTAGTTCCTGACCTTTTAGAATTACAAATGTTTGTTATGTATTACTACTATGTGAAACACGTTACAAAAAAGAAAAAATTCTTGAGTTTTTTTCACATTTACCGGGAATACGTAAACACTTTCTTCAGAAAGTATTCCAGAAGAAAGTATTCCAGAAGAAAGTATTCCAGAAGATCCACGACTCAAGTATTTTACTAGAGAGGATTATCAAAGATATAATGGTCTGAGAAAGTCTCCACTGTTATGAGCAGTATTTGGTAGATAAATTCTGTTGTAAGATGCAGCTTTACTAATTGACTCTAGCTCGACGAGGTGAAATCCCCATAGTTTGTGCATCGACTACAGCAATGAAAACCAGCTCGGCTTATAGTATCTAGAAAGCATTAGATGGTGTGCTCAGGACTGGATCAACTTGGGATTGGGGTTAAGTGCTTTTCTCTCACACGTATGTGCTTTACTAGTTTGGTAGTGATCTTCAGTAACTTCATGATCTAGAAAAAAACGTATCGTGAAACATACATACGTTCCTGTTGATTAGTACACTAATATTGTAATTTAGTTGACTTTCTATCCACCTCTCATGTCACAAAAAACTGCGACCGACGCACTGCTATTCTAGGAATTTACAAATTTAGATAAACTTTTACAAATATCTAAATTGGTAAAATTTCTTGAGTATCAGTGTGTCGGTTTCCAATGCCCTGCCTGAACTGATTGATGATTTAGATTCTTAAGTCGCGTTTACACCGGAGTTATCAACATGAGTCACCGGAATCATTTAGTGAAGATTCAAGACGTCTTGCTAATCCGTTTGGGCTGTTGCAATTAGTTTCAATAGTAACAGAATGCCTGCTGACCACTTCCTGTTTCTTCGAATCAGTTAAATTAAACTGATACGCACTGGAAAATTGAACTGTTACATCAGTTAAGCAAAAGTAGCAGGTTGGCACACCCCTAACACAGACCTGGCCCTAAGTGAAGGTCTTACCCAAAATCTCTTCGGCCCTCTATTTTTAAACTTTTATGATGCACGCTGCTGCATCCCACTCCAAGTTCCTCCAGTGTTGACATCTCAGAATTCAGAAGACAACTGGGAAAAGTGCAAAAAAGAGCACTTTTTTTAATATGTTGTCAACAAGTGTTGACTATTCTAGATATTCGCCAACATTGGTTGTCAATATTTTGTGTAAACGCGTCTTATAAGACGCCAACACAACTTTGTACATATTTTAAAGTATGAATTATTATATGAACAGTGTAGTCTGGTTACTAACGCTCAGAAGGGCCCAACAGCCAGGGAACCTAAGTGACCTACAGCTTTACGTAACATCGTAAGCATTAAGTAGTGCTCTGATTTTCAGCTGACAAGCCTGATACTCTGTTCTCTTCCTTACACGGCATCCGGACACTGACTACCAACCAACATAGACAATCCAGACTTCTCTAGTAGTGTCCCTGCCGATAGTACCCATTGATTGGTCACCATATCGGTATTGAGAACACCGAGCATAGAACATATGGCCTACAATGGTCGAAACATACTCCGTGACTGTACTGAAGAATTCACAGTAATTCTCATGAATTACCAAGCAAGAGATGTCAACTAGAAGGTGTATTACCCCCTAGGCACATCCTTCTTCTTTTCATCGATGAATGCTGTATTGATTTAGTATATAGTTTATCGATGCTCTGATACGAGCGAAGAGGGTGTTGATGATGAAATCATAGGAAAATGCTCGAAATGACAAATTTGCTCTTCAAGTTGTGTTAGCCCGATCTTGAAGCAAACGTTCCCGAAGAGAGTGTAAACAAAAGATGTCACCAACGCCAACTGAACGTGTAATTGTCGTACTCACCTCCTTGTCCTCGATCCAAGAATGCACCCACGACGCCCAGTTTTCTCCGTTATCCAAGTGTGACGCTCACGTCTTGCGCTTTTCTAATTTAGAAAACGACGACAGGACGTCTCTCAATCAGCCGGAGAACAATCGCAGAATCAAAATTGTGTCATTGCCATGGACCAGGTGGCCGGTAGGCGGAGCGTGTTGGGCGGAGCTCCTTCGCAAGTACTTCACAACATATCCAGACTCGCCTTGTATAGGCATTTTTGTATTACAGTATCTGAGAAAAATAAGTAATATCAGTAAAGCTTTTAACTCATTCCATTAAATCGAGTATTATCTTAAAAATTACAGATTTTCGTGAATTTCTTCAGTTGAGCCACAGAGGAAAAAGAAACAAGGAGCTGACCCTGTCATTGTATGGCAAACTGGAGGAATAACTAACTATTCGACACACTAACTCAATACATATATAAAAAATAAGTTTGATGGAGTTTTACGGGAGGAAACTTATCATCTTCATTACCATTTGAACCAATGGTTGAATACCACCTTACGTGTATGGGTAAGTGGAATGGACTACCCCAAGGTTCTGTTATTGCTCCTCTTTTATTCAGAAAAATCATCGTTAAAGAATGAATTTCCGCTCAATTTTACTATTTATAAGTATAAAATATAATCTGTTAAGTTACTCAACACAATGTGCGCGAGATTTTAAGGAATTTTTGTTTGGTGTACCTGAGGATAATTTATATGCCTACTCGTCCGCTTACGTTAATTGTTTGTGAACCTCAATGCTGATATTGCTGAGGAAGTAAGAGTGAAATACTTTGTTGATCCAGGATAGTCTCACCTGATCAGAATCGACGTGAATGTGTTGGAGTGCGAGGATAGAGGTCGAGAGAAACACGAAGGAGGTGTAGTGACGGAGTTTTAACAACCTTGAAACATCAGCTCGGTTCCAGAGAAGGCGAGACTCCAGTGACCTTTTCCAGCAGGAAAGAAACCCTCCAAGGGATCTTCTCCGATCACAGGTGTTGTATATATGTCACGGTGATGTTTTGCTTACAATGTAAAAGACTTTATATAATATATAAGTAATAAAAAAATTTATTGACTTTATGCTGAAAATTCAACGATTTGTACATTATTGTTTCTCTTTCTTAATTCTTTTTAACTAGAGTTATTCAGTTACTTACTATGAAGTAACTTCTTTAGATTAACGTTTCAATTATTTTCTTCATTTCCTTTAAAAAGCAATTGTTTTCTTTGATCACTTCCATTGCAAATATTTCTCTCAAATCAAACATTTTACGTGATTAAAAACGTAATCTATCACTTTTAGGTAGATTATTCCTCATTAGAACGTCTATTCTTACAAAACATTAATTCAAATTAGTAATTTAATATAATATTATTAAATTCCATACAGTACTGTGCAGAAATACCAAATTCCTACCTTGATTATATGTCATATCTAGCATGTTTACTTAGATGAAAAGTTCGCTTCAAACTTTCATCGTTCATGTCTACTTTACGCCGATTGGGTGCTGTTACATAACCACTACGCCTATATATTTTACCATTTTAAAAAAAACATCATTAAAAGATAATGGTGCTTGGTTACGAGATCAAAATAGGTGGGAAGACAAGTGGAACCGCCCACATGGGTGCTAACAAGCTATTGTATTTGGTCGATAATCAATCCTCGCAAAAGGTTCCAACACGCTTCTTAATTCCCAAGAGGCCCTCCCTTGAAATAACACACCAGCTGTATGGAGCCTTACTACCATACACGCACGGAGGTTCCAAGATTTCTTGAATGCGGAAAACAGCAAGACTAGTTGCGATGTCAGATGATTTCGACATTTAACAACGGTTGGTTGCAGTCGTTTCTCGCGTTTAGCAACTTTACGCAATTCGTTCTTGACATTTGTCGTGCAGTTGTCGGACTTGTAAATGCTCTCTAATGAGACAGCCTAACTGTCTAAACGGCAGCAATGCTCATGAGTGCTTGTCGCCTTCATAATAGTTTTATCTAGGTATAAAACTAATCAGAATTTTATTGCTGTCATAATCGATTTTCAAAAAAGTAATCGATGAAAGCAGAATATGTAATTGATAAGAAGTGCATGGATAATCGTTTACGAGTATCTTTGTCACTATCCCTCTTAGTTGACCTTACTTTTAAACATATCTGTGCATAAGTTGACTTCAGTTAGTAACCAGACTACACATGTCACCCACACCCCTGTAATTCATCAATAAGGAGTTACGCTGGTGTCTCAAATCAGTCAAATCTGAACTTGACTATCGTACTGTTCTATTTCAACTGAACGGTTCGTGTTTATTAATGAGTTGTCTCATATTGAACAGCGTATAGTCATGACAGGTTCAATTTAGTGGACCACAAGTTGATATTACGAGTTCATGATATCTAACTAGCAGGAATTACATTGAAAGTTTGGCATATTTAACGCGTTCGCATATGTTTTTGGCGTTGTCTTGGAGTGAAATTAAGCTCAAAAATACAAATTGTTACCTTATCATCATTCTTCATCTGTCATCATATATTAAGCAGCTGTCGACAGTCAAGTGTCCAACGAAATCGTATACTTTTATACCTCGAGACTCAAATCATCGTAAGATCGACTACAAAAGGACTTTTCCGGATCCAACCACAATAAGCCGAATCGAATATGGGGAGGCGTAGGGGGCATTACCCTGTCAACACGTCTTCAGCACTGACACCGCTCTTGGCGTTCCCAGGCGGCGGCGTTCATCGACCTTGATTCAGCACGCTCGCACTTCATATGCTTTGTACTTATTGTTGTCGGTTGCGATTGGCTTGACCCTCGTCTTTCAAACAGCCAGTCGAAACCTCGTGACGGGTGTAGGCCGAGATGAGTGCGTGGGCCAATTTGAACCACCTGTGCGTCTTGGTGGGAGTAGGATGCGACTAAACCTTTCTTCCGCCTCGATGACAGTGACAGTAGATGCAATCCACCTGTTACGTACCTTATCAGTTATTGAGTTATTGTCAATATACCTCGACAATAACATAGATACATAGCTAAAGCCAGTAGTATTTCTTGGGTATAAACATTACTACCGTAACCTGTAACGATAGTGACACGCGCTTTCAGCTTGAGACCGTATTTGAAATTTTCCTTACAAAATCCTCAGCCTTCAATAAGAGATAAGTAAAGTATATATAGATTTCTCAAGGTATAGGAGAAACTGGTGCACATTGCTCACCTGGAACCTCAAGTGATGGTGGCATTAGCAGTATTTACAATATACAAATAGCTTATTTCCATGCTATAGCTTTTACAACGTAATGATCCATTCTTCGTTGATGGGTGAGCTATTATTCTGCCTTGCCCATGTACCTCCCACGCAGCCAATCCCAGGGGCCATTTCCATGCAAATCTTCCGTTCCGCTCGGCCAGAAAGAATTACTATTCGACTCTGCAATGGTTGTAATGTTGCGACAAAAATGACACGCTTGATTTGAACAAACAACTTAGAGAAACCCAAAATAGGTACGTGAGTATTTTGTGATTTAGTAATTTCTTCAATATTTTCTATGGTAATACGGGCTACAATGATGTCTATGAATATATGTCTATCATTCTGGAGTCAGGCTGTGCTAGATGGATGGAGTAAATCTGTTCATAAGAAGAACTAAAGAAAAAATCTGTCCAGGTGACGACACAATCGTACATGGAACTATACAACTGTATGGGTGACGTCACAACCGTGCGGGGAACTAAACAATTATCTAGACGACGACACAATCGTACAAGGAACTAAAAAACTATCTGGACGACGACACAATCGTACAAGGAAAAAAACAACTGTACGGGTCACGACACAATCGTGCAAGGAACTAAACAACTATCTGGACGACGACACACTCGTACAGGGAACTAAACAACTATTTGGGAGATGACACAACCGTATAGGAGATTGTAAAAAAAACGAGACAGAATCTAAAAGGAGCTACTTCAAATTGTATAAGTACAAGGATAATACAAGTTTTATTATGCACATCGTACCTATATTTATCTTGTATGTTTCCTTAAAAAAATATTGGAATTGATTTATTTGACAATCAGCATTGCTTACTCATAAAAACTACTTTATAACCTTTAGTCAGTGTAATCAGTATCGTAAACTGTAAATTGTGCAACGTTTCACACGGAATTTGCTGCGAACAAAGGATTTACAGCGTTATGTAAATAGAGTATCACAGTTTTTATATTGTGAATGTACATACATTCAGAGGTGACCTTGCATTGTTTTAGCAAATGTCGTGATCTAAGGTGTTATTTTTTTTATAATTTCCAAGCAAATGCTTTTCGAACGGTTTTAACCGAGGAAAATTAGTATTTCCTATATATATTCAAAGAAAATCCAGTTTGTATATAACCAAGTATTACTGTATATAAATTTCAATTGACAAATTCTTAATATAAGTCATATCCCTCGATAAATACACCTAATTAATCGTTATTAGAACAAATTTGTTGATTATTTGCCAGTACAAATATTAAATATTTCTTAAACTTCCATAAATAATTTTTATTGTATCCTTTTTAAGAATATTTATGATGCTTTAAGGTTGAAGCATCTTAATATAGAACGTATAGTCTATCAATAAAAAGCCAAAAGCCAGATAGGAGACGCCGACACAACTTTGTACGACGAATATGAATGGCAATGTGGTTGAACGATGAGGGTCAACGATCAGTGTAGTCTTGTTACTAACTAAGATTGACTTATGCTCAGAAAGGGCTACCTATTAATAGCCCAATAGCCAGGCCAACTAAGGGACTTACAGTTTACGTAGAACACGAACCACGTTTTATTGATCTGATTTTTAGCTAATTGACCAGCCTGATACTCCGCGACAGCCTGACTACCACCCAACGCGGACACCCCAGACTTCTCTAGTAGTATCCACGCCAATAGCATCCATTGACTGGTTTATCACAGTAAAAAAAAAAAAAAAAAAAAAAAAACTACAAGGTTTTGGGCCATGAAAATAACACAAATATTCTTTACAATCTCTAGATGCGTACTGAGAACATTTTTTAAAATATTTTCTCTGAAAGAGATAAAATAAGATAGACAATGAATATCCCGTTACCGGCCAGTCAGAGAATTGGCTACCTTCAAGATACGGATGACATACCTGAGGACGGTGCAACTTAAAGGGGGTTATTGCAATGTGAAGAAAATTGACTAATTACACAAGCGAGATAACACCAGTGCAGCGAGTGACGGGTTGACACGCGAAGCGTGCAGGGGTGTCTCCTAATAAGTTATATATGTGTAAGATGAGAGAGGGGAGAGTCCTGTTTGTATAAGTGAGCAGAGAACTTCTTCTCAAAGTTTTGTGCGTGTGTACAGTTCAATTACAATGTTAAGTTAGCTATGAAAATAGGTTTTTGGGTCCAGTGAGGTAATGCTGGGTAAGGTTAGGAGAGGAGAAGAGGGCAGTAATGATGCGACTGTACACTTCTGTCACAAAGTGAAGTTAGCTATAGAAATAAGTTTTTGGCTCCAGTGAGGTAATGCTGGGTAAGGTTAGGAGAGGAGAAGAGGGCAGTAATGATGCGACTGTACACTTCTGTCACAAAGTGAAGTTAGCTATAGAAATAGGTTTTAGTTTTTGAGTTCAGTGAGGTAATGTTAGCTTAGGTTAGTTAAGGTTTGGAGAAGAAGAAGGGGAAAGTGATGACATCATTGTTCGTGCACTGCTGCTGTATTTTAAACACCACTTTCACACATGCTCACTAGACTGAAGTAGTTGAAATTGGCCGGAATTAATTCAACACCGGAAATGGATAAGTGGAAAACGTGAGTTAGTAGTTTCCGATTGCCATAAAATGGTAATAATAGGCGGTGAATGAATGGTTTTATGAATTGTCTTTACTTAATTTCTAATTGAGTAGGGCTATAACCCTCAATGGAAATTATGTTATTGTTTTTATAATAATATTACATAGCGCCAAAGTACATCAAAGAACAATAAATAGGATATTGTACGGAAAATGAGACGGCTTCTACTAAGAAGAACAATGTGGATTTAGGAAAAGGGTGCGAACATGAGATGCATTAGAACTATTGGGTAGAAATATGTAGTATAGAAAAGGGCAAGAAAGTGTATGTAGTATTTATTGATGGATTAAGCGTTAAACAGAGTGAAATGGATACTTCTAATGATTATCTTAAAGAATTATAGAGTAACATGAAAACAGAGAATTCTGATAAAGGAACTATATTCAAAACAGTAAGCAAGAGTGAAAAATTGAGGATGAAACTTTAGATGATATTGGATTGGGAAGAGGTGTTCGACAGGGGTGCTTTTTGTTACCAATACTGTTTAATATATCCCCAGAAGAAATAATCCCAGAGTGATTTGATAGTAAAAGAGGTGTTAATATAGTGGAAGAAAAGTGTAGTATGTTAAATTAGCATATATTAGATATGGCTGTATTGGCTGAAAATGAAGAAGAATTAAGGCAAATTGTGAACGACCTCGAATGCTTACTTTAATTGAATCGTTTATTGTACACTAAGACCCCTAAATAGTTGATTCTATTCTTGAAATCCAAGCAGTATTTACGTAAGTAACTACTAGCATAAAACTATTATAAGTCTATAAAGAATAACTTATTGTAAAGTTTTCTGCCACCGACAATTTTCTGCCAACGCCATTGTTTGTGTATGGGTGGGTCAATATCACCGTACGTATAACTGTTATTTGTTTGTCAGTTTCCTTTTAATGAATGATCACCGATATGCCATACAATCATTATTATAGACTGAATTGTTGAAATAGAAAGCCTTGTTTGGAGCATTTTTCGAGACGAGTAAATTTTTTTATAGTACTTTTGATACAAATACTGTTTCATAAGAGTCTGTATCAAACCATGAGTAATTTAAAATGTTAAACTTGTAATTCAGGTAAGTCATACATTAAAAATAAATACAGTGTTACTTGTTTTTTTACATCCCAACAGATTTTATCTTAGTAATTAATATTCCCAGACAGAAATTATATACAGGGTGGAAAAAATATGGAAACGCTTTTACAACATTTTTTCCATACATATTTTTATATTTTAATTTGTTGTATAATTGTGTTCCATAAAGTATAACTTTTGAATGAATAATTAACTTGAAACCGTTAAATAGCAGAGAAATAATATTTTTAAAATTAGTTACTTTGAAATTCCAATAACCGCTACTCAGGAAAGGATAAACATTTCGAAGTCTGGTTTGCGGCAATTAATTTCTCTTGAATAGAACTTTCATTTGATACCAAACTCGACCTAGGCTACAATCTCCTCAAGACTTTGTCCCCAGGTTGCAATACTGCGCCACTAGTGCCGACGTACATATGTATTTGCAGCTTTTTCCTTTATAATGATAAAATATTTTTAATTTGTTTCAAATGTACTGCATTAACTGTAATACAGAATATATGGATACATAAATATAATACGCCATTATATTTATGTATCCATTGTATAGGTTATGCGTAATTTTTGTTACTAAATTTTGTAAAAATGGTGACTCACTTAATAAATCTAATGCGTGATATTCAAAGGGATTTTACATTAAGATACATCATAAGTTTTTCCAGTGTTAGTTAAGTAACTCTGTTGGTGGAAATTTAAAAATATCGTTTTTAATGTTACTTTCATAGTTACATTACAATGGCCTGGCTCTAGTGAAATCTTCACCTTTGTTTTATTTTAAATGCAATTGGTGTGAATTCCGGATGGAAAGAGAAGCTGCCGAAATGACGTGAATACCATTAAATCACCCAATTCAAAGAAACAGACGTGGGATTCTAAGTCGCCGCTTCATTACGCAAGGAATATTTGTATTTCTACTGCTATTGTTTTTACCTGAAAAACAAATTTTTTTGTTTGATGAAAAACGCGTTCTTGGATGGAAAAGGAACCGTTTATGTCATGATACGGTATTTCATTTCATTTCATAACGTTGCAAAAATGAATATGGGTTTTCGATAGCATTTTAAAGAACGACTTACGTACACTACTAATCTAAAGTACATGTATAAAATTTGGCCTGGTTTTTAATTATAAAAAAAGTTAAGTTTTCGTACTTAAAATATCTTTAGTAGTTAAATGATAAAGCCTTTTAGCTCAACCTTTTTGAACAAATTTACTTCGTTCTAAAACGCTCTCGCTTCAGTAAAAGTGCCAAAAAACATGGATTTTCGATTTGAAGGATTAACCCCGTGATAACGATCATATCGCAATACTTGCAGTGTCGTTTGATAGTTGAAGAACTATTGTAGTGCATCGTACGTTAATTTTTGTAAAAGAAATTACATTTCTGTATTTTTTACAGTTTAAACTTTAAATGCCATTTTAAATCATTTTATACTATGCAACTTGTAATATCACCATTTTGTTCATTAGATAGGACATTTAATAATTATACATTGTTCAATATAATTCATGATAATAGTAAACACAGACTGTCAGGGCTGTGTAGGGATGATAACGATGTATCGATATATCGGAAATATCGAATAATATGTTTCCTCATATCGATATTTTGGCCCGATACACCATATAACTAAATATTGATGTTATTCACACTCAACAGTATCATCACAATACGAAAAAACACATTTAATAGCCTATTATGTGTAAATTATTACATTTTATTTTTTCATAATTAAAGTCATAATTATTCTTACTTTGCTTTTGTTTCATTCAACCACACAGACCGTAAGTTGTTTCGTGTAGAGATTAGTACCTCAATTTTGAGGTAGAGATAGTGACCTCAATTTCACCCGAGTTAGTTCGGGTAACCGTTATATCGATATTTTTTTCGATATTATTGTTAGATCGATATTTTGTTTGTGATATATCGGTATTTCGATGTATAGATCTATTGAAAATATTTGCCATCCCTGACGCCTTTTCAGCGCTGGCTTACAATTTTATTTATATATATAATTTATTTATTTATTTATTATCTTCTTATTTTAGTAGTTCGTGAATCGGCCACCCTAAATTTTATATCAAATTGAAATCAACGGCTAATACGATCTTGCTTCGCAGCCTATCCTCTTTCTACAATTAACCAAGACACTCCATTGATATTTCCAGCATATTAAAGGTGTCCGACCCCCAAACCGCCAAGTCGGCTGATATCCAGTTGCACCGGCGGTCAAAGGAATTTCCACGGGTCAAAACATTCCTCCGTCCGAAAAGTGTCCAGATGCACCGGTGGTCAAAATCTACCCACCTCACTTATCCCCGCTGCAAATTCCTTCGACCGCCGGAGCCGGTGCAATTGGAAGGCCCCTTCCTTCCCCACCCCACTACATTTCTTCAAACATAGTTTATAAGTGTTTAACAATTTCGCAATGGAATATTCTATCAAACACTTGCCGATGTTTCGTGGCACATACTAATGGTAGACCATAGCAGGTTCTAACTAATAAATATGGTAACTATGTATTTAATGTTTAATTTTGTGTTTATCCGTGGCAACACTAACATCTAACCTAACCTAACCTAACTTAACCTAACCTAACCTAACCTAACCTAACCGACTCATGACTCATGTCATAACAAAGGGTGTGGAATTTGGCACGGTCAGCTTGGGGTTACTGTACTAGGAATCCGGCCTGGTTGGACTTTCCCGGCTCATGTCATAAACAAGGGCCTCTGGTGCAATTGGAACACCCCCCAAAAGGGGCTCCGGTGCATCTGGACACATCAGTTTGGGGCCGATCCCTGACCCCGGTGCAATTGGAAATCTCCCGCCAAGTCACCGCTGGGAAGCCCTTAGAGTAAACATGCTGTTTTACCGTCACCGGACAAAAGCATGCTTTTCAATTTCAACTGTACGGTTCGTGTTTATTATTATAATGAGTTGTAGTGAACACTGTGTGATTATTAAAGGTCAAATCTAGTGGGCCGTAAGTTGTTATTATGGATTTGTTAAATTAAAATCGTTAAGTTAAGTTTTAAGTTTCACATATTTAACTGTAGAAAAGTTGGACCTTTTCCGTTACTTCACTACCACTACTTTTTCCGGTACTTCAATATCTCTACTTTTTTGTCGCAATTACGGTTAGGCTAGGTTAGGTTAGATTATGTTAGGTGGCTTCTAAAGTTGATCACAAACTGGTAAATCCAATGATAGACATTCCGCCGAATGCGCTGTCCGTGTGTAAGTTCTTGCAAAGCGATAAGACAAGGCCAGCTATATTATCACTGGATTCCTAGCAGATAAGGAATACCACAGTGGACGTAAAAATGATCGCGGATTTTTTTAGAGCAATAGAATATGTATCAAGCGGTAGTGAATTAACGGAAACAAAAAAGTAGTGGTAGTGAATTAACTGAAAAATCCGAAAAGTTGTAGAAATACTCAATTTTCTTTACAAAATCAACTTATGGTCCATAAGAACAGTTCGTCAATTACAAAATGAAACTTCAAGGGTGGCGATACATAATTATTACGGACCGAATATTTGAAATAGAAAATTAGGGCGTTTTTCGAGGAGTGAAATAGCCCCCTTAAATCGTTTTTTTTTTTTTTATTCACACTGGTCATAAACTACAAGGAAATACTCCAACACTCCCAGTGGACTACTTATTAAAACAATATTAAGTTTAACCTCTTCGAACAGCTATAGCTTAGAAAACGTTGTTTTACAAAATCAACAAGATCTTTTTTTGTTAATGAGAAAACAAATTTGAAACTTTAACATCACATTTCCAATGACATGCCCAAACGTGTATTACATTTTCACCAAGCTGTGTGAACGGGTTTTTTATGAGCGAGTTTTCAAAGTTGAGAATTGTTTGAAAAGTGTGAAAAAATCGTGTATTTTTCCGTTCAGCACGTAGTTTTAGTATGAAGTTTACACCAATCAATGCACAATGAAGTTACGAAAATATTGGCACAAGTTCCATCAACATAGCTTTCTGTAATTTCTGTAAACTTCTCCAAACGTTTGTTACGTACAGTATGTATAATTCCTAGACTTATGCGCTTATTTAGAAGGTGACTAGTGTTCTGTTCTTCTAATTCTCCTGTTATATCTGACCTCTCTTGAATAGATATTTCCATACGCCTGCTAAGAGTACAGGATTGTGAAACTAACCACAAGCTGGAGTTACCAAACTCCTCCGCTGTTAACTCACCGCCTGAAGGAGTGCAAGTCAAGGAAGACACGTCAGGACGCTGTTACAAACTGTTCCGTTTGTTGGTTGGAAGATAGAGCGCTGATGGATGTGAGAAAGTACGGCTGGTGTCGTGCCTGGGGTCCATCAAGTCATATCTCCAAGGGCTTGGATAAGACGTGTTTAATGGTAAAGTAACTTTGCAATGGCTCAATCCCCCTTACTTTTTAGTTTTTTAACGTTATGCAGTCGGCACTAGATGCGCAGTGCTGTAACCCAGCTACTTAGGGACAAATTGCTGTGGAGATTGAAGGGGATAGATTCCATGCTCGGTCCCCATAATACTGACATGGCGTCCATTCAGTGGTTGCTATCATCGTGGATACTGTTAGAGAAGTCTGGGGTGTCCTTGGTGGGTGGCAGTCAGGGCACGGATGTTGTGTAGGGAAGAAAACTGAATATCAGACTTGTCAATTAAGTGAAAATTAGACCAATACTACGTGGTTCGGACTCCGCGTAAAGCTGTAGGTTCCTCAGTTACCCTGGCTGTTGGCTATTAATAAATTGTCCTTCATGTTTCTGAACCAAGTCGAACTCACTTTATAACCAGACTACACAGGTAATCCCCACTCATCGTACGCTCAATCAATCATTCATGTTTGCCTTAAAATACGCATAAGCTGTGTCGGCATCACAAATCTTAATAGTAATAACAGTTGTATATTTGTTTGTTAATTTTTTTATATAACAACACAAGGGTAAAATGAAAAAGTCGTAACTTTACATTAGCAAAAACAGTCTCACGTAATTTAGATTCAGTAACCCATCCACATTTTTTTAAATTGAAATATTATAAAACATCTTAAACTGATAACGATTTATGCAGTTTTAAGTGCCAAATCATAAATTTATCTAAATAATCGCTTTCGTAGCTTTATGATAAAGCCCACGGTATACCAACCGTAACGTGTGCAATGAGTAGGCCTACGTTAGGTTATGTTATGGTAGATTAGGCACCAACCCTGAAATGTGTGTTAGTTATTGTTATTTCACAGAAATATTTCGTTAGTTCTACAATAAAAGACTGTTAAAGGTGATATTAAAAGAATACGACTACTTCACACTCCTAATTTTAGTATGTCCTAAATAAAAAGTCTACCCATTGAATTCTGGCTCTATCTCAGCTATTTTTCCGGAACGAACAATTATTTTTAAGTAAACTAACTTTTTTGTTTAACTAACGTAAATAAACAAATAACTGACGATCGATGTGTGAAATGTGATATCTGTTTTTATTTGGGGCCTGGCAAAATTAGGAACACGGAGTTGGCGTACCTAGAGAATTCCGGCTCTAAGTTACTTAATTTTGCGGAACTGACGAAATTTTTGGAAGGACTATCGGGAACTAAGAATGAAATGAAGTTTGATGTAACGAGGTTACGTAAACTTCACAGACCTGGTGGGATATGTCCAAAAGGTCCTCTCCAACATTCCTATACAGTATTAAAGATTGAAAATCCTGGTGTATTTGGCGAACGGAGTCATTCATTTCTTAACCGCTAGTTTTTTTTAAACTTTTAATGCTTGAAGTATAAGCATTACGATCCTTTGGAAAGTCCGAGGTTAGCGCCGCCGGACTTGAGCACGAAGGACATTGGATGGACACACAGCGCTGGAGGTACTCGCTGGAGTCCGACGTGACTGGAGAAACTACTTCCCTTTCCTGTTTGCTCTGGAAGGACTTATCCGAGAGTGCTCGCGTGTAAACATTATGTTGACGTAAAACCGTGATTTACATCTCTCATTCTATGGCTCTGTTGGACTTTGAAAGTATGAGTCGCAACAGCGAAGAGAGAAATAGAGGTCGCTTTCTAATGGACACAGCGAGGACCTAAGAGGCAGTTAACAATTTATTTCAACTAATGTACATCTGTAGTAATAATTACTACTTGTATACTTTTTGGTGGTATAAATGGAGGGACTAACAAGGTTCTGGTCCTGCCATCTCATGGTAAACTGGATAAATAACTAACTACTCAACGCACATATAGGGAACTATTGGATGTGACCTCTGTTTATTTCTTATATGTTGTGACGATCAAATTACTTAGAATAAAGATAAAGTGGCAAAACAAAGTAGGCCTACATCTCAAAGATAGATCGTAGAACGGTTAGAAAATAGAATTAAGTTAGAATATGGAAGCTGCAACTTAGAAGATACTGTACTACTACGAAAGACAAACGGTTGACGAGTTTCGAGAATCAAAACTTAAAAAATTAAAATTGTACAGATTGGTTCTGAAAATTGTGATATTCTTCACGTACCAATAAGTTTGTTAATGCATGACAGACAAGGTGACAAAAAAGTGAACTTTAACTGTCTGTAAACCGCTGCAGAATATAGCCTATCTAAATTAAATGTGCATCAAACTATTACGCGCTCGTCATTAGATGAATACACCCAACATTCGACTTAAAATTGCGTGATGATAAAATGCTGTTCGACTCATATTTATCCTCAATGGACCTTTTCCGTAGTACTATTATTAGTTATACACCCTAACTTGGTTGGAACCGTTCCAAACAACGACGACGCTCACAATTTTTGAAACTGTAATACATCAATACATAACCTAACTTGGTTGTAACGGTTCCAAATAACGAAAACCACCTACAATAACTGAAACTGTAATATTATAAGCACTTAACCTAACTTGGTTGCAACCGTTCCAAATAACGGTAACGGTAACCGCCCACAATTACTGAAACTGTAATATTATAAGCACTTAACCTAACTTGGTTGCAACCGTTCAAAATAACAGCAACCGCCCACAATTACTGAAACTGTAATATTATAAGCACTTAACCTAACTTGGTTGCAACCGTTCCAAATAACAGCGACCGCCCACAACTACTGAACCTGTAATATTATAAGCACTTAATCTAACTTGGTTGCAACCGTACCAAACAACGAAAACCACCGACAGTTCTGAAACCGTAATATTATCAGTACAAAAACTGTTGGTTGCAACAGTTTCGAACAACGGAAATACCTACAATGACTGAAACAGTAATATTATCAACACTTAACCTAACTTGATTGCAACCGTTCCAAAGAATGAAAACTTCCCACAATTACTGAAACCTTAAAAATAATATTATCAGTACAAAACTTTTTGGTTGTAACAGTTTCAAAGAACGATACGTCCAGTTACTGAAATCGTAATCGTAGTAAGTACATAAACTAACTTTGTTGCTACCGTTTTGAACAACGGAAATGCCTAAAATTTCTAAAACCGTAATATTATTAATACTTAACAAATGGGTTTCAACTATCACTGCCTTCATTTTAGAAAAAAACACTTTGTTATACTCTAACTTGGTTGAACAGTTTCAAATAACGCAAACGATTAAGTACTATGCTTTGCATTTTCGCAACAACTAACACAGCTGAAAGTACATTTCAAAGTAGTAATCTCCTTCCTCAATGCAATACCACTAATTCCACATAGTAACGTGGTTACAACGGGACTATGTAGGTCGCAGCACGGTACATCCAGTGTCGGCCGTAATTATGCACATCCAGTCCAGGTCCAGGACGTCGCACTGAGGTAAAAGCTGCTACTTCCGCTCTTCTTGCATTGCTGGATTCCAGCTTCGTCTTTCCCTTATTTCACATGGCCACTTTCCAACAGTCAAACAAAACGTGCTAATTTAAGGATTTTCAGTTTATTGCCATATTATAAAATCTGGATTTTTCTCAAAATACTGTTAAATATACGTGATAGATTTCGGTCCTCGGAAACCACGATTAACCTAAAAAAAGCGATAAAAATATCTTAATGTGAAAATAGTGACATTGTGAGTTTTTTTATGTAGGGCCTATAATCGTTTTTATGAGTCTGCTCTTAAATATCTGCCACCATATTGGATTTTACTCTCCATAAGGCAAATATTAATTTAAAAAAAAGATCACAGCCTTATTTATTATGAACATACAATTTTATTCTTGACCTTTTTAGAAAGAGGACGTAATTTTCTAGAGCTTCATGAGATCAGATTTTAATTTTACCTTGATTGATTTTTTTTATACACAAATAACTATTGTTCCGATTTGATTTTTTTTTTTAATAAACCAAAACCAGTTGGACAAAATATACTCTGTGGGTATCTAGTCACACTTATACAATAAAGCATGTTAAAATTAGAAATATATATGTTAAAAATTTAAGTACGAACGCCTCTGAGTGAAGTCAACTGTGAAACCTGGGTGTTAGCTGTTGATAAACGTGCTGCTGTTTGGTGGGCAAGGGGCAAGCGGGGAAGAGAGATTAAACTGCCACGATTATTCAAGTCACACAATTGTTTGGGTACGGACGGACAGACGACAACAGGTTTTCTGATAGTCGACGTAGTTGTCTCTACCATCTATTTTTACAAGTTTTGCAAACACGTGTGTAATATGTTGATTTTTCCAAGGTTTATACCTTGACTGTGAAATTACCTATATATTATAGTTAGATATTTTAATCCACGATATGCTTGGTTACCTGAAAAGTCTAGCCAAATTAATCATATTGTTGGAAAAAGGAAATAATCGACAGTATATTTAACAATTTATGTTTCTTACATCCAGCATATGTAATATGACAGTTTGCGTCTCGAGTGAAGGGCCTGTGACGGTATGTCACAGTTATGTGGCAGGTTCCTACCCACACTACGTCACAACAATCGGTCATTGTTATCATTGACCACATTGTTGTTAGGCGTCGGGTGTAATTCCTGTGGTCAAGATAAATGAATCACCGGCAACCTTAACGGTGTCGGCACATCGACGTATTTTAAATATACTGTAGACAATTAATTGTGAATCTTATCAAAACATTATTCAAATCATCTACTATTCTGCTATATAGCTAAATAAGTATTCACCTACTTTAATCGAGTAACTGGATGACATTTAGACAATTCACAATGTTCAATTTCATTATTACTACTCATTACTGATCATTTAGACTCCGATCGTAGAGATATGGGTGAATACGAGAAGCGAATGAGTGTGATGAGTGTAGATGATCGAGTGTAGTCAATGTCACTAACTAACTTCAACTGTTCCTGAGAAAGAGCAATTTATTAACAGCCAAATTGGCAGTGCAACTAAGGTAACTACAGCTTTACTTGGAATCCGAACCACGTAATATCGGTCTGATTTTCATTTTACAAGCCTGCTACTAAGTTGTCTTCCCTACACAAGACCCGGACTCTAAAAACCAACCAACTCGGACACAACAGACTTCTCTAGTTGTGCCCACGTCGATGACAACCTCTAATGGAACGCTGTGCCTGAGGACTTAGTGTAGAACCTATCTTCTACAATATCCACAACACTTTGTACCCAAGTAGCTGGGTTACAGCACTGCGCCACTAGTGTGGTAATTTTGATGTACATTATAATCGTTTAGAGGTAGTCTAGACAATTAATGCTTCCTAACTGAGCTCAACTTAGGTCAGAAAGGACCATTTATTGAAAGGTCTAAGTCAGGGAAACTTAGGAACCTACAGCTTTACGTGGAATCCGAATCACTTAGAACATCTATGGTCTGATTTTCAGCTAGCCGACAAGCCTGGTATTCAGTTCTCTTCCCAACACAACACTCGTAAACCTGTCTACCATCAAACACGGACACCCCATACTTGTTACCTCGTTAATGGCAACCATTGAGCGGGTGTCGTGTCGTGATTGGAGGAACTGGACAATTGGCGTGATTTACATGGAAATAATTTTGTTAAAAGGACTTTACTGTGAACTATGACATAAAAGTCACCGATATTCCTTCCTGCAGTCGTGCTCTAATAGCGGTTTCAACTTGCTCTTATCTCATATTGAGGCCAATATATCATAAACATTAATTGTAAATAACTTGTTATCTAATCAAATTGCTTATTGTTTACTCGCTGAAGCATTCATTAATTAATTGGCACAAAACACTCGTTGTTATGTTTATTTGGAAAATAAAAGTTACAGTATTCGGAGAATCTGTTAATGGTTTGGCTTTGAAGTATTAGGTAATGGAAAATTCTCATATTTTAGCAATTTTCGTATTATGTAAGCTGAATTTTCTTTATCAAAACACAGTTTTTAAGCAATGAATATTAAGAATAATTGTGTTCGTATTAAAAGTGCTAAATGTTTATGTAGGTATTTTAATTATAAAAATTCTTATATCAAAAACAAGTCGTCAAGGTGTTAGTGCTAGAAGAGACTAACATTCTATAGGTTTTATTCTCAGTTCTCATAATACCTAAATGACGTCGGCTCAATAATTACCATCAGTGTGGACACTATCAGAAAAAATTCCGGGTCACCATGTTGAGTGGCATTCAGGGTACGGATGTACGGAAAAGAACCAGGTGTGAAAGTATGAGGCTTGATAATAAGCTGAAAATCAGACTAATACTAGGTAGTTCGGATTCCACGTAAAGCTGAGTGTCCCTTAGTTTCCCTGGCTATGGGACTCCTAAGGAATAGTCGACTTTAGTAACAATGACTCAGTTACATCAATGACTACAGATAGATTCTATCTGTAGTCATTGGTTACACTCTTCTATCTACACTCATTCGTCCCTCACATTCGCTAATCTCTACGATCGGCGTCTTAGGAATGATTAATGAATAATAATTAAGTCACAAAATTAATAAAGGCTATTTCAATTCTTTCGTTTTTCATTTCACTTGTTCATTAAAGTTCCGGTGATTGAAGATTGTGTAATAGGTATTTTTTATCTACTTGACACAAGCTATTGTGGATATACTGCTGTTGATACAATAGCACAAAATAGCTGACAAAGGTACGCTTTTAAAATGAGCGTATCACAATAATTAAACATTTTTTCTATTGGCCATGTTGGTATTATGGAGACCGAGCATAGAACCTATCGCCTACAATCTACACAGCACTTTGTCCCCAAGTAGCTGGATTACAGCACTGCACCACCAGTGCCTACAATATCCACAGCACTTTGTCCCTAAGTAGCTGGATTACAGCACTGCACCACCAGTGCCTACAATATCCACAGCACTTTGTCCCCAAGTAGCTGGGTTACAAAACTGCACCACTAGTGCCTACAATATCCACAGCACTTTGTCCCCAAGTAGCTGGATTACAGCACTGCACCACCAGTGCCTACAATATCCACAGCACTTTGTCCCTAAGTAGCTGGGTTACAGCACTGCGCAACCAGTGCCTACAATCTCCATAGCACTTTGTCCCCAAGTAGCTGGGTTACAGCACTACGCCATCAGTGCGTACAAGATCCACAGCAAACAATTCTATAAATATTGTCTCTCACTATGTGTAGACTCCATTTCTGATCCATTACTACCTAGATGGCGAATACACCTTTTACAAAACAAAAAAAGAATTGAGTAGACAAGGAAAATTTGACAAATTCGATACCTCTACATCAAAATTTCTTTTCAGATTACAGAAATTACAGAAGGTACGTTCACGAAACAAGAGTACTTAAGTTGGTGTTCTTACCGATTGATTTGTGTTAGATTTTTGAATTGATAGTTTTCAAGTAGTTCCTTTGAGGGCCAGATTTCTACTCCACAGACTGATAAAATCAGTTTCAACCTACCTCACTTTTAGTGTTCCACAGTTCCCTCACAAGGACAGTGTTTGGTCTAAATCCAGATCCCCTCAACAACCAACCCTTGTCCTCGGGGAGTGGCTGATTGATTGATGGGGGTTTTGTAGGGCTGCCCGCCACCCCATGGAGGGAGACTTCCTGTCCTTCATCCCCAGCTCACTTGAATGACGAAATAACATTGACCCCATCTTGTTGTCCTTATTAATAAGTATTCATTCAATATTAGAATTTTGGAAATGAAACACAGTTTTTTTTTTTATCTCTAAACAAACTATTTTCCAGTTGAGCTCGGTTGAAGGACAAAGTATATCTGGAGGGTTGCTATATAATTAAAAGTAAGATTTTGTAACAGTATTATAATCGAAGACAACTTTAAATTGACGTGGGTTCGTCTCTAGCGGTTGTTATACATGAACTTTTATGTAAGCATTGATTAAAGTGGGAAACTTAAACTGAGTATAAGATAATGGATGTAGAATGCTATAGAAGTCGTGTTCTATCGAGAGTCGAAGAATACAATCTGACAACAACGCTTAGTCCACAAACGATGTGCGCGCTGTGTAGTGGACAGTCAACAAACTAAAGAAAACAGCTGGGCACTGTTTAGTATGCTGAAATTTTTTTTTATATTCAGTTTAAATGTGGTGTAGCTATATATAAAAAAAGGATCATCAATGGTCCAATTAGTTATCGCCGTAAAACAAGCAAAGTTGTTAACTAGACCTACTCTAATATATTTTTCACTCTGATATTAAGCTCAGCAATCATTTTGCTTACAAATAATGTTCAAGTAACTATTCCTTGTAGTCCTACTTCAAATACTAACCTACAAGTAGTTGCGTTTTTAAGTTGTTAAAACCATAATTAATATGTTTTGATGTAGTTACTTTAATGTTGTTTACTTAATTAAAACAATTATGGTTCTGCGACTGTTGAGAACTGAAAGACATTCATCCTCATAACGACTATGTTTACACATACATTATAGAAATTAAGTTAACAAAAGTACGTCATAGCAGTCTTTTGTTCAAAAACCAATAATCGTAAATGAGGATACAACAATGTCGACCCTTACATGTTCATGCCTAAATAGTCAGTGACATTCATTTTAGAGCCATGATGAATTCAAACCACCAGTCAGCACTTATAGCGCAGTGCTCTAACCCAGCTACTTGGGGGAAAATGTTGTGGTTGAGAAGATTGTAGGCGATTTGTTTTATGATCAGTCCTCTTAATATCAACATGGTGATCGCTCAATGGTTGCTATCGGCATGGACACTGCTAGAGAAGTATGGGGTGTCCATGTTGGATGGTAGTCAGAGTCCAAGTAGGGGAGATAATTGAATATTATTAGGCTTGACAATGAGCTGAAAATCCATCTACATGAACAATACATGAACACATATACATAGTCAGTAGATTGTGGGATGGACTGTAATAAAGTGGGCCCAATGTTTGTGGCATGCCAATTAACCAATATACAATTACTCCAAATGTGATAATGGAACGGAACGTCTGGAAGTGCCTTGTGTCTAGGGTGACCAGGCGTCCCGTAAAAACGGGATTGTCCCGTTTATTCACAGATGATCCCAGTAGCCCGATCAAAAGCCTCTCGGGACGCCTAAATGTACCGTATTTACGTTACGTAGGCATAAACATCATCAATTCGCTATTATTTCCTTAATTATTTTTTAATACGTAATTTGCTACGTCTTATTCTCTAATAATGGGAGTGGAGACCCTGCAATTCTCCAAGTAGTATATTATTTAAAAATTGGACTATTGTGATTTTTATAAATTTGTCTTAGAACAGACAGAAATGTTAAAGATGGCTGGAACAAATGCTAAATATATCAAAGGATCTACTAACTATTTTAACATTTAATATTTGTTATAAAACGTATTTTGTTCTAAATTATCTGGTAACTAACTTTGTTGTTTAATAATCTCCAAATAGGGGTTTTAATCAATAAACCGTTTATGATTTAATGAGTCTTGTTTCAATTTTAAAACCAAATCTCAGATTTAAATCTCAGACTTAAATGAACGAAAGTGGTAAAATATTGAAATTGAGTTCATTATGTCGTGCTGGCAAATAACTATGTTTCAGATTGCTACATATTTTATAAACAAAATGAAGAGTAGGGAGGAAGGTACTATTGGGGGGAGTCGTTGAGTAAACAGGTTAGTCAAAATAATGAAAAATATTTTCCTTTGGGTATGTGAAACCCAAAGCTCCATTAGAGTGTTAAAATATATTATATTTAGCTAAAATTTAACGTCCAAGCCGCTAGGATTAGGTATAATATTGTTACCTATAACCACAAATAAATAACTCTACTCAGATGGCTCATTCCTATGCTAAAGAGTGTTAACAAATTTTTCGTAGTGTGTCAACTGTCCGCTTTAAAGCGCGTCGAGCGGCTGTTAACTGTGCGGCGTTGCCAGATTGAACTCAGTCAACTAACCATATTAAAAATGAATATTATCGTAATAAATATCAGCTGATAATAATGATTGAGATGTAATACTTGGTAAATGTGGCAACGTCGCATCCTAAATTCACGTTTGTGTATTGCGTGTTGCCTACACACCCCTTAAACAGCGCGTACGCTCTTCTCGTGTACTGTGAGCTATCTGAGTAGAGTTATTTATCTGTACTGTAACTTTGTGTCAAAAGTATAGGCGTCCCGTTGTTATCCAGTTGAAGATCTGGCCACCTTACTTGCGCCTGACTTTGCGCCAGTGAAGGTCACGTGATGATGGTGTTTGTTGTGCAAGTGTAAGTGATAGCCCGCGGTCAACCGCACTTGAAGGACCGCGGTGGTGTCTCCACCGCACTCAAATAGTGTGGCTTTAATACCCCCCAAGATTGCAACAGTTGAATTACTTCCTGGTCATATTCAGCAGGAAATGTTGATGGTGTGAACAGTTGCAGCTATGTTGATGTTTAATTACTTTTGTCTATCGTGTTTCTTTGTAGGTTGTTAGACGCTATTGATTCATCTTTCTAAGAGAAAAGCCTTTAAAGAAATTGTGGCTTAAGCCCCCCCCCCATTTTAGTAGATAATGATTGCACACGAACGTATAAGTGTTCTAATACTAAACAGTGAGTTGAATTGAAAACACCACCAAATTAAAAAGTAATCAAAATCAAGCACTTAGTTTGGAATTTGGAAACATTTAAATCGTTAAAATTCTTGTGTTCAATAAACAACAGTGAAACGATGATTTTGCTCGACATAACATTTAACAAGAATATGTAAGCCGAATGTTGATCTAAATGGAGAATAGGTTAGTGTTGGTCAAAAAAAACTATTTAGGTGCAAACTCACCACAATTTCCTATCACCTAGCTGGTTTGCCTCCAATAAACATTTTTTTGGAAATAATACTTGATTACGATTATGAATCAATCAAGACCGGAAAGCGACCAGGTTTTTCTCTCAGTCTCCGAGACATTAATCGCTTTAATTGCCAGAACTCTCATAATTTCTCATTTCCTGTTCTGACCAGAAATGTAACAAGAACTTTACAACTGTGTCATTCCAGCCAATGGCGGTAAATAAATCAGTCATAAGGAAGTACAGGGTTGTACTAATGACAGTTATTGGGTCAGTGGGAGAGAATTGTTTGCTTAGCTTCACGGTTAAAGTGAGTAACTTGTAATAGGCCTACGGATTGTTTTTGCCCGTCATCGCTTCAGCGATCAAAACAACTTTCTTTCTCTTTGAACCTGTGTCGGTTTTTGTCCAGATATCCGCAGATCGTGGAATCCATTATGTAAGTCGGCTATATTGCTTAGATTAACTGAGTTCTGTATTAATTTTGATTTGCACATATATAACTAATGACAAATGCAATGTATAATTTTTAGGTTATGTGTTACACCGATGAATTAATAACTTTTTATTTAGAAAAATCAAACCAAAAGATACATTTACATCAATATAAGACAATTTTAGCCCGTAGAGGCAGCCTCTTAATTTATATGAAGATTAAGCATAGACCTATTACCATAAAAATATATATATTTTTAAAATAAAACACTTAAATGTTACAAATTTGAGAAAATTAACTTTTTAAATTAGTTTTTTATAGATTTTATAATAATTTACTCTCATATTGGACTTATTCGAGCAAACGCTTTGCCTCCGATCACTAACATCCACAGTTTTTGGAAGGAATATTTAAAAATGTCTGTACATTTCTCAGGAAATGGTGCTTCCACTTGCGCCTACAACCCATTGATACTCTAACTAATCCAAAAAAGTCTAGAGGCCCAAACATAAGAAAAACTCCAGAAATGGGGCTAAACTAGCTAAATGTGTGTTATGTGATGCTTTCAGCATCCTTAGAAACTTGTTGTAGTCTATTCCTCATAGAAAAAATATCGTTAAATATTATCCTAAGCCTGTTTGCAATGATAGCATATCTAATCACCAGATCATATATATCAAATTATGGGCAAACAATTGTACCTCTGGAGCAAAAACAATATTTTAAAACTATTAAACCAAATGTCTCCCAAATTAGCATGGAATAAAGTACTGTGTAAAAAGATATATAAAATCAGTCAAAGCACGATGAGCTATCAAAGTTGATAGATTAAGTGCACCCGTGATACCAGATCTACTGCTAATTTGTAATACAGTCTTATTTTATAAGTATAGACTTATTTATCATCAGTTAAGAAATGAGAAAGGCATTAAATAGTAGTACTGTACAACAAATGTTGTTCAAATGATTGTTTTGAGGTAAGGAGTTAAATAAAGCCGTAATTTATCTAGGAGTTTCCAATTTGGTTTTATTTACTTGAATTATGTTATTCACAAAACTAATGATAATTAGGGTTGACCCTCCTCCCCCTATAAAAACCCCTGCTCCAAACAGGCAAACCAACCTGAGAGCTGATATATCAGTCCTCCAGGGCTGAGAGAAGATGTCCTGAGGCTGTTCGAACTTGCAATAAACCATAGACGCAGTACAAAAAACATCTCTTCAATCGGAATAAGGTCGAGTGGCGACAGTTTATTTGTTCAACGAACTGTACTGTAGCATCTAGCCGCTAATTCATCGGCACTTGATGTTGCTAGCTCGGCTAACTGGATTCTCGTTGCTTCTGGGAAGACTCCAACCTACATTTGCAAGGAGGGAGTCTTGCAAGAATCTCTAGTTCTGGTTCTTTTCCATTTAAATATGCGACTTTTCTTACAATTTTGTAATAAATCAATAAACAATTACCCTACTTAACTCAATACCACCATACGTGTATGGGAGGATGGGTTGGTCAATACCACTTTAAAAAGATGGCAACCACTGAGCAGTTGCATGAGTGAGAACAGAAACAATCTTCTACATCAGTACGCCACAACTCCGAAGATTCATAGCATTCGACCTATTTATTCGTACACCGTAAACAAATAAATGACGTTACTATTTGAAAGTGCGTTTCTTTAGAGAGCCACAGAGCAGTTTGATGCTGCGTCATCCTCATTGATAGCCCCCAGCATATAATAGAAAGAGAGAACAATTGCGAATTGTAAATCGGTCAGTGTCGAGGATTTCCAAACTGAGAGTGTGACTAAAACGTATACAGATTGTCCAAAGTATCCGGACTCGAGACAATATTGAAAATTACAGGCATATCGGTTTCTTTCAATATGTTTGAAAAAGGAGGAAAATCCTTAACAATGTCAATTGTAGGTGGTCTTAACAGTCAAATCCATTTCTATGTACTCAGAATATTTTTTAATTTCCATAAAGTAATTCTATCTGTCACTGGTAGTCTTTCATTAGAAATTTTGTTATATTTCCAGTAGAAAACTCGGATTTAAAGTAAGCTACTAAATCCGAGATAAGTAATGACACTAGTACATATAAAAGCTTAAGTATTTAAAATAATTGCTTCCGCAATTTTAAAATGTAAAGTTTATATTACATTTGTATTTTTGAAATGGTATACAGTTATCTTCAAATGAATTGTAACAATATTTTATAGTTGACAAACATTTTTTTTCATACGTTATCATAGAAAAAAAGGAAGTATGTTACTCTATTCGAGGTAATCTTTTATAATAATCAGAGGCGTGGTCAGGGGATCGATTACTGATCTCATGGTCAATATTTATGGTGACGTACATCTCATAAACTAAACTGTTACTTTCCATGAGAGAAAGTAACGTTTAACCGTCTCACTGTTAACTACACTAGCTTAGAAGAGACAAGGCTCGGTAACTGGCGATCGTCAACACCAGGATTCGCCGAGGTTCTTTGTTAAAAGATTCATTTGTTTATGTTGTCATATGTTTTGCAGTAACAGAAAAACTGCTGATGATTAAGACGTGACGTCACTTACCAGCTGGGCACGACTCCTTACATCTGGGTGAGAGGTGGGGGTGGTCGTGATGAAAACATCACGATAATCGATTTAGCGATGATATACTATACAATAAAATTGGCAACAAATAAGAGCAAAAAGCAAAGAGCACTTGAGTATTTCGATATTTCTGAACACTGGCCAAAGACCAATAGTTCTCGTATTCCTAACGTGAAAGAACTTTATCAGTAACTAAAAGCTGGAGTTCTGGAATTCAGCAAATCTGACAAATCATAATCCTTTATTTTCTAAACGCTGATCAGCGCGTGTAGACCACAAAATAGTATTATCTTCACGAGGCACAAAGTGGTTGCATCGACGTGTTTATTTTATCATAGTCATTAAGTAGGAGGTGTACAAAAAGCAATTAATCAATGTTATCATAGTTATAAAATTATCAATAAAAAGAGTGACTAGCAAACTCGATAATTAAATAACTAGATTTACTTTACAGAAAATCGATAGGTGTAAATAATTGTATCGATTGTTCACATAATGGAAGAGACTTTTGTTTTCTTGTAAGGAACAATAATACGCAAATATTTGACAAAAATCTTATCTCTGTTTGAATTGTCCACTTTTTACGAGACTTATAGTAGCGTTTTACAGTAACAAATGCAAGACATTAATTTATAGGACTATCAAACTTCGTTGACTTTTTTTGAAAATCATCCTTTAACCAGTTAACCTTCCTGTAAATGAAGACCCTATCGAACCTCAAGCCAACTGAATAGGCCTGCATTGCTGAATCACAACTCGCTATTATTATTGGGAGAAATCGTTCTCGACACTTCTGGGCATGTTCATATCGCTAATTGGTATTGGTCTATGAACAAGACTCTCTGATTGTACTCGATCTTGTGTTTACATATTTAATAGTCATTAATACCGTTCTCAGAACGTCTTGAGTATCCATGGATTTTCCGAGACAGTCCTGATTTTCGGTGTGAGTTCAAATTTGTTTATTAAGTCCCATCCAGGATGGGTCCAGCAGTGCGTCCCAATTTTCCGATTTGGCAGAAGATTTTCTTCGGATCATAATGAAACATTAACCAAACTCATTAAATGTGTCAAATTGAAATGGGAAGTAAGCAAAGATTCCCGTAATGTTAAATACCTTTCGATAACAAATAATACTGTTTGTTGCAAATTTATATTAGTTCTGACAAATTGACACTATTTGACCCTTCAGAAATGTACTTCGAATCCAGTTGCGTCTGGTACTTCCTAATGGCATTGGTCTGTGGCATCATACTGTAGTGCATATTATACAGGACAGGAAAGGGCATATAAATAAATCAAACAACATAATTGGCCATTAAAACAACTGGAAAGGTAAAAAAAACATGCAAAAACACTAACACTATAAAATAAAATTTTGAACATGAAAAAAATAATTTTCCTTTTGAAGGGTTAAGCTGCTTTCTGTCAACAATTAATATAATCCACAAGTCAACCCTATCAAACTCTACAAATAAGTTAAGCGTTTTCTAGATGCGCCCTAAAAAATATATTTACGTCACTGTAAGAAGACATTAACATCGTTTTCCCAAATTTAAAATGATAGTAATAATTATTTATTTCAGTAGACAATAGTTACATTGTATGGCATGCGCAATAATCAATAAGTTGGCATTATCGTTTATCTAATTCTTAATCTTGAACTTCGTTCATAGAATCTCTCTTAAACACTAGTGTCAGTCAATGTACAACATTTAGTGGCCCCAGTGGTAAGTTAGGAACTCATCAATCAAGAGAATGGAACAGTTCAAATCGAGCTTTAACTTAGTTGGATTTTCAGAATTTTTTATACCTGCATGTAGTACTGTACACTGATTATTCCAGCCTCAGCCTGGAAGGGAGTTGTACAAGAGCTCTTTATCTGAGAGCTTGAGTTCGTAAGCCATTCATAGTTCTAGTTTTCTAGCTGTGAATTTCTTCGTCTCGTGTCAAATTATAAAGAAACGGACAGAACACAGCCACATGGAGAATGTAGAAACAGGGCAAGGTCAGCAGTCCGCACTCCATGAAAGCATCTTGACACGACTCTCATGGTTTAATTTTTGTTATTATTTTAAGACTTTCTTTTGAGGTCTAAAAATGTCCTCAAATTGAAATTCAGCACAGCATCCTCTTAAGCATCAGTCTATTTATGTAAGATGTGGGTGTATTAGGCTACTGTAAAATAGGCCATATTTTTCATAAAGTTTTGCCTTTTCCATCCGTCTATACTTTTTTAGACCCTACGTTTTATTTAAAATCATCCTGAATTTGAGAGTCTGCTGTCGGAGGCTGTCGGCTATGTTGGTTTTAATCCCATAAGAACAACGTTATTTTCGAACCGCACATATTACGATCACGCGTATCCAAATCAAAGAGTTATTTTAAACTGATTTTTTTCTTTTCAATCAAATGGCATTTGATCAAGAATGAAATTGTTCGTTGGAATCGCTTTGCGATTTCATAATTAGTTTCATAGTAAAAAATATACAAAATATTTAGTTTCAATGGTTTATTTTCATCTATTTTTCAAAGCTAGGAGTGTGTATTCAAAATATCGTTAAAGATACGTTAAAATGACTTTTCATACACATCTTTTGGTCAATAACGAAAAATATAGATTCGCAATAACATTGTTCTTATGGGATTAAAACCAACATGGCCAACAGCCTCTGCATACTCTTCATTTATAATCCAAAACCTATGTACTCACTCATCACGAAATCTCCAGAAGCACTGAACAGACTTTTATGAAATATGAAGGGAAGTTAAGTTTAGTATCAAAGTAGCCCACTAAGAAAGAATTTCCTTTCTTTTTCCATAACTTTAATAAACATTGGCATTAATTTAATATTTTTTTTTTTTTAAACAGCTGATACAAAAAATATAAATATGACTCAAAAGCTAGGCTGATTTGGCTTTCATTATGAAATGTGTACTATTTCGCATCCCGCTAAAATATACTTTTAGGGTTTCCTCGACTATAAAACGTTGTTAATCAGTTGAACATTATCAGCCTTAACTTTTTAATTGATACGATTATTTGCAGATAACCATGGAGGGAAGGATAAGCAAGCGTAGATAACCACCCTGTAACGAATCAAAATCTTTCGGCTGGTGTTTTATAAAAAGTAACACAAGTTTGTACATGTAAACTTAATTGTCGCATTCCGTTATAACTTCAAGTTCCTTTTCGGAATGGAAAGTGGAGATTGAAACATGAGGTCTGTATGTCACCCGGACACCATTGTTGCCAAGAATGTACCTTGTTTCCGGTGCACGAACAACGTGTGTTGTCGTTGTGAATCTAGCCGTGAACGTGAACGTGCTGACGTACAGCGGCCTCCACACCACGTGACTTGAGCTCATAACTGTTACAGATGTTTGTACAACGAACGAGCTTCTGCTCACATTCCAGAGCTGTCACAGTTGGAGACCAACCGTTCCGCTCAAACAAACTGTACACGAGGATAAACTTACACGTAAGTTATCATTGTATGTAAACACCACCTTAGGTCTTCCCTCCGCTATATAACTTCATCAAACACACAAAATAAATCCATTGTCAGCACCCTGAGGACCCAATAAATAAGGCTCGCACCCAAAGTACCATCTACTCAATGAATAAATTAACCATTATCAACCGACTACCACTCCCGCTAAGCTCCAGCACTTGATGGATCTCCTCCGATACCGACACGTAATCCTAAGTCCTCTAAACTCTAAAAGTCCATCCACTCTTCCCATATGACCGCTTTTGGACTATCTCGTCATTCACCTCCACAAACATTCCTATAAGATTACTTTCTTCCAGGATTTGAACTGATCGTTACAATACAGAGAAGGGCTTTCGTGTTCGAGTAGACAACAGGGTACAAATGACAGGGTTGTGCGGTAAATAAAATGTTTCCATCCATCCAGGAGTGATTTTGATGTCATTTGTATGCTTGAATGCTTGTAGGTGGAGATATTTAGCAGGTATTTTGTCTTCATTGTGATTTCGGTATAGTTGCATCTCTAGAATTTTGGTTTAGAGATAATGTTATGCCGATCGAGTAGCATTTATAAAAATACAGAGTATGTGTTGGCACATAAGAAACCCTCAGCAATGGGTGCAGCCAGAAGATTAACGCAAAGCTGAGAGCAAGGAGCTCTCATTCGCCCCTCATATTCGCCCATACCTCTACGATCTTAATGAATACATTGTTGTTATATGTATATACCGACAGATGATGTTATCTCAGATATACGCAACAAGCTTATCATTGGCTCATTTGAGAATTATTATTTGTTTTGCGAACCATTACACTTGTAGTTTTTATTTTAAAACAAAGGCTGTTTGTTCTCCCTCCCTCCCCGTTGATTGTCACATTCTTTTTCTTTGAGCAAATCTTATGCATTCTTCGTTTAAACGCGAGTAATCAACTATTGTATGCTATCCTGTGCACTAGACAATGGGGCAGTCAAGATGTGTTTTAGTTGCAACTTGTTGGACTCTGACCAACTTTCCGTCTCCGTGAAAGGCCTGCAGGGAGGTCTTGGCTGAGGTCGAGGACAAGCCAGGACTGGCCACGTTGTAATTCCACTTATGAAGGCCGGTCTTTGTTATTATATAATAAACCCTCGCAACTAAGTATTAAAAAAGATTAACTCAATTTCCAATAAATTGTTAAAGTCGTTTTCTCAAGGCTTTACGCGAGCGTAGTCAGGAATATAACAGATCCTATCCTATTGGTTTTCGGTTTGAAATGTCGTTTTCTCAAGGCTTTACACGAGCGTAGTCAGGAATATAATAGATCCTATCCTATTGGTTTTCGGTTTGAAATGTCGTTTTCTCAAGGCTTTACACGAGCGAAGTCAGGAATATAAGAGATCCTATCCCATTGGTTTTCTAGTTGAAAAGTCGTTTACTTGAGGGCTTAACACGCGTCTAGTCATTATATACCTTCAAATGTTATGATTAGGAGGGGGAAACGAAAGTTATCGTAATCATTAAGTGCATTTTCGTATCAAATTGGCTTTTTTGAAAAATTATAAAAAAACATTATCCCTACATTATTCTTTTGCAAGATTGTTTAAACAGCTCGATAGACTAATAGGAGGAATGTAAGAAAAAGAAAGAAGAAAGAAAGAATTTATTTTCTTATTTACACAAATACATGCAAAAAACAAAATACATTATTGTAATTACTATTACATAAAAAACTAAAACAAAAACAATAGGTCTAATAGATATAGACTTAAAGAAAACTTGAAATAAAGAAAAAAACTAAAACTAAATAATGTCTTTCATGTCCAGGCACTTTACATAAAAAATTAATACTGTCTATATTAATTTAAAACTATAAAAGTTTACAAACATATTAGAAATTAAATCTATACTTACATTTAAGAATAAAACAAAAATTTATAAAAATTATTTCATGTGTAACTTGTTTGTGTACTAAACAAATAAGAAAGAAAAACAGTTGAAAATAGCGAGCCAAAAATCGTAGATAGTCCTTACGCTAAATAATTCTTAGTGGTATATTGGTTGGGAATTTTCAACGCTAGTTGTTTTTGAAACTAACACCACTTTACGACAGGAATTAAACTCCTGTCGTCTTCAGGTGCAGTTTACTTGAATGGAGTTGTACATACTTGTACGTAGGACAGGAGTCATACCTGTCAAAACATTGGGTTAGTTTTAAAACCATTCGAATTTTTCCAAAATGAACAATCTAAAGCTAACAAAAAACTTTCAAACAACAACCAATACAAATATTAAAATTCGCATGTAAATTACGGTGCAATAACGTTACCTTGGTCGAGTTAGTGGGTGGGAGTGAAGGCGCTCAAGTGGGTCAACACTACAGCTGACTTTTGTTCCACGTCATCCACTGGCTCAGCTTCTCAAACACTTTCACTGCCAGAACGGACGGATCAATCCGCTGTCTTCTGATTTAAATCTATCTCCCACAATTCCCTCACTTTCTTTCCCTTTAGCTGTTGTATGATGGGTACTCAATTATAACCAGTTCCTTAGAAACACACACAGCAAGTTCCTTAGAAACATGCTCTTCAAGTTGCTGGAGACACGTACTTTTACTGGAGAAGAAACTGATATGATCTAGTCAAGTTTGATTTTATGCCAAGTTTCTTTTACAACAGCCGTTAAAATCATGTTCAATATTCACAGGTGGTGCTCGGACTGAGAATCTGTTGCAGCAGACCTAAATCCGGCCCACCCACCTCGAGGTACCAAAATCAGGTAAGTTTTGATGATTTATTTATCTGTGTACTTCCCCAGAGAATCAGTCGTTATCATTGCATCGTACAGAATGTATCATATAATAGACAGAAGACAAGTGGGTACCCAGACTCAAATTTAGGGAAGGCTGGCCATGGTTGTTAGTTAGGGTTAGAAACTCAAGGTGGTAGATGGTAAAACTGAATGGAGAATTAAAAGAGAATTAATTTTCAATGTTGGTTTTATAATTAAAATTAGTAACATTTTCATGTGCTTTAAAACAAAGTAATGAACAATTTTCTGACTTTCTTGATAACCCTTCTAACTCGTTCTTCTCAGTCATCTCACGGGTGTCTTTATAGAATTTTCGATGAACTCTCATCAAACACAAACCCTTTTCCTCTCGTCCCTCTGAGTCAAGTCTTAACTCTTCGAAGTGTTCTCAAAGTAGTGCAGTAGCAGTAGTGGATGGGAGAGCACTCAAAGTTGAGAGTTCGTGCCGTACCAGAGAAAAAATGTTTGCTTCGTCTAAAAGCTCAACAACTGGGTTGGAGAGGGAGGCTGTGGTGTGGAGCCATTCCAAGGCTCTTAAACAGCCTCTTTGTACGATCCTTGGAGACATTCCACATTCAACACTATTTACGACAGCCCTATTAGTTGTAGTAAGAATTAAGCCTACTTAGTATCACATTAAAATGAGGCAGTGGAGGCTTGGACTTTTACATTTGATCCCTACCAATTCTCATTTACAGTTACGCATGGTCTTGAAATGGTTTTACAAGAAAATGACTATTAACATTTTAGTTGGCCTATTGCAAATATGCTCACACTCATGGGTGGGGACGCCCGTCACCCACGTCCGATTAAGAGTTTTTTATGCATCAGCGTATTAACACGACCACTGTTGGTTATTAATACGTTGTTTGTATCAACTAGGCATGTAATTTCCAGGATGGCACACACCTTTGACTTTGTCGCAACCGCACATTGTTTTCTCTAGATAATCTAGACCCTGGAAAATGTTCCTCTTTGAACAGTTATCGCTGAATGTACATAAGCGTTTCAATCATCGCGATTGAACTAACACAAAATAAATATGAAAAAGAATTAATGCAATCTTAAGTTATTTTCTTTTTAAATCTATCAGGATTATATAGTTTTATTTCAATCCTGCCTTCCATCTTTTAGTGGAACCAGTATTTACATAGCAGTTCAATAACATACGAGTATGTTGTTCAAAAGCAGCTTTTAGAAAAATGAGCTTTCAAAAAGTCTATGCTAACTTCAAAGATAGCCCTAGATTCTTTAATCTGTATGAGCTTTTATTGAGCTTCATTTATTTAGATATTTATTCACTGTTAGGATAAATGATACCTGAGGACGCTTGGAAAAGGGAGTAAAAAACAATCTTACCATCACAAATGCAGGTCAAAATGGAAAACTGTACTAAAAGGGGTTTTGATGTCCCTTAAACGAAGAAAGCAGCAAGGTTTGGAGTGCAACTTAGCAACTAAGAAGCAGACAGGGTGTTGCCATGGATTACTTTGAAGAAAAAAGAATGCATCTTATTCGCAGCATTCATAAAAGATACCAAAACACGTTTTCATTCACAATTCATATTTTTTCCATCTTATTTTTCTAAATAGATAATCTTAAAAAACTTCACCAGTGTCGTTTCTAGTGACTTCTTCAAAGTCTTGTAATCTTATAGTATTTGAATCCTCAGTAAGTGTTCATGTGGTCTTCACTTCATTCATATGTAACTAAAGTAGGCCTACATCTTGTCCACTTCCGTTTGGATTTTTCATGTTTGGACTTTGGTGACGCACTTCCTAGATTTTTTTAAAACAGAAAAATGTCTGACCAACTTTTTTTAGTAAGTGGTCCATGATTTTATCTTCCACTACTTTATTTTTTTAGATTTCTAAACATATTAGTTAAATAGTAGGCTAGTTTGACAATTCCTTATATCACCTAATATTTCTACAATTTCAAACCTCACATACTGTTCAGTCATTTATTTTTCAACTCGATGTAGTTTTTTTAATTTTTGACACTTTTATAAAACCAATCCTCTTAAATTTACATACTTTTTAAAAACACTATAATCGGATTAGTGTTTGAATCAATCGTAGTAGATCCGTTCCGACTTTTCTGCTAATATTTGTTGTTAGTCAGAAGTCGTACACACCTGTCGTCCACTTACGAGCAATTCTTCTTTGTAGTCGTTACCAGTGTTACAGTCCCCAGCCAGTCAATAGGTCTCTGTGGGCTACCCGGTCCCCCGATTGTCCACGGTGGTGTGTCGGACGGATGCGGATTGGAGACGGCCACGTAACCATGGTTGCAGAACACAGGAATCTACTGACTGATGGGCAGAAAAATTAGCAGGCTTTGCCGGGGCTCTAACACATATCTGGTAGATACACAGAGTGTACGCAAATTATTGGACACAATTACGTTGCGCAGTTATTGTGCAATAATAAATTTTTCCTCTTGCAAAATTTATCTCGAGCTTCCCAACAGAGTAATGGAAGATTGATCATTCCTTACAAAAATGACATCTTATACGGTAAGAGTTAAGTGCATCAGTTTATAAATAACAGATTTTAAATGGCAAATAACAAACTCTCAAATGTAACATCCAATGAGTAGTTTTAAGTAAGAGGGGACATCTGATTGGCTAAAATGAAAAAAAAAATCATATCACTGTGAGTTTGAAAAGACTCATTGCCAGTTAATCTTTATCAACTGAAACCAGTCCGAACTCTCACTCTTACCGTTTATTTATTTTATTTAAGCAAAACTTGACCATGGACCACATGGCAGGAATAAGGTTGACAAACTTGTGCAAATTCTGGCTCTTGAATCAGGACTACTAAGAAAGTCCAGAAACAAACTGTTTCTGCCATGTAGTATGCAGTGCTTGTATGTCATTGTCTTTGTGAGTTTTATTCTTTACACTTTTTATTGAATTACAACAATCCTAGCAATTCTTTATGCTCGAGAGCCATGCAGCTCCCAAACTTTACTAATGCTTGTATGTGCAAGCTCCTGTATTTTAATCTATTACTAGTTCCTAATTGAGATAGTACTTTTGGGAACGTCTTATTGTATTATTTGAAAATTTGTATGCATTGAAATCCTTAAAAAACTATCGTTCGAGTCTTTAAGGGCATAGTCGTAGTTGTGAACTATCTAGTGCAAGATCAGTGGGCAGCTGGCAACAGGTCTTGTATTGTTTATGCAAAGCATCAAACGAGTTCCAAAACAGGAAGAGAGGAGAGGCGGGGACTGAGTCATTCTTCTTTTGAAATATGGCACCTCCTTGCGGACCGCTGACAGCAACTGATAGACCCACGTAACATGCCAAAGGTCTACAACCTGCTCCAGTGACTAATTCATCTTGCACTTTGAACTTTCCTTTTTTACCACGCTTACTGTTATCTGTAAGTGATACAGAAAATATATAGCACAAGACAATCTAACTGTTCATTATAGGCCCTACATTCAACTGTACAACATACATTCAAACCCGCCTACTACACTACACCCATATATTGAAACAATACATGCACACCTGATAGCCTAGTTATTTTTCCAAAACCTGACTACATATTTTGAACGCACTCTGCAAATACGTATAGTACATTTACTCTCCCTTAAAAATGATTGCTGGTGTCATTCCTACATGAACTCGATTACTCATTACTCTACCTTCTCTAATAACATAAATATTTATTGGAATAACTCCCAGCCTCTACCCTTTTATGACGATTCAGTTTTTTTGAATAGTTGGCCTACTAAATATCCTATCTGTGATGAAGGATGACATGCCTGTAGGAATTATCTATGTACTTCTTAAGTTAGGATCACATTTTCTTATTGAAAATGTAATTTTTTGTTAGTGTTGTATATTTAGAATAATCAAGATCGGCTGGTGTCATTTTGACATTGTGAAAGAGAGCCATAATGTCATAATGCTTATATTTCTATGTGAAATAAACTTCTATGCACGCAGCGGAGTTGGTGGGGAAGTCATTGACGTTCATAAGTGTATATGATGGATAGGATAGTTATCAACATAGATTGATCAACTAACTATGTATACAAATTGTTTGCCATGATGATAAACAGCGTCACGCTGTTTTCTGTAGTATGTGGTCGAGTTTTTGCGGACTGAGTGCTAATGTCAAACAGTGCTATGTCCATTTACTGAATCACACGATTTCACTTCAGAGCGTTCCTGCAGCAAATGCTGGAAATTTTTACATATACAAAAACACAAAAGAAAACCCATCATTATTACTCAACGATCAAATAAAATTTCACTCAAATATTATGTTTGATTCTATCATGAAGATACAAAATTATAAAATTTAACAAGATCTACAACTTATCCATCTACATTTTTATTTAAATTTTTATAATATCAGCTGTTAAATTAATTATTCTAAAGATATATTTATAACCCTATTTGTATTCTATGTTAAACTGATGATGGTCTTTCGAGACCGAAATCGATTTTAAACATTAAAAAAATCAAGAAAAGATTGCTAAGTGTAGTTCTTTATATATATATATATATATATATATATATATATATATATATATATATATATATATTAAGCAATCAAATAGCTAAAAATGTCAAACAATACAAAGTATCACGCTAACTTAGCTTACCAATACAGAAAAACCAAATTGAAACTACTGAATGTCATTGAAAATATCCATTTCAACCAACATTGCCTTCACAATAATATCATACCTAATTATGTTCAAGTCAATATAAAAAATAAATCCGAAGCAGCACAAATTACAAAATCAAAAGCTGAAAAGATATGGTTAAAAGAAGAGGTTCACCAATTATACATAAAAAAATATAAGTTAAATGAACAATTATTAAAACTACACTACACACTATTTGAATGTTTACACTTTATTGAAATTGAAAATCTAATGACACAAATTAATGATTGGGTAAATTTAGAAATCAAAAAGAAGAAATTAATTCATACCAACAAATTACTTAAACTATCAAAACAAAACCAATCTAAGATACATCAATATTCTAATCACAAATTCTATCCTAGATTAATTAACAAAACACAAATTGAATTTGATCAAGCTGAAATTAACATTTTAGAAAAAGGTTTCAATTATTGTATTCAAGAAAACAACAATGCAAAACTTCTCATTGAAACTGAAAGTTCAATTGAAAGTCTTCCTTTAGAAATTCAAAACAATACAAGAATTCTTGCACATGAAAAAATCATCAAATACACTAATAAACCAACATACAATACATATAACCACGAGAAAAGTACCATACTCAATATATCAAAGAAGTTAAAATAAGATAATGCAACAGCCGTCAAAGCAGATAAAGGTAATACAATAGTAATTGTTAATAAAGACGAACACCATATGAAAATTATAGATTTCATCACCAACAACAATATAAAAGAATTACATAAAGATCCTACAGAAACATACCACAACAAAATAAAATCTGCTATCAATAAATCTTACATTTTAACTCCTGACCAAAAATTATTTTGTAGAACAATAAAACCAAATGCTCCCAAACTTTACGGTCAACCCAAAATCCACAAAGACCAAGAACCAATCAGACCAATTGTCAATGCAATGAACTCTCCTGCTCACAAACTTGCAAAAACCCTCAACAATATAATAAAAAATGAAATAGCACTTGAAAATAACTGCTCCCTTAAAAACACAACAGACTTAATCGACAAAATTAAAAATACAAATTGCCCTGATAATCATATCCTAATTTCATTTGACATTAAAGATTTATACACAAACATCCCTGTAGAAGAGAGTTTAACCATTCTTGAAGAAAATTTAACAAAACAAAATAAATTAGACAGCAAGAAAATTCAAGAAATCATCAAATTAACAAAAATTACTCTTAAACAAAATTACTTTCAATATAACGATAAAATTTATTCCCAAGATAAAGGATTGGCCATGGGATCACCACTTTCAAGCATCATAACAGACATTTTCCTAAATTATATTGAAAATAAATACATTCTCAACCCTGAAATAAACCCTTACGCCAAGAAAATTATATATTATCATAGATATGCTGATGACATTCTTTGTCTATTCAACGGAAACCAAAGACAAATAGATCTATTAGAAATCTTTCTGAACAAAATTCATCCTAACTTAAAATTTACAACAGAAATAGAAAAATCTAACAGCATAAACTTTCTTGACCTTACCATAACTAAAAAAGATAACAAACACCAATTCAAAATTTATCGTAAACCAACATCAACAAATCAAATAATTCACAATACATCCAATCATCCAACTTCACACAAATTAGCAGCCTTCCACAGTATGATTCATAGACTACTGAATACACCTCTTACAGAAGAAGATTACCAAGAAGAAATCTACATTATCAAACAAATTGCTGTCGATAATGGATATCAAGCAAATTTAATAAGTAAATTAATTAATAAACACAGCAAGAAAACTCTTGATTCTAAAACTAAAGAAAAAAATAACTACATTCAAATGACCTATCATGGAGATATTAACAAATCTTTACATAACATATTCTCCAAACAAGGATATAAAATTACATATAGAACGAAGAACAGTATCAAACATATACTACAGCATAACTACTCTACTAAAAATAATGAAAACAAATACAATAATTCTGGAATTGGAATTCTGGAATTGGACATTGCGTTTCAATTTTAATGTAAATTATAAAAACATAGTAGATTTTGTAGTCGAAACTAGTTTTTTTAACAACAAATAATATTGCATTGTTAAATGTATAAATTTCAAGTAACATTATTAAAATATGAAACTTATTTACTTATAGTGTTCTAATTTTGGTAATAGTTGTTAATGATATACACTTGAATTGTTTTATATTTTCTAATGCATTTTAATTTTAATATAATTTGTCAAAATATTTGTAGTTTAAGAGAAAACTTTGATAGATTTTTAGTTGAGTTAGCAAATTTAGAAAGATCTCCAGACCAATGACTACAAATACACTAAGATGAAAAGTTCTTATGGGAATTTTTCAGACAAGCGGGAGGGAAGCTTACGCAAACAGCCGCTACGAGCGCTGCTCCGAAAGACAGGGAGCAGGCGGGCGAGCGCTCGTGCCTCCTAGTGGCCGTTTGCGTAAAGTCGAGTTTCTACCTGGACGACTGGTCTGAAATTTTAACATGGCTACTTTTCGTCTTAGTGTATTTGTAGTCATTGTCCAGACCTAATTATTTTAACAGAGATTTGGATTTACGACAATGAAGCTAGTTTGTATAAAATAGATGGTTATTCGACGATAGTTAAGTGCAACAATGAATATCGGTCTGGAGGAGTTGTGGTGTTTGTGAGGCAGGGGCTTTCATGCGACGGACAAGTCTTATCAGCTGTCCGATCGGCTGATTGTCTGCTGTTATCGCTGACCGTCCTTAGGACCAAGTTGATGGTTTTGGCTGTCTATCGATTGCATAGCCAATCAGTGGATTTATTTATTGATGATATTGAGGACGTTTTATTTAAATATAGGAATAATAATTTTATATTGATAGGAGATATTAATTTGAATATTTTAAATAATAGTATTAGTACTTGTAAATATTTAAATCTGATGGCTAGTTTTGGCTTAAAATCTTTAGTAAATGAAATCACCAGAGATACAAGTGGCTCATGTATAGATCATATATTTCTTAGAATAATGAAAAAAGATAAAATTCTAAATTATGAGTCAAATGTTTTTAATTTGGCTATAACTGATCACTCATTAATTTCTGTTTCAATGTTACTGGTTGAAGGATGCAGAGAGAATCGGATAAAAGAACAAATTAGGATAGATTATACTGGATTAAAAATTAAAGTAGAAAATATTGACTGGTCTGTCATAGTAAATACTACATGTGTAGACTTGGCTTTTGAACAGTTTCTGAAAATACTTTCAGGAATGATTGAGGAGTCTAAAGTAACACTGGATGGTTGTAGTAGATTTAAACGGCTGAAACCCTGGATTACAAATAAGCTATGTGCGCAAATAAAAAAAAGACAAATTTTACATAAAAAAGTAAGAGCTCAGCCATATAATATTAGATTACAAAGATACTATGACTCATATTCTGCAAGAATCAAACATGAAATTAAAGCTACAAAAGAAACCTATTACTTAACAAAGTTTGATGAAGTGAGAGATGACACAAAAAAACAATGGCAAGTTATTGATGAAATCATAGGAGAAGAAAAAACAAAGAATGTAATAAATAATATATCTCACAATGGGATGGAAATTTCTGATAAAAGACAAATTGCTTTTTTGTTCAATGATTACTTTCTGAATATAGCAGATAAACTTAGGAACAAAATACAGATAAATGTAGCTATACCTGAATATGAAAATTTTTTCCCCAAAATTCACCAATTAAATTCAATGTTTATTCTACCTACCACAAAAAATGAAATAAAAAATATTATTCGGGACTTAAAACTTGGAAAAGCCCCAGGATATGATAATATTGGTACAAAGATAGTCAAAGAAATTTTGTCTGACAGTTTTTTAACCATTCTTGAGTACCTTTTTAATTTAAGTTTTAGTTTAGGAAAATTTCCAAATTGTTTGAAGTCTGCTGTGGTTATTCCTTTATATAAAAAAGACAATAGAAGCTCAATAAGTAATTACAGACCTATTTCTCTACTGTCTGTATTTTCAAAAATACTAGAAAAACTGATGAAAAAAAGACTTATGACATTTTTAGAATACAATAAATTTTTCAGCAATAACCAGTTTGGTTTTCAAAACAATAAGTCAACAGAGCAGGCACTCATCTCTTTCCTAGAAAACATTTACAATTATTTGAATCATAAAAAGAAGTGTTCAGCAATATTCATAGACATAACCAAGGCTTTTGACACTGTGGATCATTGCATATTATTAAGGAAACTATGGGATGCTGGAATTAGGGGAACCGCACATACTTGGTTTAGGAGTTACTTAAATAAAAGAGAACAATATGTAAAAATTGATAATGAAGAATGTGGTCCTGGTGAAATAAAATATGGAGTACCACAAGGCTCAGTGTTGGGCCCAATTTTGTTCTTAATATTCACAAATGATCTATGCAAGGGAATTTTCCAAGGTAGATTGACGGCTTTTGCGGATGATACAGCTCTGACATACTTTGCTGACACAAACGAATCATTATTTATTAAAATGCAATCTGATATTAAGGTAATACGATATTGGATGAATAAACATTACCTAACATTGAGTGAAAAAAGTAAATACATGATTTTTAATTTAAGAGGAGATAGCAAAAATGAAAAGATATTAAAGTAGGTACCATGACATTAACTGCAATTTAAATTCAAACTGTCCTTGTCTAGAAGTAAAGGAAGTTAAACATTATAAATATTTAGGCATTGTAATAGATAGTAAATTGAATTGGAAATTTCATATAGATGACCTAAGAAAAAAATTGCTGAATGCTACAAGGAAAATGTATCTTTTAAGAAATCTTTGTCACCTGGAAATAATGAGAATGGTTTATTTTGCAACGGTAGAATCTCAAATAGCATATGGACTCAGTTGCTGGGGAGGCACATATATAACTAACTTGAGACCAGTTTTAAATTTACAGAAAAGAATTGTCAGAGTAATGATGCATAGAAATAGATTTGAACATACTGAACCACTTTTTAAACAACTAAACATTCTACCAGTAAGAATGCTTTATGTTTATAAGCTTCTAAGAAATCAGTTTAATGTACAACAGAAAAATGCAGAAAATACAGTTAATACAGAATATAATTGTATGGGCCTTAGGAATCCTAGAGTAGTTACAGTGCCACAGCCTAACCTGACATTGTTCCAGAAATGCTTTTCTTTCAATGCTCCTAGAATTTTTAATGTACTACCCGTGGAAATAAAAAACTCTACTTCTAGGACAAAATTTAAAAAAAATGGTTAAGAAATGGCTTGTGTCTTGCCACAATATTGAAAACATATTGGCTTAGTTTGCATATAATTAATTTGTTTATTAAATCTACTTTCCTAATTCATAGTGGTAACAAATATTTCATTTACTAAATTTACTAAAATTCTAATATTGCTTGAAAAATGTAGAACAAATTTTGTATGTATTTTTGTTTTATTAATATTGAATCTGAATTTCAGTCAGCTCGCTACCTTTAGTTTTAGTTTATTTAAGTAATAGCAACCCCAAAACAGTTTTTACTCTGGGGTGCTTATTTATTTTACCAAAAGTTGTAATTTCCATGTAGATGTTTGTTTATTTGTTGATAGATAAGAAATTGTATAAACAATCAAATTATACTTCCAGTTGTATTTGAACAATTTGTATATGTACAAAGAAATGGTAAAATAAATTATTTTTTGATTTGATTTGATTTGAATTTATAAAATTAAATGTTCAACTTGTCCTAAATATTACATTGGCCAAACAGGAAGAAGTTTTAATAGAAGATTCAAAGAACATATACCAAAAAACAAACATCAAAATTTATCAACATTTGCTGAACATTTAATACAAGAAAACCATAATATTTCATCAATTGAAGAAAATTTAGACATTATCCATTTTGCACCTAAAAGTAAAAAACTAGATGCCATTGAAAAATTTTACATATACAAAAACACAAAAGAAAACCCATCATTATTACTCAACGATCAAATAAAATTTCACTCAAATATTATGTTTGATTCTATCATGAAGATACAAAATTATAAAATTTAACAAGATCTACAACTTATCCATCTACATTTTTATTTAAATTTTTATAATATCAGCTGTTAAATTAATTATTCTAAAGATATATTTATAACCCTATTTGTATTCTATGTTAAACTGATGATGGTCTTTCGAGACCGAAATCGATTTTAAACATTAAAAAAATCAAGAAAAGATTGCTAAGTGTAGTTCTTTTTATATATATATATATAAATGCTGGAACTACAAAAAGTTTGGAATTGCAACGATCAATGGCGTAGGTAACGATATTAGTCAGCCGTAACGATAGCAACGCCTTGCCGTTTTGAAAGGTTGTCAAGTGTGAATTATTGATCTACATCTGTCTAATAATCTGATCGTTTGGATATGTTAGTGCGTACGTGAAACATTTAAAGATAGCGGTTTTTATTATTGTCCATATTCTCGTATACAATTCTACTCTTCTATTTTAAATTGCCGGACGCAATATGCTATTGACAACTCCGTGCGTCAGCGTTTTACTCAAACGCCACTTAGTTCATTTCAAATCTTAAGGCATATATTATTGGTTGAAAGAGGTCCTAAACTGTCGTTCGACTGGTGCTTTCTCTCTTTCTCTGTCACTCCCAGTTCATTACGGCAACGCCACATGCACGGAGCTCTAGGTAGGGCTTGGTTATTACGAATAATGCTTAAAAGTTTATTCTATACCATGAGCAGTCTGGTATAAAATTTGTTATCTGCAGCTATAAATGTCGTTTGTATGTTGGATGATTGAGTGCCATTGCTTTACTGGACCAAATTCGCAAGCTCCTTTTGTGACACGATCTTTGTAGGTTGAAGTGAGAAGTGATTACCCTCTAATGTGAGCTGATTCAGGTTTGCAATTCCATTATGTTGTTCAATCAGTTATTTATGATAATGGATTGACTCATTTCCTCCACAATTTCTTGTGGTGGACACGCATCGTTATGCATTGGGGAGTCAGTCGAGTCATATTGCGTTTGAAATATTTATATCAGAACCATGTCTTCTTGTTCTTGCCGTCATAAAGTTTCTCCTGCAGAATTGATTCTATAAGTGGAAGATGTGTGGACATGATTCGTAAGGAAAGCCAGAGATGTACATATATCTCATACTCAAGCAGTCTCGCCAGTTCAAAATGTACAATTTCGAATAATGTGTGAGGATGAATCTGAATTTACTATTTAATCTGATTCAAAAATAAACCTACGCTATCATAATACTTGCAAATAAAACTGAACGAATGGTATATTCTCTTAAGTTTAAATATAAGATAATCTTTTTCGATATTTTTGCGAAGGCGTCAGCATTTCAAAGACCACACAAAGACCTTTACAAGAACATCTACGTCAGAGACGTTTTGTCCAAACCAACCAACATCTTTGAAGGAAAGAGATTATTCACAAACTTCCAGGAAAGTATTAGGAGTGGCGCTGCATATTTAAAGTCATTATTCAAAATTGATAAGTATTTGAATAGGCGCTTATCACCTCGTTATTAAATGATTAGTTTGAATCTTAAAAATTAAATAGTTGTTATCACTGACATAAAATTATTTATTAATTGCGTAGATAATATCAAGTGGATGAAGAAATAGGTAAATAATTTATACAAATGAATTAGACATCTTGAATGTGACTATTGTTGAGATTCAAGAGATCTTTACGTTTGGTACAATGTTTCTGCCCTGCTTCCTCGTTATTGTTGCGTGTTTTTGCGTCATGAATGTGGTCCCCTGTGTCGATGCATTATTATAACTGCACGTGCACCCACGGAAACTTCACCAAATCAAGATCCCTGAATGAATTTTCTAGCAATCTCAATTTGTCAATTTCATATTAAGTAACCTCGCAGGAGTAGAATCCAAAAAAGTTTAGTCGCCAATATTGACAGACCATAGAGTATTCCGGAGAGAAGTTGGAAACGCTTCTGTCGTACCTGTGCTACCGGCCATCAGGCATAGTCACGACATCACCCTCCTGAACGACCGCCGAGATTACGGAAGGAACACGACAACACGACAGCCATGTGACATTTGTGCTCACCCTTATGAAATGCGTGGTTCAGTTTTTGATTTAAATCATGCTTGGTAAAAAACAAAATAACTCTACTTGCTTATACAACACCCAACATGCAAACGCCCTTGCACAATTTATCTTTGACTCTGAACTGTAGAGCCGTTGGGAGACTGAAACGTCCAAGCATCCTGCCTAAAAAACGCACGCCACTATAAATGAGGAGGGTTGAAGCAGTGGCGTAGATAAAAATAATGTTTGGGGGGGTCCTCCAGGGGGTATGAAATATCTCCCATCAGACAGGGAAGTCCTGGGGCACACCCCCAGAAATTTTGTAAAAATACCCTTACAAATCGCTATTTTAGCGATCAGGAGAACACGAAAACACCTTAATTCGTTCAATGTGGAATGCAGAGTGCGATGTGTCATGTGATAAGACTGTGAGACTATCCCTCTTCTAGGAATCAGTGTTACCAGACCTCAAACATAAAATTATGGGGGCTAGAGGTTAAAATTATGGGGAAAACCGTGAAATTGTACACTTTTCAGAAAGGTAAATTACCAATTTTTAACAAATTAATCCGTATCAATAATCGCTGTTGCGCCTTTATGTTCAATACTATTAACACATACAAGTATTTTCATTTCATACTAACAGAAGATATTTTTTAGCATAAAATATTAAAATAAAAAAATACGTCAGTACAGTAGTGCGAGTGCTTTGTACTGCGTCGCTACAAAAGTATGGTTAACACTGTCTGACAACAATAACTGATTAGAAGGAACGAAAATGATTGTCAAACAATTAGATAGAGGAATAACAAAGAATGAAGGGATCTAGCTAAACAAGGTTAAGTTCTGGTCTAAGTATGATAAGGGGTACCCTGTCAGGCTGCGTATTAAAATCAAAATCAGTGGTATTTTATCTTCGCACCAGAATTATCGTTTTTTTATCGTACATTATGATAATTTATCGTACTATTGCAATCGTACACAATTAATTTTGCATCGGAATCTTCAGAATTATTATACAAAACCGATAATTATCGTACCAGTACGTCTGGCAACTCAGCTAGGAATTAGTAAGCTAACTTACTGTCGGCTCAAAAAGTTGAGATACTCGGGTTTGAACATCAATTGTGTGAAAATTATAAGGCAGAGGAAAACAAAATTACCATCAACATATTTTTATCTCTTTATGTGATTATGAGAGGTAGTTTTATGTTTTTACCTTTTCAGGATTTTTAAAAAATCGTAATTAGTATGGGAAAAATACACTATTTCTTACATTTTCAGAAGATTTGATGTTTGAAAATTCACTATAATACAAATAATGATCAGATCATTTTAAAAATTTAATAGCGTGTAGGTACTTCAATTGAGATTACACATACGAAGTTTCACAAATTTTCAGTAGCATAAAAAAATTCTGCTATCATTTTTCTAAGGTGATTGAAAAGGATTATCCTCGACATTGAAAAGGAATACTATCTTGAAACAAACGGTGGTTTCAGGACTCTCATGTCAGTAAGTCGAATAAATATTTATTTTTACTGTATGAATACTGATTGATTTTACATCTCTTTATTAATCTTTAAGGTGTCATGTGCACCGGACCGTGTAATTGCAACCTTCCCTAGCCGCCCGGCGGGTGAAACTGAATGTAACATTGCAGCGTTCTAACAGTTGGCTAGCCTCTTCCAACCAGGTGGTTGTGGAAATTGTATAAGTAATGCTTGACTTTCTCAAAAAACTTAAATATTGGACATATAAATCTCTTTTATCAGATATGTTAGTATTAAAAACCAATTAATTAAATTAACAAAAACATCTCCCATCACCATTTATTCCAGTGGCAGGTTTTAAAATGTTTCTGTTTACAATATGTAAAGCGAACTAATTACAATTTATGTATAGATTATTACTATTAATAATTTACAATTTATACAATCTTGTAGGTTTTTACTTATTTCAAAATTTCAATCACTATCCTCACTGAACATTAATTCTGTCATTCTGCACCCGCCAGGCGGCCAGGGAAGGATGTGATATTTATACACAGTCCGGTGCACATGACATCTTAAAGATTAATAAAGCTATATAAAATCAATCTGTATTCATAAAATAAAAAAAAAAGATATATTCGTTTTACTGGCTTCAGACACCTGAAACCACCGGATGTCTCAATTCGTATCACTTTTCAATTTCGAGGAAAAGTTATTTTAGAAAATTGAAAAGAAATTTCTTCAAGCCACTGAAAAAGTTTGAAATTCATATATGTAATCTCAATTGAAGTATCTACACGCTATTAAAGTTTCAGAATGATCTGATAATTATTTGTATCATAGTGAATTTTCAAACATCACATATCATTTGAAACTGTAAACAATTTATTTTTCCCCCATTCTATGGAGGGAGGTGTATTTTCCCCACTCTATAAATTTAAAAAATCGTGAAAACTACCACTCATAATCGCTTAAATAGATGAGAAAAATGTTGATGGTAATTTAGTTTTCCTCCGCCTTATTCTTTTCACATATTTCATGTTCAAACCTGAGTATCTAAACTTTTTGATCCGATAGTAGCTAACACTATAACAGGGAGTGGCGGCCGATATGCGTCGTAGACCTTCTGGTCTATAGTACTGCGGAACGTGTACGTATTCAAAGCCTTCCCGCCCACCGACCACGCGGCTTAACGACACGAATATAATCGGTAAAAGACGAAACAGTAGGAAGGCATGAACGTTTGTAACGAGCTATTGCTATCAACTTCTCGCCAATAGAATGAGCCTATTAACTTTATTGGCTTTAGATATAATACTATTGACGTTATTGTGATTAAACCAATAAAAAAAATATTAGAAACATTATTTAATTTAACGGCAATTTTTTAATTTTATTTAAAGCTTGGGGGGGGTCCGGACCCCCTGGACCCCCCCCCCCCCTTATCTACGCCACTGGGTTGTAGATCATTGAGCAGCTTCGTATTGACATTACATCTCCAGTTTCAGGCATGTACCCGATTTATAAGTTCAAACGAGGCACAATCCTTGAACTTGCAGGATCAAATAACAGACATAACTTTAAAAACCTGTCTTGTGGAAACTCGTTTTAAATTGGCTTTGACTGGAACGGATTATCAATTTCTGTTGAGGCAATCAATGAGTTTGAGACTTGTAATGAACTAATTAGAGAAACTGATATAAATTTATAGGAAATGTGCTGGTATCTTTATAAAAGAGACCGACAAATATAACCAATTCGTATAGCTAACACTAAATTTTAACACTTGTTGGAACTTTAATACAATTTACAATCTCAAGTTTACAGAACTCCCATCACAAAAAAATGAAAATATGCTTATTTTCTCATATATTTTAACAACATACAACCTAACGGGGAAGTTTGGACAGCAAACTCGGTCTCAGTGCAGTGTCCTGCTGTCAGCAGAAACGGAGGACCTTGAACTGTTCTTTTGGACCAATTGTGCAATAACTCCCAAGCTGACGTACGGTACTGTTACACATTTCGTTATTGGTTGTTAGTCAATAATGTTTATTCTAGGACGTTTGTACGGGGAACTCGGTCTCAGTGCAGTGTCCTGCTGTCAGCAGAAACGGAGGACCTTGAACTGTTCTTTTGGACCAATTGTGCAATAACTCCAACCTGACATACTGTTACACATTTTGTTATTGGTTGTTAGTCAATAATGTTTATTCTAGGACGTTTGTACGGCGAACTCGGTCTCGGTGCAGTGTCCTGCTGGCAGCAGAAACTGAGGACCCTAAACAATTCTTTTGGACAAATTGATAAATCACTCCAACCTGACGTACTGTTACACATTTTGTTGTTGGTTGTTAGTCAATATTGTTTATTCTAGGACGTTTGTACAGGGAACTCGGTCTCAGTGCAGTGTCCTGCTGTCAGCAGAAACGGAGGACCTTGAACTGTTCTTTTGGACCAATTGTGCAATAACTCCAACCTGACGTACTGTTACACATTTCGTTTTATTGGTTGTTAGTCAATAATGTTTATTCTAGGACGTTTGTACGGGGAACTCGGTCTCAGTGCAGTGTCCTGCTGTCAGCAGAAACGGAGGATCTTGAACTGTTCTTTTGGACCAATTGTGCAATAACTCCAACCTGACGTACTGTTACACATTTCGTTATTGGTTGTTAGTCAATAATGTTTATTCAAGGACGTTTGTACGGGGAACTCGGTCTCAGTGCAGTGTCCTGCTGTCAGCAGAAACGGAGGACCTTGAACTGTTCTTTTGGACCAATTGTGCAATAACTCCCAAGCTGACGTACGGTACTGTTACACATTTCGTTATTGGTTGTTAGTCAATAATGTTTATTCTAGGACGTTTGTACGGGGAACTCGGTCTCAGTGCAGTGTCCTGCTGTCAGCAGAAACGGAGGACCTTGAACTGTTCTTTTGGACCAATTGTGCAATAACTCCAACCTGACGTACTGTTACACATTTCGTTATTGGTTGTTAGTCAATAACGTTTATTCTAGGACGTTTGTACGGCGAACTCGGTCTCGGTGCAGTGTCCTGCTGGCAGCAGAAACTGAGGACCTTAAACTATTCTTTTGGACAAATTGATAAATCACTCCAACCTGACGTACTGTTACACATTTTGTTGTTGGTTGTTAGTCAATAATGTTTATTCTAGGACGTTTGTACAGGGAACTCGGTCTCAGTGCAGTGTCCTGCTGTCAGCAGAAACGGAGGACCTTGAACTGTTCTTTTGGACCAATTGTGCAATAACTCCAACCTGACGTACTGTTACACATTTCGTTTTATTGGTTGTTAGTCAATAATGTTTATTCTAGGACGTTTGTACGGGGAACTCGGTCTCAGTGCAGTGTCCTGCTGTCAGCAGAAACGGAGGATCTTGAACTGTGCTTTTGGACCAATTGTGCAATAACTCCAACCTGACGTACTGTTACACATTTCGTTATTGGTTGTTAGTCAATAATGTTTATTCAAGGACGTTTGTACGGGGAACTCGGTCTCAGTGCAGTGTCCTGCTGTCAGCAGAAACGGAGGACCTTGAACTGTTCTTTTGGATGGACCAATTGTGCAATAACTCCAACCTGACGTACTGTTACACATTTCGTTGTTGGTTGTTAGTCAATAATGTTTATTCTAGGACGTTTGTACGGCGAACTCGGTGTCCTGCTGGCAGCAGAAACTGAGGACCTTAAACTGTTCTTTTGGACAAATTGATAAATTATTCCAACCTGACGTACTGCTACACATTTTGTTGTTGGTTGTTAGTCAATAATGTTTATTCTAGGATGTTTGTACTGGGAACTGTCCCTCAGTGCAGTGCCCTGCTGTCAGCAGAAACGGAGGACATTGAACTGTTCTTTTGGACCAATTAGGCAATAACTCTACCAGATGTACTATCACACATTCCATCGATGGGTGTCAAATTAAGCCTACTTTGGCAAGCACAAACAAGGAACGGTTAGTTTGGCGTCCAAGCAACACTTTTCAGTCATGATGGGTACATGTTTATTTTGCGTTGTCTGAAGTGTTCAGTTTTAGAAAATTGTATATAGATTGACTTCTGTACAAAAAATTTTATGACAAAAAGTGTTTTATATTGTTTTATTTTTTTTAGTTATTAGGCGATAATGCTGCATAATTAGGCGTTTATATCGGATTATTAAATATTTTACTTTCTCCCATATATGCGTTAGCATGAAGAAAGTATTGTGATCGTAAATTTTTTTATAAGCTGGTCTAAAAATCCATTTTAGTGCCCCCTAAACCCAATAAGACGTTTTATTTATTTATTTAAAAATAATGTTTTGGTGTATGTTCGTATTTGTGTCTGTGCACTTTTCTGGTAGATAGATTTTTATGAAATTTTGTATGTAGATGTATTTAGCCAATATCTGCAGAGAGTATTTCAAATTTTTTTACATTTTATGTTTTTATTTTTCCTGAGGGCAAACATATAAAAATGAAATATTTTAAAAAACAACTTTTAATATATTGATTAAGTTTTCAGGAAATATGTGAATTACAATCTAAAACATTTTAATAAAAACTGCATGTCCCTAACTTTAATAGTTTTTTACTAATAATATTTTGTGTTCGGGAAAAACGTCAAAAAATGCAATCTTTCAAGCTTTATTCTAACGACTTTGAATACATTTTCAGTAGATGCAAATTACAATTAAAAATATTATAGTTACCACTCCACTAAGGGAGAAAGTGTTTGCCAGTTACCTGGTTCCATTTATTTTATAATAGACCAAATTACTGTGACTTACTGTGACACCTTACCTATGGAATGCCGGTATGGGGTGGATGCTTAAGCACTCAATTCCTTTCTAATTTTCAGACTGCACAAAAAAAGCCGTACGTATTATATCAAAATTGAATTCTAGAGAGTCGTGTAAACCAGCCTTAAATGAGTTGAGATTACTAACACTGCCCTGTCTCTACATCCTTGAAACTACTCTCCTCTGTATGACCAAGTGTTACCTTATGCGGGGTAGTGACATACTTACGTACGGAACCAGAGGCAGGGACAATTACAGAATTGGACAACACAGAACGGCAATATACGAGCGCTTACCGTCGCAGGCGGGTGTTACGTTTATCAACAGCCTACCTGACTCAATGAAAAATGTTCCAGTGCCCCAGGCACTATAAGTCAGACTGAAGAGTTTCTTGACTCAAAAGGCCTTCGGTGTGGGAGTTCCTCCAATACAACTGGAAGAGCAAATCTCGGCTCGGAGTTGTGACGGAAATTGCCAGAGTATGAATGAAGGTGAGAATGATTATTGGAAATGAATGTGTGAATGAGAGAATGAGTGGTGTGTTTTCAAGTTTCATGTTTATATTTATCTAGATTTATTTATAACACAATAAGACGTTTTGTATACAACAATCTGTTTCAAACATAAATAAAGATTTATTGTTGTTACCGTATTATTATTACTTACATTTGATTTATGGACAAAATATAGTAAAGATTTTTTTTTAAATTGAAAGGATGATTCATGGCCAACCTAACTTAACGTAAACTAATTAAACTCACCAAACCTAACACAAACTGCCTAAACTTACGAAACTTAACATTTTCTACCGATACTTTACGAAACTTAACCTATCCTACCTAAACTTAGCAAACTAACCAATCCTGACTAAGAAAAAGACCTGTTCGATTTTTACGTGATATATTCACCATAAGGGTCATTGTATCTTTTCCTCCACAGAAAATCGTCCAAGATCGCTGACAGATAACCGGAATACGCAGTTATTCTTTCTGTAAGCAAATGTATTAGCTAAATATAATGAATAGTAATTAAATACATGCACTCAATGATGAAACCTCAGCTTGAACTCTTTGTCAAATAAATTCATAAACAAACAGTGAAAGTGAGTTGTGAGGAGTGAAGATGGATCAGACAAAGTGGGTCAGGCCATCCCACCAACATAATACTTTACCGAACTCCTCTCACTTACATTTGTCTCCGGCGGCGTGTTGAAACCAGAGACCTGCGGGCGTTCAGCTGAGTCGCGTTTCACAAGTAGACTATCTCGTTAGCTTAGGTCGCAATTGTCAAGTTCAGTGGTCCGTTGATTGGCTGACTTAATCACTCCTACGGCCAGTTTATTCCAGAAATTGTGTTTAATCTGAGTAATAATAAGAAAATGTTAACCAATAGTAAAATAAATGGTTGAAAAGAATTGGCACAAACTTCCCCCCCGTATTAAACACTAAAAAAATCAAAAACTTTGAAAATTACCACTTTGATTCCCGAATATGTTTTTTTGCCACATCTAAAAAACCAGTCAAGTTAGAGACATGCGGTTTTTACTAAAATATGTTGAAATATAATTCACATCTTTCTTGAAAATTTAATCAGAATAGTTATAGCAGTTTTTGAAAAAATTCCATTTTTGTATTTTTGGGCCATAAAAATAAAAAAAATTAAATTAAAAAAAAGTGAAAAAAAACTGTCTGGAGGTATTGGCTAAATTCACCCTCATAACAAATTTCATAAAAATTGATCCATTCACTTGGTCTCCAGTGAAGTGCACATACACACAGACAGACGCACATAGACATAAAAAAAAAAAAAAAAAAAACGGGTTCAGGAGACCCGGAAATGGATTTTTAGAACAACTTGTAAAAAAATATTTTTTAGACGATCACAATACTTTCTCTAAGCTAACGCATATGGAAGAAAGTAAAAATAACAAATAGCCCTTTCTTAGTAACAGTTGACTATCAAAGACTACACTCGTTCATTTATAGCATCACACTTGTACACCACGCATATCTGGCCATAGCTTGACAATCGACGTCTTTTTTTTAAAGAAAAAGATCCTTACTTCCGTAGCATCGGTTCGAGTAGTTTTCCATCTACATGTTAGTTCTGCTCAAGATACCTTGACATGTTAACGTCTGGTTTCAGTCGACTTGGTTTTTGGGAAGAACGAGTCATCCTGGCTTTCCCCAGTCCTGGAGTAGGAGTTCCAGTCACTCCCCGATCGATCGGGTGTGTTACCCAACAGTGAGCGAAGAAAGGCTAGGGTGTCTCAGTGATTCGTTACCCCATCTGGTGAAAGGTCGAGTCAGTTACTGTCATCTGGTCCAGCAGACTGGAACCGGTGATTCGATTGTATCTATGAACATGCTTCTCAAGCATCGAACAGCGTGACACATCGACTGGCGAGGAGGGGATGTAGAAAATTGTTTATAAATTGATTGTGCATGCAAAATAAAACTTCAGGATCTCAATTTTTTCAATAGCAGTTTCTTAAAATGGAGATGCTGGAATCATATATCATAGTTTTAAATTGTAGTGTTTAATTTGCAACTACAGTTTAGTAATCTTGATGGATAAGCTTCTATGGTCGTCACAACTTCATCTATAATCTTGGTCTTCTGGATCCGATACGTCAAAGGATTATGTACATTATATACATAACATAGGCCGCCGACATCCCCACAGGAAGCACGTGGCACAGGCCGGTACGCTTCACCAATAGGCTTTAAGTAACAGTATAAATATTACTGTTATGAAAATATCACAACAAACTCGTGTGAGGACTCTGTAAAAGGACATTCAGGATAAAAGACAATACTAAGGAAGAAGCAGTCTTACCGTTCAGCCAATAGTCAAGATCAGGATTTCTATTCCCTATTGGTTCAAGATGGGAAAACTTGGTTGTAAAAGGAGATAGTAAGACGTGTTGAAGTGAGTTCTGGTTCGAAAAGAAGGAAGTGGTCAACCAACCACCTTGACCAGAGCCAAGGTCACGTGCCATATTGGGTAATTCACTTCTGAGCAAGTTCCAGCAGCCACTAAACAGTCCGGTAGTCAGTCATATACCAGCTACCGGTGTCGTGGGGTAGCCTCGCGCAGGGAATCGATGGGCCAAAGTGTTTTGTAGATTTATTTTGAAACTGGTGGTTTTTATTCGTGATCAAATTATTTCAGTAATTTGAAATTGTAATGGTGTAAGTTCGAAGAACATCGGTGACTGCAGTCAAAGGAGATTATGTTGTGTTGTTGCTCAGAAATTAAATAGTAAGTGATCACTTGACTCAATATTAGACATAATCATATCTGGAGATCATTTTATTCGGAATAATATAGCTTAATTTTTACATATTATCCTACATGTATCTTTTCACAAGAAGACTGGTAGGGTCAACACTTACAGCATTTTCTATGCAATTTATGTTACTTTTTGCAAAAAGCATTCTATATTTAACTTAGGATATGTTAAATTAGGTTATGGTACGTCCGGTTGCTTTTGGTTATGTACAGGTAGGATACGTTAACGCAGCTTCCGTGGATACGAAGTAGGTCTCAGAAAACTGTTCCTAAACTTGTATAAGCTTAGGACACAGAGAAGGAATAAACAGCGGTCGAACCCAATAGTGTGCTAAATGTGTGTCGAGTAGTTATTTCTCTATTATGTCAAGCGAAGACAGGGCCAGGACATTGTCAGTCCTTCCCTTATTCCCTCCAAATCTACAAGGATAAACGTAGTAATTATCACTACAGATACCTACATTAATTCTAATCGCTATATAACGCCCATTGAAGCGTTTGCTGAGGCCACAAGAAAGTGACCTCTGTTTATTTTTCCTCTGTGCCTTACCATACATGTTTTATTTCCTTACATATCTGAATACGATACACTCTCTACAAAGTTTCCAGTTTTCATAGAAATTTCATTAAAAAGTGGTTGTTTTTCGTGTAAACGGCCTGATAAGCTTTCAAAGTTACTACTAATGTAAATTATATTATTATCTTTTAAATCAGATCATAGCAAACTTTCAAAATTCGATCTAAACTTAACAATATATCTGCATTGTATGCAACGCATGTACTAATTTGATTTGCGAGTGTTAATTTAATGCACATATTAATTTCATGTTAAACGAATATGTCTTGCATTGCAGTTCTGTGTTCGAAAGCCTATCTCTAAGAACAGCCACAGATGATTTATTTAGTTCTATCGTAACTCAGCAGCCCAGTAGGCTGTGATTTCTCTGAGAGACAGCTGTTAGGCTGCACGTTTAATTTATTTTTCACTACACTGCTATGAGTTTAGCTGTTTTCGTTATGTGTTTACAACCTGCGAAACATCATATTTTCAACAGCTGTCTATTGTTTACTCCCGAAAGTAACATTGTTTACAACCGAAAATTTTCCACAGTCAACAACACCTGTTTTTATTCCGTAGTGTAGTGAAAAGTATCGTTCAAAACTCGAGTGAAAGTGTTTTGTATGTTCTCGACCATTCGAAGTGCTCGACAAGTCTCGCACTTCAAACATATGGTCTCGAACATGCAAAACCCCACTTTCCACTCTTGTTATGAAATATACTATTTCAGCTTGAGCTATTATTGAGACCTAATTGTAACAAAAGCTGGCGTTCGGTCATCCAATTTCTCCTTCTCTATACATCGACTATACTGACTGTCTTACAATTCTATACCACAATTGGCCATAATGGTAACTAAACAGGTTCTAGCCTTGCAATAAAATCAAAATACTAAAAATAAAGTAAAAGATTAGTTATGCCCTCAGGGACAGATAAATTTTATCCATAAAAATCGTTTTGCCATAAAAAATTCAAAATATTTTAAATAGAACATTTATACATCTACATTTCACAAAATTTTTTTTATTTTCTTTTATTTAACGCTTTTTTACACTGAAAACGAATACATAGTTTCGTGGTTAAATTATTAACAAATGATAAAACACATTCCACATAATTAACCTACACCTAATCTTGCCTAACTTATCTTAATTTACACAAGAATTCAAGATTTGTATTAAAATCGGGTGTCCTGCCATCTGGCCAGCCTGCTAGCTCTTCCTTCGGTGGTTTTTTTATGTACACATTTTTTTGCGGTTTTTTGTCACTGATTATAACGATCGCGGTACACTGGTATTCGAAAAATAGACTGTTTGTGTTTTCGTGAGAAATAACTGTCGTAACGATAAGTACTTTTCAAATCCGTGTTATAGCGTAAAAATTAAAGTCGAAGTAGTTGAAAGAATGAAAAACGAAAAATAAATAATCATTTCAAATAACAGAGATATAACAAAAATGCATAGGGCCTATGCAAAAATGGAAAAATCCAAGTTTTACTTGGTTGCAAAATACTGCATGGAATGAATTTATCTAGAGTTTTGTAATTTCATACAAGTAAGTACAGTATATAATTTAAACCTAGAAATTATAAATAGAATGAATAATATAGAAATTCGTTACCATTATATTTTGACAAACTTGAAATATATGGGCCGAAAATGAAAAAGGCAAAATATTTTTTTTTATTAATCCACCCGTGGCTATAAAAGTACAGTGGGATTGACGCACTCACCCACCTACCCACACTCGCACAGTTGGGTGGATCATTACCACCGTACGTGTATGAGCTGGTGGTGGGTGGATAGTCGTTATCAAACATGCTCAGTTAAAGTAAAATGTATAACCTGAAAGCACAACATAGATAGTAAGATTTACATGAAAAAGTACGGTTTTGAACTTAAAAATTTAAGTTTTTAGCAAGATTGATATCAACTATTAAGAAGTCAATAGCTGTCGGGAGCATTATGATGTTATTAAATTAGCTATTTCAGGGGCTTAAACTAGAAATTTAAACGTGAAAATATAAATTCGTATTGGATAGTAAACATTTAATCACACCTCCTTTTCGGATAACCTTCCTGAAATTGGTTTTTACAGCGTCCTTGCCGAAAATCCTTGCTCGTTGTCCACTGTACCACATTCTACTGGGTGTTATGTTCTGCTTTGTGTATGGTAAAGCGTATTTTCACACCGATCAAACGGTCCATTATATCGGTGCCCCGAGGTCAGTTGCAAACCTTCGTAAGACGTTAAAAATCGATTTCCGATTAAACATTTCAATTTACAAGCCTTCACAGGATTTACAGTTTTTCTGACCCATTTTTCAGAGTCGGGTACAAGTTTTTATTCCTAGAGAAGAATCAATAAGTGGTATAATATAATGAAAATACAATATTGTGAATAATATTTTGTTTATATCTGGTATATCTGGTAAAAATAGTAAGATCAATAAATAATTCAGTATCAGCTTTTGGGAGATAATTAAATTAATTATCCTTAGCCCTTCATGAAAAACATATCAATCATACAAATATTTGTAAGTATTTAAGAAGAAAACGAAATTGGTAATTAGAGAGAGGGAGGTCAAGCTGCATTGCGAATAATTCCGTGCAGTGAACGTCGATAAAACAGTGTATTTATATATCGGTTGGTAGTAGTACGTGGATTCCGTCTAGTTTGCGTCGGTAAAGTGGTATAGTTAATTGTGTATTGGTTTATACTATGTATTCCGTGTAATGTGCGTAGATAAAATAGTGTATTTATATATTAGCTGGTACAGTAGATTCCGTGCTACATTCATCAATAAAGTAGTGTATTTTGTATATTGGTTGGTACTACAGTACTTGGATTCCGTATAATTTGCGCCGGTAAAGTATTATAATTGCGTATTGGTCAGTACAGTAATTCCGTGCTATATATGTCGATAAGTAGTGCCTTTGTATATTGGTCGGTAGTACTTGGATTCCGTCTAATTTGTGTCGATAAAATGGTATAATTGAGTATTGGTTTGTACAGTGTATTCCTTGTACAGTGTACGTCGATAAAGTGGTGTAATTGTATCGAGGTGACAGGGGTGGCCAGGCCATGACGCAAGCGTGGCGAACCCGATTTACCGACAGCGATTGTCACAAAATGGAATGACTCAAGAGGGTTAGCCACAAAGGCCTGCTATACACTTGGGATCTATTAGTCCTAATCCACCGGGTGTGTCGTGGTGTGGTTACACACGGTTACCAACCTACCAGATTACGTCGACGGATTGTTCGATTTTTACTCTATGTGGAAAGTGTCCGACGACACTCTTATGTTCATCTTGACATGAAAAAGGATCGAGTCGTTCCGCTCTAACTGATTTGGGCGTGCACGAGTTGCGACAATTACCTGCGTCCCATAAAGGGGCGTTCGAGTTACTTCAGTCAACCTGCATATGAGATTCTTAGAACTCGATTTACCCTCTCGGTCTTACTACGAAAGACTTCAGTTCATCCTTGTATGTTACATTTGACTCAATGTTAAATAAATTCAATTTTTAACGTTATGTTCTTCTTGGGGTTTACATAAAAAAGTTGTTTCTTCTGAATACCTGGTACTTTTAACCACTATTTTAATTTCGTTGTAATACCGATGGCATAGAGTCGAGAAAATATTCATATTATATCGTTTTACTTTTGACCGTAGGCCTATTAGTTTTTATGGAGTTGTAAACTTTATCCTGAGCTCGAATTTCGAATGTCAAAACATGGAAGACAACAGGACTAACTTTATATAATTTCACATTCAGACTGTTAACATCGGGAGGCGCGAGCAACGTCTCAGTAGGATAAGTGGGACAAATGAAAATATTTACGTAAGTTTTACATTTTCATAAAACGTGTTTTCAATTGTTCGCAGTAAGGACTCTAGGTTTCCAGTGAGTAGGACTTAGGTTAGGTTACGTTAGATATTCCCAATGAAGGTTCGAAGTTATCAGAAACAGCCTTAGATTTTCCAGTGCAACTTACTACTCCCTTAGTCCTCTCCTGGGAATAGTTTGATGTTTTCAGGAACAAGTTACAGAGAAGAAAAAAACAGATTTCGCATCCAATAGTGCACTAAATGTGTGTCGAGTAGTTATTTCTTCAGTTTGCCATGTGATTTATCTCCTCAAACCTTCAACGATAACAGTAGTAACTATAATACAGATGTGCATAAGCATAGTCTAGATTTATAACTGCCACTGTGGCGTTCACTGTAGCCATAAAAAAGCGAGCTCTTTCTTTTTTTCTCTGTGAACCAGTTTAACAATTTCAGAGACTATATTTTTGAAACAAATACAACGTATACAAATTTACTACTTTTAGATCGTATGCTTAGGTAGTCTCAGTGATAACCTCTAACGATTCCTCATCACAGTATGGGCGAAATGTCAGGCTACCTTGTAACTAGTGTAAACAACACTTTGACGCGGTTGTCAACGGAAAATATAGATTTTAGTCATAAATATGCTAATTACTTCTCTATATGCTGCGAACAGGTAGTTCTAGTTGTCTTGTAAACAAATATTGAACAAAAGATCTACCGGTAACTAGTGTGTGTCCCATCTTGATGATTAGGATTTGGTTTCAAGCCTGCGCAAGCTCACAAAGCTTTTGTAATTTAGAATCAACAAAACTAACGTCAAACAAACCTCGAAAATGGCTAAATACTGTAAATGGAAACAAAAGAGTTCTCTAAGTTTTCGCTGAATTTAATAATTAACTGACTTAAATTGAGTGAGTGTGAGGATAGTGGCACCTACGTTGTTTTTGAAACATTTCTAAAGCTAATGAAACAAAACCAACAAAAATAGCTAAACAAACGATTTAACTATTTCTTTTTTCTAAATTAATTATTGTATGATTTTGAGAGCGTGAAACTAGTAGCCCCTCTTTGTTTTTTCAGTATCTTCAATAATAAAGCCAAACAAACGTAAAAATAGCAAAAAATCGTAAGCAAGCCATAAATTAATGATTGTGATGATTTTAAACAGTTATTTTTTAATGGTTGTCTGTCGCCAGTTTCACAGAGCACTTATTAGAAATCTTATACGTGTAGCTACTGCTTTGCTAACAAATTTGTTGCAAACATCTAAATCGCCCTCAATTCGTATTCATTTCACGAACCTTCAATGGGTTGCTCTCTAAAAGAGCAGGTCATCAGAAGAGCCGCTAGCGAGATTGGCGAGAAGCGTCAAAGCAACGCGATAAATTACCACCTTATAATCAGCCGTTCCCGAAGAACCTCTTCGTGACAATCGGCCCACCGACGGATGGTAAAAGATGGTTTGTCGCTTTTTACGGATTTAGCGGGCGCGCCAGGAGTCCGTGGTTCTCAGTGGAAGCGGTGGCCCGTCTTTCCGCCAGAGACGACTCGCTACGGCCCTCCTTTGTCTGGTTGTAATGTGAAATGATTCGTGAGGCCTCGTTCTATTCACGTATTGGCCGTGACATTTCGCAGTTTCCCTCGGCTGTCCCGGTCAAGTGGGTTGGGAGAGGTAAGGGGGCTTGTTAGGTCTGGAATAAAGAGAAGCCCAACAGAAGTTCGTAAAAGTGTACTGTTTTGGAACACGATTTTAATGATAAGAACATACCTTGTTTGCGTGTGTAGGAGTGATCAAAGTACCTTTCATCGTCCCTTACCAGAATGAAGGAATAACGAGGATGTTCATCAACAAGCACGGAACCTTGGACCTGAAGTTTAACCACTAGGAGACGAAAAACGGGCAGTACACGTCCTAATTGTACCAACACTGTTTAAAATAGTGAATAAATGCACAAAATGATCAGCTAAACCGTTTTATCTAGATATGAGATGCCTACATATCTTACGTTTATTAAAGGCAAATATTAAGGGCTCAGGACTATGTGTTACAATGAGCCGGTGAAGTCTGCGGAGGGCAAGGTCCGATGGTGGAATCCCCAATTTGGCTAATAATCGGTTCTTCAATCGTTTAATAAAGTTAACACACACACACACACACACACACACACATAAAGTTGGAGCGGATGTAGATAAGAAGCTAAGGCGTTGGCTTGCCACGTTGCCGGTCCGGGTTCGATTTCCGATGTGACCATTAGTAGATTTTGCCCTGCCGCTCCCCTGGTTCGGAAGTCACGTAAAGCCGTTGGTCCCCAGATTAAATGTTAGAGAGGGCTCCTTAGCCCTAACTTCGCCTGGTGAAATATGACAATCTTTAACTTTTAACTCTAACACAGGCCTGCAGGCCCATGTGAACTGGGGAGTGAAGTTAAAAAGAAACATGAATTATAATTCGCGACTATGTGTTTGTTTTAATTTAATAATTAATATTAAATCTGTAAATGACTTGGCTAATGAAGTGAGTTTGAGTTTACATTGTAAAATAAGTTATAACTACATGATATAAGGTTGAATGGGCCCTAACTACATAGAGAGCCTGTATACTACCATATCAATACCACCATATGTGTATAGGTGGGTGGCTGGGTCAATATCACTGGACGTATAGGTGTGAGTGTGCTCATGGTAATCACTTACACCCACTGTCATGGTTATATGGGCTCTAAATGGCTATTGAGCTATCAATAAATATCTCTTCCTGATGAGCAGTCGACCTTAGTTAGTAACAATGACTACACTCGATCATGTACACTCATTCGCCCCTCATATTCGCCCATATGTTGACGATCAGCGTCTTAATAATGTATAATAATAGAGGCTACATCTATAATTTTGTCTGAACATAAGTGTCTGATTTGTGTACCTCAGGCAACCCGGACACTCTGTTACTAGAGGCACAAATACAGCGTGGCGGGAAACTGGAACACGATATAAAGCCTTACACAGTCGGCCATGGTGTGACAGGTAACGTGCAAAAGTAGTCCAGTAGGCCGTGCGGGGGGGGGATTAGTCTCGCGGCGTGACAGTGAGCTGGGGTGACAGAAACATGGCAATGTTTACACTTTTACACCGGTGGAACACGGAATTAATTTGACGAGGTTTGATATGGTTAAGTCTTTCTTCAGTTGTTGATGGGTTAAAGGCGATACTGCAGTGCAGAAGTGAATAACTTCATTATAGGAACGTTTTCTGCGGAAAAACCGTAAACCTTATAATGCCTTTTATTATAAGGCTAATTCAAACTCGAAAATAAATCAATTAAAACATTAAAACTGTGGTAATCTTTTAAAATGAAAAGAAATGATATGAAATGAAGCGCTCTTCTTTTTGTGTTGGTAGATAGTGATATTTACAACTATAAATTGTAGCATATCGTATAAATTGTATAACAATACAGCTTTTTTTTATAAAAATGAGACATGGTGTTTAATTAAGATGTTCCTTTTCTTCTAATGGTTCTAGCAATCCCGATGAGGTTTTTTTTGTTGAATACATAAATAAAAAAATGAATTTAGTTTGCTTGGAATTAAGTATATTGTAAAAATGAACGTAGGTGGTATAACGTTTTGACGTTTATATGCTTTCTTGAAAAAAAAATGTAATAAATTGTTCCGACCTGACAGATTAATGCATGGAATTGGAGTGAGAACATCTTAAAACGAATTAGTTTATTCAATAATTATATCTTTAGTGATAATTAAAAAACTCTACTTAGTGATCCAATGGCATGGTCAATAATAGAAAGCAGACTTGATCAAGAAAACAATTTTCGAATTCTAAAACTGTTATAATACTGAATGTGTCTGAAAAACTGAGTTACAAAAAGTCTGTTATAATACTATTGTTTTCTTGAAGACTTCTTTACTAAAGTAGATGTGTCACTGTAACATCACTACTATCATTCACATCATAAGGGACCTCTCCACGTGTAGCCCAAGTTTTTTTGTTTAAAAAACACTGATAGGCCTACAATTATTCATAAATGCCAGCACAACTATCTGTAAAAGACGACACCATTAATTTAGATTATTCTGTGCCCCCTTTTAGATGAGTGTCCCTATTACTCAGTTGTTAGTACGAATCTCCCTTTGTTTATAAAAATTGATAACGATGTATCATTAAAATTCGGCTTTAGTGGCGCACTGCTGTAACCCAGTCGCTTGAGGATATGCTCGGTCTTCTTAATACCGAACTGGCGTCCGCTCAATGGTTGCTATCGGCGGAATCACTTATACAGAAGTCTGGGGTGTCCATGTTGGGTAATAGCAATAAATACACATGTGTAAGAAGGGAACAGAGATATGGGTATAGTCAGACTTCCTGTAGCAGACGAAGCGAGCTTAGAGTGGCTGCCAATACGTAGCGCTGGTTGTCCGCATTTCCTGTCTCTCTCTCTCATTGCAAATTGCAATCTTCCCTCTCACTCTAGGCTGCCGCGAAACAAGCTCAACCTAGCGGCGGCCTCGCCAAGATAGCAAAATTAGGAAAAAAGTAGTCTGACTTTTTAACATTTCCTTTTCACTTCTCATAGATGTGTATTCATGGGTGGTACTTAGTGTCCGGGTGTTGTGTAAAGGGAAAAAACGAGTAAGGCCTGTCAATTACCTTTATATTAGACCAATGGGCATACTACTGGTTCAGATTCCACGCAAAGCTGTGAGGTCCCTTAATTTCCCTGACTTGTTTAGGAAATTAATTAACGACCCTTTCTGAGCTTAGGTCCAGCTTAATTAGTAACAAAACTGCACAGGTCATCCATATTCATATTACATTTATTTAATCATTCACATCAGCCTTAAAATACGCACAAAGTTGTGTCGACGGCTCATGTATGATAATCTGAGACCACGTTAAAGTTCATTTTTCAAACTAATACTGAAATATTTATAATCAAAACGAATAAGTTCATGAATTCTCAGCTAATTTAAGGCCGGCAAAATTTCAAATGAACCTCGTAATAGTTTGTGGAATTCAATTATCTCAATTACTGTGAAGCACCTTCCGCCTATCACCAAATGTTAAGATAGTGCAGATAACAGGTTGTCAAGAGGTGTATGGTGAGATATCAGAGCTTGTTGACAGTTGGTTCAAGGTCAAATAGTTGTTGAGTCGGTGAACTGAAAGATCACGGTAAAACTTAGGCACAAGAATAGTAAACAATGACATTTTCAACTCTTCCGCACTTCGGATTGTGTAATTCATTTTTCTTTTGTGGCAGGCTGAATATGGTTTTTTATCGCTGTTCTAGCCTCGCCTGTACTGTGCAAACTGTGAGTTTGATAACCCAATTAAAAACGCAATTGAGGTGTCGTTCGTAAGAACAATGTCCATGTTGGATGGTGGTCAAGGTTCAGATGTTGTGTAGAGAAGAGAATTGAGTGCCAGGCTTGTCAGTTAGCTGAAAATCAGACCAACACTACGTGGTTCGGATTTCACGTAAAGCTGTAGGTCTCTTAGTTGACCTGGCTGTTGGGCTATGAGGAACAGCCTACTATAGTTAGTAACAATGTCTACACTCGCCAATCAAGTTCGCCCATATCTTGACGATCGGCGTCATAATGACGAATAATAAATTACTTTTTAATAATAATTTTAATTTTTTGAAACTTAAAGTGTTGTTTGGAATGAGTAAAATATATCTCTGCAATGTGAAAACATCTAGTTGTGTAATTGCTCATATTTATTTCTTACAAAATTTTCTAGCTATCCCAATTAGTAGGCCTATACTCTGATTATCGAAAGAAAGTGACTGGTGGAGCGGCCGCGCGGCGACCAAGTTTAAGTACAAACATTCTATTTCACAACCTTGTAGAAACGTAAAAAAGAAAGTTATAAATTTCCAATAAACGGTGTTTAAATAGTCAGTTAAGTACGTTTTCAGCACATGTTTTAAACATTTTGTATCTTATTCCGATTAATTAATATTTGTAGTTATATTTTTTTAAACACGAATTGGAATTAAAATTTTTGCATTTGCCATTTTCGATGTAGAATAATTGTGATTAGAAGCATCAGAAAAATATTTCTTGTAGAGAATTACTAGTCGACATTCTTAGGAACAACATATTAAAAACTGAGATCCCCACGAATACAATTAACGACGTTATTAATTTTTTCCAAATGTACTGTTAACTCTGTTATTTAAAGTCGTTCATGAATGAGCTTCGCGTGACATTTTCTTTGAATAACATTATTTATAACTCATTTAGAACTTGCACTTTTTATAATAAAGGATTACTGAAATGGATTAATATATGAATTGAGTTTCTTTGAGAGCAGTGCGCGGCGTTCTACGGCGGAGGTACAGTCAGGACCTAGTGTGCCCATTTTGTTCGCGCGCACCACCGCCACGGCCATCGCCAACCCCAGCGTCTCGGCCTTTCCTGTACAAAAATAGCACCCTCTTCCACGAAAATTGAACCGTTATACCTACCATATGGCTGGGGGAAATTTCTTGCTTTTAGTTTAGTAGATGCGGTGACTGAGTGATGTTCGTGGGTGTGTTATCATTATTCTTCAATATAAGTGATAGAATGCTTTGAGTTGGTATTTTAATTGTAATTGAACCTGTTTTAAAGTTATTTTGTGAAAATAAACTTTAGTGTTTGAGAATGGAGCAACGTAACGAGAATGAACCAAGGAAAAGTAGAGGAAGACCTAGGACTCGAACGCCAAAGAAACGAAATATTTCGGGCCGAGGCGTACCTATGAAAGGACAGTCGAGAGAAATTGTGTGCAAAGTGCGGGAGTATTTTGACAGAGAAAAAGCGAATCAAGGTCCTTTGATTACAGTTAATAATTCAATACAGCGAACTGCAGATGCACTTAAAATACATATAAATACAGTTGTGCGAGTTTGCAAGGAAAAACACGTAAAAGTATTACAAAATGAAAATAATAGTCAACTTTCAACTCCAGGAAAAGAGAGGAAACGGGAGAAAACTGTAACAAAACTTGATGTATTTCAGGAAGACGCTGTACGAAGACACGTGTATCAATACTACATTAGAAAAGAATATCCGACCTTGAAAAAACTATTTTCATCGTTGAGAAATGAAGATCTGTTTCACGGCTGTCTGTCTTCACTTAGAAAGATATTAACAGAATTAGGGTTTATGTGGAGAAAATTTTCGGGTAGAAAAGTGATTATGGAGAGAAGTGACATCGCTGCCTGGAGATGCAGTTTTCTTCGCCAAATAAAAGACGAGAATTTCGATAGTATAATTTGGCTAGATGAGACTTGGGGCAATGCTGGGCATTGTTTGAAAGAAGGATGGACTGATGAGTCACTGCAGGGGACAATGGCAACGCCTGTAGGAAAAGGTGAGCGGTTGATATTATGTCATGCAGGTTCTTCAAAGGGGTTTGTTGAAAATTCCCTCTTACTATTTAAATCCAAAAAAAAAACTGGTGACTACCATGAAGATATGGACCACGACAAGTTCTACAATTGGTGTTCTGAAACTATGCTAAATAACCTAGAAGAGCCTTCATTAATAGTCATGGACAATGCTCCGTACCATTCGAAGCAAATTGATAAAGCTCCTACAACCAAAAATAATAAAGCTGACATCATTGAATGGCTACATAGAAAAAATGTTCAAGCTACAGCCGAGTTAAAAAAATGTGAACTTTTGGAGTTAGTGAAACTGCACAAATCCCAGAACAAAAGATATTATGTAGATGAATTGATCGAGAGCAGGGGTCACAAAGTGATACGTTTACCACCTTACCATTGTCATTTTAATGCGATTGAGCTTATATGGGCTCAAGTTAAAGGGTATGTTGCAGAAAACAACAAAAGGTTTACTGTTGCTGAAGTTGAACGGCTCACTAAAGAAGGAATTCATCGCATAAGTGCTGAGAGGTGGAAACAAGTAGTGAACCACACAAAACAGGTCATTGTCGATGCATGGAAAAACGAAGGAGTAATGGAAGAAGCTGTTGAGGAAATGATTATATCTTTGGGAGACAGCAGCAGCTCCGAGGAAGATTCCTGTTCAGAAGATTCTAATAATGGCGACGACCCAATGGAAGGTATCAGGGAACTAGTGTTTGAAGAGTACTAACTCACAACTGTAGTGTTCAACAGTGTATTTGTGTGTTTTTTATTTATCACTTGAGTACTGTATATATTAGTCATTTATCGATATTATTATTATTATCAAGAAATATACTATTTCTTTTTATTTGTAAATACAGTCAAATAGTGTTTTATTATCTCTATTAATACTTACGAAAGTTTGGTGACTTGTGGTTTTGAAGGACGCAATGTGAGCCTGAAGGGGATGCGCCACTGTTTTTGGGCTGTTACTGTACTTTGACTGGATAGCGGACCGCTGCACCAGGTTTGTACTAATTTTTCAATATTAATTGATTACGGGTATATTTAGTGAAATTTAAGGTTGCATAGAAGTTTGTATTGATGATTAAAATTATGTTATGCATATAGAGGAAAAACTAAATTTAAATAAATATTATTAACAGAGTTAACAGTACATTTGGAAAAAATTAATAACGCCGTTAATTGTATTCGTGGGGATCTCAGTTTTTAATATGTTGTTCCTAAGAATGTCGACTAGTAATTCTCAACAAGAAATATTTTTCTGATGCTTCTAATCACAGTTATTCTACATCGAACATGGCAAATGCAAAAATTTTAATTCCAATTCTTGTTTAAAAAAATATAACTACAAATATTAATTCGTCGGAATAAGATACAAAATATTTAAAACATGTGCTGAAAACGTGCTTAACTGACTACTTAAACACCGTTTATTGGAAATTTATAACTTTCTGTTTTACGTTTCCACAAGGTTGTGAAATAGAATGTTTGTACTTAAACTCGGTCGCCGCGCGGCCGCTCCGCCAGTCACTTTCTTTCGATAATCAGAGTATACACTCACTACTGTGTAGGGCTCCTCCACTCTCTATAAAAACCAATAATACGGGTGAGATCGTTCCGCACTTACATATACCGTATATTTATATTATATCAAGCAGTGCAAAACGTGTATGGTAGCCACAGGGAAGCATTTTATGCACCTATAGTAATAATTACTGAAGTGTTTATCCTTGAGGATTTCTGGATTTGGGAGCATAAAGAGAGGGACTGATATGTGTTGGTCCTGCCATAGCATGGCAAACTGGAGAGAAATAACTAATCGACACACATTCAGTGCACTATCGTATGCGACCGTTTATTTCTTCTCCGTGGGTAAGCGTACCTAAGTTTAGGATACGTTGTCGGGAACCTACGGCTTCGACTGAGCATAGACTGGTATACCGACTTAAGTCGTAAATACCGTCGTTTGTCCATAAAAAAAGTTTGAATTACTATCCATAAATGTATAGGTTTTTGAGGCAGACATACTATTTTAGAATATATTCTGATTTTTTTTATATAAGTTCAAGTTATTTTGTAATATTTTATTCTTTAACAAAACGATATCAAACCAGTTTAATTCAATGTTGACCCATCTAACTACTCATAAATGTACAGTGGCTCTGACTCACCCACCCACCCATACACGTACAGTGGTTCTGACTCACCCACCCACCCATACAGTGGTTCTAACTCACCCACCCACCCATACACGTACAGTAGTTCAGTTCGTCAACCATTTTGAGGACATTGTTTGTTCATGCCCTGGCATGTGCGTGGTCTTGGAACGGATGGACCATGGTCAATGCCGAGAAAAGACGTAACAATAAAATGAAGCGTTAACTGGATAAAGCTATCCAGACTCCCACTTCTATAAATAGCTCTTCGACATCTCTGGAACCGGTTTTGCAAGGTTTATTACCATGCTGGAACTGTGGGCTACTTCTATCCAGAATTCATGGGCAGCCCTGCTCTGACCGAGAGAACATGTTCATAATTTACAATTAGGCCAATCTATTCATGTGCCTTGCCAATGCTAGATAAACGTAGGCTACAATACGCTTCACTTCAATGTAGTGTAAAGCGGCTATTGAGAAGCGAGCATATTTGATTGACATGCAAGCTCACAGTTATAAGATAAAACCAACTATTACTGTATATTGGCAGAAAGTGACCTGCTTGTTTTAATTAACGCTTTTAAGGGTTTCATCAGCGGAGGGAAAGCAGCTAAGAGCCACTGCTGCTAATGACGTAGTGGGCTTGGCTTGTTTCTGTGCTGCCAGCCCGCGACCTATCGTCTTCCTAGTTGCCATGACAATTTTTTTATGGATTGACTCAGTGGGAGAAGAGTAGTTAGTTGTCTATCTCAATTCCACCATAAGGTGCTTTCAGAATGTTACTTTCTAAGTGGCCTATCTGTAATAAACTTTAGCAGTTTTCAAGTAAACTGCTTGAGCCATGGACAATTACTGAGTAAGTAATTGTAGAAACTCAGAGTAACCTAGGCTCCTCTGAGGTAGTAATTACGAGTTATTTTTCCAGTAAAAATCCTAGGTTCGTTCATAATTTTGAAACTGAATTCGATCGCTAGTTTATTTCCGTTATCCTCTGCAGAAGACTTAATGTAATTCTTAGAACAAGGTAATTAAACTGTTTGGCAAAACTGGAAGTGGAATTTTTCCATCGGAACTGTCTCTCAAATGTTTGTTTACCATATGACATCAAGAATTTAGCAATCAAATTGACCTGGAAATTGCTCCAGGATTTGTTCTATATGTTGACACTTTGCGAAAATCATTTCTGCACCCCTAGAATCTTGACATTTTTAGATATCCATGGCTCCAATCTTTATCGGGACATTCCAAACAACGGAGCAAATTTGAATCTTTAGAAATTCTGCTTCCTTTAGAAGAAAGTAATGAGATTCTCAGATAAAAAATTTTCACATTTTCGAGAACATAACCTACGTATATTTCAAACTATTACATGTACCATGGGTATACCACTGCTTGAAGGTGTTGTACTGTGCCAGGGGCCACAAGAACGGAAGTTCGGATCCAGCTCGTGAAGGACTTTCTGTGCAACTTTTATGGAAGCACTGGCCAGTGAAGTTGTCGAGGAAGGGTTCGGTTTGGGCATCTTTTAAGTACATTTTTTCAAAAGTTTTTTTAGAGAAACTAAGACAGTTTAAGACTCCTCAGATCGTCTTGGAAGGGGGAGCTCACCGGGTGGATGTGAAAGCAGAACATGTCCACTTCATCTCACATGTCCGCTCGAGCATGATACAATCCGAGAATTCATAAAGTTCTATGAGGCCTCGCCATTGGTGTGCATGCACACTCGTAATGTGCATTTGTAAAATGATCTGATTACATGTGATGGTTTCCGGCCGTTCCCCATTGTGCGTGTGCATTCGGTGCGTGTCCACGGCACTCGCACGCTACGTTTCAAAGGAAAAGGATCTTACGTATTAATTGGTCAGTAAACTCAAAAGCATGATTGGATCCCTATCGATCAAAACAAAGGCCTATCTGAAAAGGATCCACTGACTGTTAATTCTAGTCGGCACTTGAATGGTGCAATGCTGTGTCCCAGGTCTTTGGAGACAAAGTGTTGAGGAGATTGTAGGCGATAGGTTCTATGCATGGTCCTCTTAATACCGTCATGGATGCCAATCGACGAAGCCACTACTAGAGAAGCCTATGGTGTCCATGTCATGTTGGGTGGTAGTCATTGTCCGGATGTTGTGTAGGGAGAGAACTAAGTGTTAGGCTTATCAGTAAGCTGAAAATTATACCTTACTACTTGGTTCAGATTCCGCTAAAGCTGTAGGTCCCTTAGTTGCTCCGTCTGTAAATGGCTCTTTCTAAGGTTTCTAACAGTTGATCTTTAGTAACTTTGACTACAATCGTACATCTACACTCATTGAGCCAGCACTGAGGTCTGGTGATTCAACCAGAGACCAAAGAATAACATGATTCTTTGGTTCTATTCGGAATCAAACGCGCCGTTAAACACTGCCCTGCGTTTGATTAATAATCCATATAAATTCATACAAGTATGTTATGTAAACGTTCGTTCGATTTTTAAAATAATGGTATTGTGATATACAAAACGAATTTTATTCGATTTCGTAGGCCTACTCAGTTACTATAAAAAGATGTTTTACATTTTCCATAAGAACATTTTTGCTAATTAATCAAAGGTCATAAAACTCTAATTAATGGTTTAATTCATAAGTTAGTAAATTGATTGATAAATTACGTATTAAAGTTTCAATATAATCTGACCAGGGGTTTTTATTGTAGACATTTTTAAAGTCGATGTTTCAGCAAAGAGCGTTAGAAATCATGCTCTTTTTTATTTCTATCTGTGATTTAAAAAATCTGTTATTGATAAACAATTTTTCTTTTACACTCAAAAGCGCAGGAATAAACAAGAACAGTTTTAATGATATTTGTATTTTTCTAGTGTAATTAGTTTCTTTACAGTGATGTTTCAAACTCGAGTGTTTATACGTTTTTCTTCGACAGTACGGTACATACTAGTAGTTTCAATTTCATCGTAAACTGTAGATCCCCATGGCTCTCATGGCTATCGGGATACAATATTATTTACGAATCCATATTTTTCATTATTTATTTACCAAAATTTGTGTATAAGGTGTCATTTTAAACGTTATCATATTGAGCTTTGGGTTTGCTTTTGATATTTTGAATACACACGCCTAGTTTTGATAAATAGGTGAAAATAAAAACTTCAAAGTAACAATTTTTGTATTTTTTACTATAAACTAATTAGAAATTCGCTAAGTAATTCCAATGCAGAATTTCATTCTTGATCAAATGCAATATGTTTGAAAAAATCTGTATAAAAATAAATGTTAAGTTTGGATGAGTGATCATACTATGTACGGTTCGAAAATAACATTGTTCTTGTGGGATTAAAACCAACACTGCTGACAGCCTCTGCAGACTCTTAATGACACTCACTTGACCTTAGTAACAAAGACTACACTCATTTGTGTTTTATACATTACAACATACTCATTCAAAATTACTTGGTGGTCAGCGTTTTAGTATTGATAGACGAACATATTCTTCAATTACTTTGTTCTATCAAATAACATTAATTTTATTTTATCTATGCATTTGCATAATTTAAATGACCATTGTAAATATAAGGTAATTATTCTTGTGACAAAATCAGTGCCGATAACATGTATAACATGAGGTATTCACCAATTTCCCTTGGGGTATGCCACTTGTTAAAGCCAGTGTCATAAAATAGCTATAAAACTCGATTTTCATTTCATGTTTTATTCAACATAGCAATATAATTATTATTTGTAGGCTATACACTTTACCCGTAACTCCCCCTCTGCCGAAAATCAAGTTATTTAATTCATTATATTCAGATTCTGGACGTAAACCTTAGATTTATACCCCATAAACTCATTTATCAGTTTTTCCCAACAAGTTTTTGGAACATTTTGTCAAGTGCATCACATGACAGGGCCTACTGATTTACACTACAGAGATAACCACTGTAGAGTTAATTAATTTTAAGGACTGATTAAGGAGTCCTTCTTCAATTGATAATAATTCTGCTCATATCCAAAACACGATGACCAATTGGCTGTAATAATTTAAATTATTCATTACTAGTGTATACTATACTAAAAATCAAAGAAAAAGTAAACAGAGGTTGCTTTTTTTTTTTTTTAAATCATTCCATTTTTGATTTGTACAACTCTAGTTTTATCTACACCTAGGGGATACCCCTGCACACTTTCCGTACCAACCCCTTCACTCATTGCACTCATGACACCTCTGCCTCGGCTTGTAACTTTTGACTTCACATATTAGTAATTAAACTGTATTAAGTAAAATCATATTATTTTAATTAATTTACAGTAACTCACTCACTGCACTTGATTTGCACTATTTATAGTATAATAATTATAAACAACCAATGTTATTACTAATCCTATTTCAAATGTTCGTTTTATTTAACAGCTGATGATAACATAAACACAGACAGACATGCATTCGCTCTTATAATAAACTTGATATTTAATTACTTAATAATTAATTACTGTGCTGCTCTCTATGTTTAACCTAACAAATTATTTGGCCCATTTAACATTTGTTTATCCCACCTGGTCAATTAAAATTAATCTCCATAAGTGTAACATTGCATCTTTGGAGCCGTGTAGTTCAAAAACCTATGGAAATTAAAAAAATCTAGCTCTGTTAGGACTTACAAACCAAAATTATATTTTTAATAAAACAAATTTCACCAAAATCAGTCAAGTAATAAGTTCAGAAAGTGATTGAACTAAATGACCCAATTGTTTCTAAATGAATATACAAATGACTCTTACTAGCTTAGTGGTTAGCACTTCTGCTTCATACGCAGGTCACATCCGGGGAGGTCCACCTAACATTTACTTGATGAGTTTGGACCGTTGTTCCTCAACAACATTAGTACTGACAATAACAAATGCCTCTGACATAAATATACTAAAACAAAAAAGGGGAAAAATGGGAAGTAGAGTCAGAGAGAAATCAAAAGAAGAAACAGGAGCCAAATGAACAGAGGATCAAAAGAAAAAGAAGCCATGATCAGAGAAAATAAAATAAAAAACTGCCTGGAAAAGAAAAACAAACATGACCATAAAACGAACTTCGTAATCAGTTAGATTGGTCTTTTCGCAGCTAATAATAATAAAACATAATTGTTGGTGACATACATAATTATATTTTAAAGCCAAATTGGCAGGATGAAAAAAACAATTTTTTTAAGTGTATAAATTTAACTAATTTTCCAGCACGAGTTACATTCTAAGAACAGCACTTATTGGATGAATGTTAGGAATAGGAATATAATTATTATAGTTGAAATGTACAGGACATTCTAAAAAGGAGACACGTAAAATATAGTGCAAAACTAGTGAAAGTAAAGAAGAACTACATTACACCAAAAAGTGCTGCCAACCTCCTCTCCCAACACCAAAATCCCTGCCACAGGGAAATTACCCTCCACATACCCCAAAACTACCCTCTTAGGGAAAACTCAAATATTTTTTTTCTGTACTAAAATTTAAATTTTTTTAATTTAATTTAAATTTTAATTTGTTTATTTAAAATTTATTTTAAAATAAACTTAATTTGGTTATTTACTTTTATAATTTAAGTTTATTTTTTAATTTAATTTAATTTTAGGTTATATTGAATAACTTATAAATTTAATTTCTAATTAATTTTTATTTTAATTTAGTGCAATTTAAATTTTTTCTATACTGAAATCTCAGACTTTAGGGGAGACAACACTGCACAAACAATTAAAATCACTACTACGGGACTGACAACATCCTGTCCAACCATACTAAACCAGTACTACCAATCCCAAACCACTCAATAATGGCCCAGGACCCTCAAAATAACCCTCAACTTGCCCTAACCGACAACGACGATGCCCCATGTGCTGTCTGCAACAAGAACATAACTAGCTCTGACAAAGCAGTCGAATGCGGCTGTAAGAAATGGTATCACATAAAATGCGTCTGCATAACAGAAAAACAATACAAATCACTTGTGGCTAACACGTTTACCCTGACGTTTGTCTGCAGGACATGCTATAACATAAGAGCAAAAATTATTCCAATGTGTGTAGGCCTACAAGCTCAACGTTCACCTAATCCTCTTGACCCACAAGATGAACCTCCACAACTAAATAAAATTATAAACATACTCATGGAAGACATCAAGGACCTACAGTCCCAAATAGGCCAACACAAGGAAGAAAATGTCAAATTGGCTGAAACTATCGTTAAAAAAATGGAAGTTATATTTAAACTAGAGGAAACTATCCACGAGCTAGTGAATGATGCGACTAAATCTAAGATACCAGACAAGTCCGGACCCTATCTTACTCTCGCGAAACCTGGACCCTCTCATGTTGACGCAACACAAGCCCATCAGCCCCAAAATACACAAACAACCTCCTCCACTGACCCCCAAAAGCCCCCAATACAGAATGGGGGACACAAAGACCAATCTCCTAACGAAACCACAAACTATGGAGTAGACGCCCTCATCCTAGGCGACTCTATCCTGCAAGAGACAGTCCAAATAATTAAATATAAACATGGCATGAACATAGCTTCAAAAATTATACCGGGAGCAAAAATCCAGGATTGTAGTCGCTACCTGCATAATGTCCCAAGCCTACCCCCAAAAATAATTCTCAACGTAGTATCAAATAACGTCCCAACAGCAAAAAATCCTAACCAAACGATGCGTCCCTACTGGTACACCATCGATGCTGGAATGAAAGCACACCCTAATACCAAGTGGTATGTCAATAGTATTCCCTACAGAAGAGACATCAGAGATAAATACATCCAAGAAACCAATGATGCACTGGAGTTTATGTGCCAAAACCTGGGTGCGACTTTCATTGACCTAAGCAACACACTGACAGAAGAAATGATGGGACGGGATGGAATACACCTAAATAGGAGAGGAGCTGAACACTTGGCTGCTCATATAATAAAAAATGCCAACCTTAACAACAAAATTCAACCCGCGCAGACCCCCAACCTACCTCCCAAGCTAGACCGCAGCGCAACCCCACGCCCATCGGCCCCACCTATGACGACCCCACAGCCCACAAGCCCTCACATGCACTGCACTCCTCAGCCAACTCCAAACGCCATACAATCAGACAAATCCCCTGAACCACAGAGCTCTAGAATACCCACAATAAACCAAACTAATAGCCAATACCACGACACAAGCACAGTAAAACAACAACCATAGGAATTACCCAGCAACCACACAGAAATTCGCCAGATAACAGCATACTACAATAATATCAAAATCTTTCACCTCAACATCCAGCGAGGACTCCAAACAAAACTAGACAGACTACAAATAGAACTATCCCAAATAAAACCAGATATCTTAATAATAACCGAACATGGACTATCAGAAGAGCAAATTAAATGCACTAAAATAGAAAACTACTCCTTAGTAACCTACTTTGCTAGGAAGGCTCATAGATGGGGTGGAGTTGCAATATATGAAAAAAACAACATCTCAACCAACTTCAAGGAAGTACCTACAGCACAGTATAGCAAGGAACTCCAAGCAGAGTTTTCTGCTATAGAAACCGAAATTAAAAAGAAATACCTTACAATAATTGCACTTTACCGGCCACCGAACCAAAATACCGAAGATTTCTACACTTCATTCGAACAACTCCTCCAGGAGCACACCAACAAAAGGAAAAGGATCATTATTATTGGAGACATTAACCTTGACCTTAAGAACTCCCATGACTCTAAAATCAAACAACTAAAAAATTTCCTCTCAGAACAAAACCTAATCCCCGCTGACATACCACATACCCGTATTACAGCAACATCTGCTACGAGTATAGACACCTGTATAACAAATATAGACCAAGACATAGACGTAAATACCCACTCAAATAATATATCTGACCATCTTGGTATCAGCGTCAACATCAGAAAGCGCAGTCCTCCTCAAATAAAGACTATTAAAAAATTCACCAGATCACTCACTACGACAAATCTAGACCTCCTCAAATACAGACTGGGCAAGGAAGACTGGCACACGGTATACAACGCCCAAACAATCGACGAAAAATACGACAGATTCACCAACATTCTTCAATACGAAATGGACCTTATCATGCCTAGCACCTTAAATACTATAAACAAAACCAACCGTAAAAGCCCCTTCTGGGACAATAACCTACTTACTCTTAAAAAAACCCTAACATCAGCCCAAGATAAATACAACGCCTCTGGACTAGACGAGGATAAAACACTATACAAAAAGTTAAAAAGAACCTACGACAAAGAAGTCAAAAGGAAAAAAGCACAAAAAACATTAGAGGATATTGAAAGATCAGATAACAAGAGTAAAACACTGTGGAACATTATAAACAGTGAACGACAAAACAACCAGAATAAAATTGGAAACATGACCTTGAAAATCAATAATAAAGATATCACAGATCAATCTAAAATAAGCAACATTATGAATGACTATTTCATATCTGTAGGCTCAAATCCTCACAAACAAAACATTAGCACCCCCCCAACAAACCAGTCTGACCCTAAAAATGTAAATTCCCTTAAAAATTTTACCCTGATCACCAAAAAAGAACTTGAAAACGTCTTTAAAAACTTAAAACCTAAACCATCAACGGGTATAGACGGTATCCCCAACAAAATTCTTAAACACTGTCAACAAGAAATCACCGAACCATTGATCAACATCATCAACACCTCTCTCCTGCAAGCCACTGCTCCAAAAAACATGAAAATTGCTACAGTTTACCCTAAATATAAAAAAGGAGATCCCAAACAAATCGAAAACCACAGACCAATATCTATCCTCCCAACTATATCTAAATACATAGAAAAAATCGTTTACAACCAGTTATTGTCTTACATCGAAGATACAAATCAACTCTCAGAAAATCAACATGGATTTAGGAAAAAAAAATCAATAAACACAGCATTAAACCAACTATGTGTCGCAATAACAGACACATGGGAGAACAAACACCATGCCCCAGCAATTTTCCTGGACCTGCAGAAAGCCTTCGATAGCCTCGACAGGAATATATTAATCAGCAAAATGGAAGATATGAACATTCAAGACAATGTACTCAAATGGATCATCAGCTATCTGGAAGACAGAAGACAACTAGTGGAAATCACTGAAGTATGCAGGAACAGAGAAACCAAAATTAAATCAAAAATAAAAAATACACAATTCGGAATCCCTCAGGGTTCAATACTTGGACCCCTACTGTTTCTCATATATATAAACGCTTTGCCCAAAAACCTACCCAACAACAACACCTGTTTAATGTTTGCAGACGATACCACTATAATAACAAAATCAACCCCTAATGGTAACGCGAACCCCCTGGAAGAAACGCTACAAGCAGCTATTAACTTCTGCGAACCTATAAACCTCAAAATCAACAAATCCAAAACCATCTTCATGAATTTTGCACCTATCCAAAGAACTGCCCTTAACAACAAAATAATCGAATCCAACCACAATATATCAGAATCCACTAAATTTCTAGGTATCACTCTAGATAGTAATCTAAATTGGCAAGACCATACAGATAAACTACAGAGAACATTATCCACAGCAATCTATGCCATCAGAAGAATAAGATCCATCACAGACAAAAAAACTGCAAAAATAGCTTACTTCGCCCTCTTCGAGTCTCATCTGCGATACGGACTAATAGCCTGGGGGGGCGCAAGTGAAACAACATTAGAAGGCATAAGAATTCTACAAAAAAAAGCAATTCGAACCATAGAACAGCTTCCAAATCAAGAACACTGCCGAGAACATTTTATCCACAACCAAATCCTCACATTAACCTCTCTTTATATCCTCGAAACAACCCGATTCATAACTCGAAACCCACATACCAAAAGAACCAACTGTCACGAATACAACATCAGAATACGTACTAATATAGACCTACCACAACACAGACTAAACAAAACCAGCAAAACTCCACAATACGTAGGATCCAAAATTTTCAACCACCTACCTGAACATATTAAAAAAATTACTGACACTGAAATTTTCCACAAAAAACTAAAACTGTACCTACTGAAAAAACCATATTACAATCTTAGAGAATTCTACGACGATCCAAACCTGATAGGGACCTAAATCCCTATCCCTAACCCCCCCCCCTCCTTCCAGAAGGAAGACTGTGACGACTCCCCAGTCTTGAAGACAGCGGAGAGGATACCGAAGGTAAAAGGTAAAAGGTAAAAGGAGAAATTATACAGCTTAAAAATACTGAAAAGTGAGACATAAGAAGGGAAAAAGAAGACATATTGCCAAAAATGAATAATTTACAAGTAATAGAATTTTACCAGCACATATGGAAATAATGCATATTGAAAGTGCATTCGACATTTTGGTTTGTGAACAGTAATTTCATCTGTATTTGACAAAAATTACCTCACCAATAGAACTTAAGACATCAGATTTATAGGTTTATCGAACTTAATTTAAGAAGAAAAAACAACTTATAGGGGATTAAAGTTTTGTTAGCAAACTTAGATATAGATTTCAAGAATTTAAAATGATGTAGCGTCTTGGATAATATTGATCAAATACTTGATGATTTTTATAGTACTTAAAATAATTTTGATAGGTGTATGTACCTTGTAAAATTGTAACCAAACTTTACCAGCTAAACATCGTTAATGTTTTGACACTATTTACCTGTATAGTATATATACAGACATACATAAAGAGATTTTCTTTGGTTTATTTGGTCGGTTGCATAGAACAATGAAAAGTATCAATTTGGCTTGACAATTTTTAATAATTTTTCTTTTTCTCTTTAAAACAAGAGTACATACACACTTATGACTAAATAATATGTAAGACGGACATGTGCACTGTTACTAAAGAAAAAAAACATGCTTTGGCTGATGCTAGAAAAAATTGTTTTTTGTCTACTAGTTATTTTTGGTTTTGATTTAAATCTGATGTATTAGGCCTATGTAAGATTAATAATCTTGATTGATAAATGACTTTAGTTCTATGACATACTATCTCTACGTCTCTGAGTTCGACTGTGCCAAAGAGTTCAACATTTTTTGTAGTATTTAAGTCACTGATATATAATTTTATACATATTATACACACTATTTATTTTATTTTTATTATCAGTTGCCTGGTCTTCTTGTGTTATGGGTATATTTGTTATTAAATTATTATTTTACTGATATTTTTTCTTAGATATAGTATAGTTACTTACATTTTGTTCATTATTACTGTACTATTTTTTATTGTTATACAATATATTTATTTCAAAGCATTACTCAATTTATTTTCTAAAAATGTTACTTGTAGGAATTTAATCTATTTTACATACAGTCACTGAAGTGCGTCTAATGTGTTTTTTAAAAACAAAAATCATATCTTAATACAATCATTTTACAATATTTCATTAAAATTGGTCACAAATTGGCCTGATCTGGTACCCTCAAATAAGGGGTATGTGCCTGGAATAGAAAGTAATTCCAATTTTTGTCTAGGATATCAACAGCTAATTCTTTAATAGTTTAACTGTTTAAATGAAAACGCTGAATAGTTTCAAACTGTAATTAATACAGCCTAGGTCTAATTTATGGAGTCATAATATGGGCAATGAATAAATAAATAATCTCAGTACATATGTTCATATATTGACTGTAAGCTGAAATTGATTACTTTCTAGTACATATGTTCATTAAGTTTTTTATTTTAAATTAATATTATTTGCTCATGCGCATATTAAGATTTATTTGAAAAGAAGGAACCTCTAAAACAGGCATTGCCTTAGGAGGTCCTAGTATTTTCTTGAAATATGTAATTTATGAAAGGTTTTGTTCTAGTAGTATAAGTTTTATTTTGTTAACAGAGAATTAAGAAGAAACCTTTTTATGTTTGAATGTAATTATATGTATTTTATGTATATATTTCGAGAAAAAAAAAATAAAAAAATATATTCTTATTCATATATTGACTGTAAGCTGAAATTGATTACTTTCTAGAACCGGTAATGAGTAAGCTACTTCAGCCTTGAACCTTAAGAGTCTGCAGAGGCTGTCGGCCATGTTAGTTTTAATCCCATAAGAACAATGTTATTTGCGAATCCATGTTTCATTATTTATTGACCAAAAGTTGTGTATGTGGTGTCATTTTAAACGTTATCATTTTGCGCATTGGGTTTGCTTTTCATATTTTGAATACAAACGCCTAGTTCTGAAAATTATACGAAAATAATAACCTTAAACTAAATATTTTTGTCTATAAAACTAATTAGGAATCTACAAAGCAATGCCAACATAGAATTTAATTCTTGATCAAATGCAATTTCTTTAAAAATTACAGTTAGTATGGATACGTGTGACGTATGTCTGGTTCGAAAATAACAGTGTTCTTATGGTATTAAAACCAACGTAGTCTACAGCATCTGCAGACTTTTAAAGAACCACTCTGGAGTGCCTCGTTAAGTACCTGGCAGCTTCTCCCTTCTAGAGAAAATTGAAGTTTTAAGCTAATCAGGAACTTGTAATTAATTAAAATTTAAAACTGTAGTTTGGATTCCAAAATATTGTCGAATTGTTTACGGGTATTGCTTATTATTCTATCAGTTGATATTCCCTTCTTGGAAAAGTCCCATATCAATCTAATTTAGTAACTAGACTACACATTTAGCTTACAATGATTTCAAATTCACTATAATTAGGCCAATTAATAACAAGTCAGAATCTTATGGTAAATGTGCAGTTAGGTATTAAAGAAGTTAAGATTTGTGCAAGAAGAAACATTATTTAATAGGCTTCAGGCCTAAGTAAGAAAGTAAGCATGGATGCCTATATTTTTATAGTCCTAAGTAGGCCTAGGCTATTAATTATTTTAACATTTGTTTTACAGTTAAGATAAGCTACTTTATAATAAACCATAAGTTTTTAAGTAACATATAACAAGATTTTATTTACCGTTAAGTTAGTATTAGACCTACTTTAAGAACTTGAAAAGTGTTTTAGAAACGCAGTGGTCAACACATCCGATGAAATCGAAGAGTTCTTGTACGCAAGTCTCGTTGGTCATTTCCTTGCTGTTTACCCTGTCATTGCATGTTTGTAGTTCCTCAAAAAGCTTTTCGCATTTTTCCGTGGCTCCGCATTCCATTCTGAGCAAATCTTGATGGTCTTTCAGTTCTCCGTCGTCTTCAGATTCATTTGTACTATTGTTGTCTTCTTCATCATCATTGTTTTTTGTCTTTTGTGAAGATTTGCTAGAAGAAGAACGTCCACCGGAATCTACTACATTTTGCGGAGATTCCCTGGAAGGAGAACGTTCATCGGTAACTACTACATTTTGCGGAGATCTGCTGGAAGGAGAACGTCCATCGGTAATTACAACATTGTAATGTTTGGTCAAGTCTTCATCTTCTTTCTTGGGCAATTCCATGTTTAGAACAACTAGGCCTAAATATAAGTAAAAAACCCTTTAGAATTAACAAATTAGAAGTTTACTTATAGCCTACTTTCTACTAATGAAGAGTGAAATAGTGACAATTTGCTTATTTTATTAAGATTCCTTTAGACGATTACGTACAAACTACAAATTGTGTGGTTTGCAATGTGTATTGCATCAGCTGATTCGGCGGGAATGAAAACAACCTGTGGCTCCGGCAACTAAATTACTAGTTTGTTTATATCAAAACAAAGCGCTATGTTTGAGGTCATTTACTATATAAAATTATAATTGTATGAATATGACTAATCAGAATGACTGAATAATCTTATTGTCTTTCCTGTAATAAGTAAAAATATAAACATCTACACATAGAAAAATTTGTATTTTTCATAAGTGTTAAAATCAGTTGGTGGCTATTAACCGATCCTTTACAAAACCAACTACACTACCAGTACCGACAAAGTAAATTGGTTTTTTATTTTAAATATATAATAAAACACTTTTATGTCGGGACTTTTATTTTTTAAAGTCATTTGAAACTTTTGTTTTATTTATATAGTCCTAAAAACCCGAGACATCTTCCATTTTTATACCAAAGCCGACATCTGGTGCTTCTGGCGGAAACAGTTTAAAAAGATTTACACCAAAAACATCCTTGTCTGTTTTGGGAAACGATAAATCCTGAACAAAAGTATAAAACAGACCTTCAGAGGAGGATTGCTAGCGTGGCTAATTGAAGACTCGTGGATCGATTCTGACAGTAGTCGATACAATCGTTGATCGTGCATGTAACCGAAGTGTCTTTTGAGAGGGAACAGGAAGTGGGAATGCTGCTAAATTATAACCTAGGATTGGTCGTTACGTGACGGTCAATTATCGATTGGGTCTGTTATTTTAGTTCAGAATAGGATTTAATAACCAGCGTGGGGTTTTCAGCGTTGGACTTGAATAAACTTGCCAAGCGATACGTCGACAATTGAACAATATTTAGGCCTACAAAGACCTCACCGCAAGTAATAACTTTTTATTACTTTATCAAATATTCATTTATGCATATAATTAAGTTTTTATTTGTGTATTCGTAAGTCTTCGTGTTTATTCGAGAAGAGGTAATTATTATAACGTTCAGCTCTATAAAAGTGTTTACTTTAAATTCCTATTTTACTTAAAAAGTTTTCTTTCTTTTTTTATTTAATAAGCTTGCCGTGCTTGGCTTATTTGGCTTCTTTTTTTATCGTATTGTATTATTAATAAATGGTCCTTTAAATTTGAAGAATTATTATGACATAACTTTTAGGCCTTCGAATCTCAATATGCTGTGGAAAATGTGTTGTGTGTAGTTAAAGTGACCTAAAATTATCTTTTTTTTCTCTAATTTAGCACGTGACCAAGCATAACACCAACGTGACACCTAACCTAACCTAGATTAACCTAAACTAACCTAACCTTTTGTGTACTCTTAATCTATATATATAAAATCCAATGTATGTTTGTTTGTCTGTCTATCCTTTATGCGCTACCAAACCGTCCAGCCGATCGCCATGAAACTTGGGGAAGTTGTTCTATATACCCCAGGGAAGGTTTCTGTCCTATTCCCGTTTCTTTAATCCCTCAGGGCTCCATCCCTTGGACTTCTAAAGTTTCGATGTTAATCAAATAGCAGGATGCATGAAGGTATAATAAGTCAAATATAAAAAGAATATCAGCTTTGGGTTTTAAATATGTCAAAATTATACTGTTTATATTTTTATGTTTTGATTTCTTGTGAAGCTATATTAATTGATTGATTTATTTGATTAACAGCTGTTAAATAAAAACAAATAGAATAAAATTGTGGTAGGCAAAACTTTCAAAATTAAAAATAATTGAGTACAGTAGTAAACTACACAAAACATCAGCTGTTTAAATTGGATACTGTGTAAACTGAAAGGTTGTTGCACATTTCAATGATACAATCAAAACTCAATATTATGACCGGCGAAGCGGGCGGGTACAGCTAGTCTATATTTATAAAAGAGGATGTTTGTATATTTGAAGTTTATGCGCTGCCAAACCATCCAACCGATCGCCATGAAACTTTAAGATGTTGTCCTGTATACTCCCGGGATGGTTTCTGTAAAGTTTGATGCAGATCCGTCCACAGGGTCCCGCCTCACGGGCTCCTAAAGATCCCATGTTATTCAAATGGAGAATCTGAATTGTTTACAAAAAACATATGACTGTGTGGTTTAATGTAGTTTCACATGCCATAAGCAGATTGAAGTTCTCACAACAACAGTACTGTATATGTTTTGATTTATTGTAGTTCTACATTTCACCTTGAGAGTGTAGCACACACTACTTTTACTTGATCGGGTGATCTGTATTTTGGTGTTAACCTTTTTTCCTCGGTAATTAAAACATGTGGTGAAACGTGAAAATAAAAAATAAATAATTATTTGTTTTGCAGTTTACTTTTTATGACATGCCTCCTAAAAAATCTAATATTGGTAGAAGAAGCAAAAATGCTCGAATTCTTTCACCTATTAGGTTCTAAATCAAACTCAATATTATGACCGGCGAAGCAGGCGGGTACAGCTAGTTCTATATAAAATAGACAAATGTGTATAGTGGAATCTAAATTTTACATATTTTAGCATAGAGTATCCAAATTTGGACTTAGCAAAATGGTATAAAATTTTAGTGTGATTAGCAATTTTATTTTTACTCTTCTTTTGATCTACAGAACATATTGCATCCCAGTTTTCTTAATTCAACAATAGTTGTAGTTGTTCGGTCCATCTAGCTATAGTTACAATTAATTGTAGGCATGTATTGTAAGTCGTGATTATATAATTTCATGACGTAAGTTGTTTATAGAGAGTAGTGTCATAGCTATAAATTCTCCCTCGAGCAGATAATCTTCAGTTTCCGCGGGAGCAAGGTCAAGGCCACAACAATCAGGTGACGTGAGATGTGCGAACTGTCTCAATTGCGGAAAGGCCTGTAGCCTATAGCCTACATACTAGTAAGTTACAGGCTACAGGCAGATTGGCTCAAGTGGACCGACCTCCAGAAGACCTTTGTCAGGCACTTGGACTCAGTTGTAGTGTTCAAGGTCGAATGGTTTGGTAATGGATATAGAATTATGTAGTATCATATTTGCAATTAATGTAGTAGACCCATAGATATTATCAATGTAATTAATTGTAAGGTAATTTTTGTATTCAAAGTTTAACATATTTGATATTTTTGTGTTTGACTGAAAACATTCATAACGAAAGTCCTTGGACATATATAACTAATTACAGTAAACATTTAGACATTAAACTAAAGCACTAACACACACGCGCGCACACACACACGCACGCACGCACACACACATACACACAATTTTTTTATTTAAATAGTCTTTTACTGAAAGTGAACGAATATATAGGCCTAAATGAAATCACGTTTTGTGTGAAAGGCAAGTCTCCCTCATGGCACGTTTACTTATATCGCCCAGTCTTGTGCAAATAGCACATTAAAACTCACCGCAAGAATGTGCAAGTTAATGTGGCTTGCATTTTAAACAGGAATGCTAATTGTTCTAACAACGCCTCGACTGTTTATACTTCTATGAGCTTTGTGAGAAAATGCTCAGCCATAAAATACAGTTTCATTCCACAGGATTCAATGTAATATTGTATGAAATCATGTATTGAACACAAATTCAAAGTGTCTGTTGGATTCTTTTCACACATGGGATGTGTGATATATTTTTAACTTAAGTTATTGACATATTTTCTATGCACATGAATCGGTCACTAACTTCTTAAATCTCTAACAGCAACATGATCTTAGATTCTTTGACACACTGATAACAGTTTATTAAGCCCGACGTGTCGAAATAGAAAAGTAATATGTTGATAAACGTCTTCTGTTGTTATATATTTTTAAATATTGCCACTGGAATCAAACCTAATTTTATAAATAAACGAAATCATAGGAATTTACATGTTCTTTGTTCATTGGAATTTTGTTTAGTTCTATACTTGATTTGTCTCTCCTTTCAACCCAACCCGCTGAAGAGCTTCTGTGATTATTGTAACATAAAAGTTTTTCAGCAGATAAGGCACTATCTACACGGTCACTTGGAGCTGCGTGGCCGCGCGACATGTTGGGGACGGTATCAATGACTACAGATATCTATAGTCATTGACGGTATTGAACCCTTTAAACCCCCATTCCCATGATCCCTCAGTAGATGACTATAAAGATATTACGAAAAGTGAGAATTAATGTACATGTCACATTTATCTTAGAATTATAGGCATACTGATCAATTAGGAGAATTGCATAATGAATCTCGTTTTTGAGATGTTGGTATTTTAAAATCGTAACATAATCAAAACGCATATAAATTAAGTTATTAGCATATTGTAACTCGAAACAGAATAAACTATATAATAACTGCATTTCAATAAAAAACAAAACATTAAATTGTTTAATCTTAGAGCGGTCAATGTCATTACTATTTTCCCGTCATTACTATAGATCCATTTACTAGATCTATATTTTCCGGTGACAACCGTTAAAGTGCTGTATACACTGTTTAAGTTACAAGATAACCAGACGTTTCACCCATGCCATTGAAGAAACCACCACTGAGGATGCCACTTCACATGGGCGAACGTCTGGTTATATTGTAAATAGTTTTAGACAGCACCTTTACACTGTTGTCAGTGGTAAATTTAGATTCTAATTAAATTGATTGTTAACAATATACATAATTAAGAATGAGGATCAAGATTTTGAGATGATACATAGAAATTATTTATTTTGTGATTCTTATAGGCCTACTGTATTTTAATGTGGTTTCAAAAAGCCAATATTTATAATATTTCCTTTAATGGTGTGCAGGTAACATTAAAAGAAAAAACAATCTTATTTCAGTAAAAGATATCTCGTTTCCCCTTTATCATCAAATAACAAAGGTCTTGATGTAATAGGCCTACGGTACTTCAATCTTGGCTCAGTATCTGGTCTAAACATGACACACTGTAATTAAACTTTCAGTGAGCTTTAAACTTAATAACAGAGAACTGTTAAGTAATCCAATCTCTAAGAAGTACAGTGATTCAGTTATCTTCGGCCATTACAAGACGCAATGACTGGGCGAGACATGATTCACGTTCTTATCTCAAGTGGGAGGCCATTGGATTGTCGATGCCTTCTATCTTGTAGGAACTAGTGGCGTAGAGCTGTAGCCCACTTTGTGACAAAGTGCTGTGGAGATAGTAGGCGATAGGTTCTATGAACGGCCCTCTTAATACTGACACGGCGTCCGCTAAATGGTTACCATTGGCGAAGCCACAACTAGATAAGCCTGGGATGTTCATGTTGGGTGGTAGTTAGTGTCCGGAAGTTGTGTAGGGGAGAGCATCGAGTATCAGGCTTGTCAATTCTCCAAAGTCAGAACAATAGTACATGGTTCAGTTTCCAATTTAAGCTGTAGGACCCTTAGTTGACTTGGCTGTTGTTAATTTATGACTCTTTCTGAGCATAATTCGAACTCAGTAACAAGACTACACAGTTCATTCACACACATTCTACTACACTCATGTAATCATTCTTATTCGCTCCAAAATACACACAAAGTTTTGTAAGCGTCTGATATCTGAGAATTTTCTAAGAATCAGTTATACTTAAAGGAAGTGTTATAAGCATGTCTTTGCTTTTTTTTGCTGAAACATCCTGTCGGTAAATCAAACATCACCTTCTATGGAGGTAGGCCATTCCTCCAACCTTTGTTTACTCCGGTGTGGCCGTCGACTTCCACATGAAGTAAACCGGAACACAATGTGCTTGGTCAACTCGCACATTGGACACCTTGTTACACAATACAGGTGGCAATGGCTTTGTTCTCAAGTAACCCCGTGTTGGATTTGATATGGTGTTTTGTTCTCTATGGAACTCTGTTGATTGCCTAACTTTTTCTTTGTATGTTGAGGATGTTTAATGTTGAGTGAGTGGAGAGGAGTGTAAATGATTACTTGCATCCTTATCATTATCACGTTGGGATTAGCCCCATGTTGGATTTTATATCGTATTTTTTCGTTCTTTATGAAACTCAGTTGATTGCATTCCTGATTGTGTACTATCAGAGTCAAATCTCGAGAAGGATCAGAGATGATAATCACTGACAGTTCATTTGTCTTTGGACTGACATTTCTTAAGACATAGTAGCCCTTATAACAAAGACTAAACTCACCCCAATATACGCTCATATAACTCTTATTCTAAATCTATATTCGCCTACGTTTTTACGACCAGTGTTTTAATAATAGGTCCAAGTACAAAATATTGCTAAATTTTAATTTTATTTAAGTTTAGTTCATCTACATTAGTCAATTATGAACATGCATTCTTATTTTCAACTCGTAAAATGTAATTTATTCCTATATTTACATTTTTGAGCTTTTTACATAGTAACATTATGTATAATTTTCAGTGCAATATTATTTTGTGCTATCACATATAGATAAATATTAATTTACGAATATTTATCTAAAATTAACATGTTATATTTTCGAACTAATAATAAAACTCAAATTTATTGAATACATGTAACTTTAAACAATGTTCTACCTCAAATGTAAAATGTTATTCACTGAAAAATATCGAAGAAGAATTTTCTTTAAAAAAACACACACACATAAATATTAGGTGGAAGTGTGTCAAAAGCTACAGTATTTTGAAATCAGCCAATCTTTATCCAGTAAAAATTATAGACTTATTAACACCAAATAGTGAAATGTTACCCGATAAATTCTGTTCTACGGAAAAAGTCATTTAAATAAAGACATGGACATTTATTTGCCTTATGTTGTTAAAACATAATTTTAATATAGGCATGTGTACGTCACAGTTTTATAACTGTAGATAGGCAGTGTCATTATTCCAGATGTTATTGCCAATTAACAATATTTTAATCGACACCGGGAAAGAGTGACTCATAATCTAGCCTTGAGTCTGATAAGAGTGAGGCAAGACCACTCAAGTTGTGCAGTTATCATCTTTGCAGTTTAGTCACGGCTAGATTCGTTCATCGCTAACTTGACTGAGTGACAGCAGTTGGGCTTTTTGTTGATAGGGAGGATGCTGAAGCAGATCCTGCAGGACCTGTGGGTCCACCCTGACATCCTGGCCGAGCTGGATGAGAGTCAGAAGCAGACGCTATTCTGTCGCATGAGGGAGGAGCAGGTACGCCGGTGGAAGATATGGGATCAAAGCGAACAGTCCAGGCCGTCAAAGAAAATAGGAGGTGAGTAAAAGTTAAGTTTTGGGCTCTGAGAGAGGGGGTTCTATATTTTGGGCTCTGAGAGAGGGGGTTCTATATTTTGGGCTCTGAGAGAGGGGGTTCTATATTTTGGGCTCTGAGAGAGGGGGTTCTATATTTTGGGCTCTGAGAGAGGGGGTTCTATATTTTGGGCTCTGAGAGAGGGGGTTCTATATTTTGTAAATCACACTGAAACGTCCTGATTTTTAAGTTGGCCATTTCCCAAACTCACAAGTCAACAGCCCCTTAGTAGATAAGCCATACAACCTTATCGTCAACAGCCCCTTAGTAGATAAGCCATACAACCTTATCGTCAACAGCCCCTTAGTAGATAAGCCATACAACCTTATCGTCAACGGGCTAAAATATGCTGTCCTTTTTCAATTGTTTGGTTCTTAATGAACTATATTGGAAACTATATAATTATTAAAGGTTCATTCTAGTGGACCATATTTTAATTTTATGGGCGTGGGTGTGTTAATTTATAATCATCAAGAATGGTGTGGAAAGTTTGACATATTTAACTGTAAAAAAATTAAAAAAAGCACTAAATTTTTTCAAACATCTTACAGTTCTTCACCTATCGAATGAGATTTCAATTGTTGCGATGCGAACATTATTTCTACCATATAATTGACATAGAAACCTTGTTTTTTGGTGTTTTTCATGAGGTGGAACTTTAGATCAAAATTGAATTAAAAAGAAAAGAAATAAATAAAATAGAAAGCTGGTAATATTTATTAAATAAATTCATCTTAGCCCAAGGATCGTGTTTTGACTATTTTATTTATTAAATACCTTCGTCTAGCGATCCTTCATTGGTCAATGAAGGATTAAATGACCAACGAAGGATTGCTAGACGAAGGTATTTAATAAATAAAATGGTAATATTTGTTGTGTTTGGAATAATTTTCTCAATTTATTTTAGCCTGTAGTACCCAATTAAATGTAACAAGTTTGAACAAAATGTTTTCTTAACATAATTGGCTTATTATATTATTATCTGATTAGAATAATTATTTTTGCACGATCATTATGACATCGCTCATATAATAATTTAAGTGTTTAAGTGTTTTATAACAATCTAAGCTGTACTTGGAAGAAGTATGGTTCATACAGATTTTACAAGTTATGTTAGAAATACAATTACAAAGAGAATAAAGAAATAGAGGTTGCAACCAATAGAGCACCAAATGTTTGTCGAGTAGTTATTTCTTCAGATTGTCATATGGATAGCAGGGCCAACACCTTGTCAGTCCCTCTTTTTCGTCCACCCATATACTCAAGGATACAAATTTAGTAATTATTAGTACAGATTTATAAAGATGTACATTAGTTGTAATCTATTTATAACTGCCTCTGAGGAGTTCACTGCAGACATAAGAAAGGGACCTCTGTTTCTTTTTTCTCCATGGTTTGGTCTTATTCTATTATTTTACTTGGAGCTTACTCAAAGTTATTGAATTTAATAAAGCTTGATTTTATAATGCTGATTTACTCTACACATTAATTTGAGTTAAGTAGATCATTAATATTAATTTGTGGTTTAATTGTATACTGCATCAGCTGTACAGTTACATGCTTCACACAGTAAAATAATATCTTATAATCATTATAAAACATTATTATTATCGATTATAAATCTAATCTTACATAATGTAAAATAAATAGCAAGGAAAATACTTGGGAAATTTGTATATCATGTCAAATTATTTCAACATTAGTTATGCTTGTTATGACAATTATGTTTAATTTTGATAAGTAGTCTAAACATTTTACCGTAATGCAAATTCAGCTTCCATCAATGTTCAGAGAAAAATGCACTTAAATACAGCCATTCTTATTAATAGCGATTGCGAGATCTGAAAAGAAGTGAGAATGGTGGCTTTTTGTTTCAGTGAATCCTAAAAATTATATTAGAAATTAAAATATCTAACTTTTTTATCAAACTATCCAAATAAATAAAGTAGAAAAAAACACAAGTGTGATGGTTTAGTACATGTACAAGACCTGGAGTGACTAAACCAATGAATATAGTTTGTATTCATTGACTAAACTGAACTTATTTGAAAGAAAATGGTTTGCAGACTTTGCTCCAAAATTATTTAATGAACTGACCTCCAGCGTAACAGGCCAGGATGTATCTGAAACTACATTTAAAAAAATGTATATAAGTATTTAATGTATAATGCAAGCTGATATATACATATATAACTGTACTTAATAACTTATTTCATTAAAAAAAAATAATTGTAATAAGACTTGAGTTGTTTTGTAAATCAATCAGCATTATTTGTTGAAAACCGCTCCAAAATAAAGACCTTATTTATTTATTTATCTGCCTGAAGAGGACAGAGGATCCTGCTCTTGTACTGTCTTAAATTAATCTCATATAGTCTATTAAATCAGTATTCTGTAAAGATGTTGGGACTGTGGTACTCTCTGCGTTAAATTTTAAAATTGAAATCCTGCTTACAACGTTTCTAGCTATGAATCAGTGGAGTAATTTTATTTATTGAAAGTCATGAAATATTCAGATTTCAGATTATTTGAAAAAATTAATTCTTGATAATAAAACTTTCATTCATAAAATAAATAAACAGTATGTTTGTTATTTCTTATTTGCACTTCCATTGTGAATTTTGTGTCCATAAAAATGTATACTTAGACACAAATATATACATAATATTTATCCTGAGGCCTACTTAGTTTGCAGATTTCGGTTTTTGTAAAATTACACTGATAATTAAATGATCAACATCGTATAGAACTAAAAAAAATCATTTTCTAGGAAGGAACACTAAGAAACATGTTCAGTTCATGACGGATGCAGAAGGTGACCCATGGACATGGGTTATGGGCGAACATCCAGATGACAAGAGTATAGAACAGATCCTTGAGGAAGAAGCCAGAGAGGCTGCCAGGCAGCTTGCTGAGAAAGAACTAAGGTAACGTAGAGGATCCAGACAGTTCTTGGTAAAAGTAATTATTGAAATGAGAACCACCCCAAATCTCGATGCTGCTAAGTGAGCCTTCCGTAAATTTAACACAGTAATTTAACTATTACTTGCTTGCTTCTGTCAATCTGTCCAACATGATAAAACTAGACAACGTGTTTCAGATTGAGTAATCCATCTTCAGGTCTCGTGTAGATTTGCTGTTATAGTTCATGTTTTCTATATATGCATGACCCTAAACACCAATTGGTCACAAACAGCACTAAACACATAAATTATGATTATATAAAAAATTAATTGACATTCCGTCTTGTGCCGATCCTGATGACGAGTGACAGACTCTTCTGAAAATATAGCGTCTTCTGAGAAAAGATACATAGAGGCACTTCTGAAAGAATTTAATTCGTTAATATCCATATCTAACCTTCCCATGTTGCAAAACCATTGCTGCTTGAAAGCCCCTCAGATACCACGTCACATACGATTTCCCAGTTACAGATCGTAACGTAGACTTATCGTTATCGTTAAATCTGACTGAGAGTTATATGATAAGACGGAACAAGTATGGTACTGAATTTGCTATCAAAAAAGCAGACAGTAGTTTGAACCTACCTTGAAGAAATTGGTTTACTAAAGAATTTTCTAACTAAAGAATTTTTTTGAAATGTTTGTTTTACTATGGCAAAAACGTCATTAATTAATTAATAACTTAACCAAATTGTGATAAATTTTATTCACAAAATACACAGTCTATTAAATCGTTAATATAGTTGTAAATTATTAATAAAATTGACTATTACGCTCTGGCAAGGCTCTGTGGTCAGCTCCCAGGGACGTGGCACCTCAAGACATGACTTACAAACCACAAGACAACCATAACCACAATATTGATATTGATTTGGATATATAGCATAACAGGATTGAGCATCAGATTATGTTATCCTTAGTTAGTAATAATGACTACACTCATCTGCACTCATCATACACATTTGCGCCTCATATTTGATTGCTTTACGATATCTCTATGATCGCCTCATATATCTCTACGATCGGCGACTTATGATATGGTGTTCTTGTTTGCTCATGCTTTCAACATTAACGTTTACCGGTTGTTGTAAATTGTGGTTCATTAATTATTTGTGAGGTGCCTGGTGCTTGAAGACGATGTCTATAAAGGCCACCTGAGTGTGAAAGTAAATTTTAGTGTTGTTGGATGAAGATTTAAAAAATTTGTACTTTTGTCGCACAGAGCACCAAAGTAGATTAACTGAGATGTGAGATCTTTGTAAAATAGTTTGTACTCAAAGCGATTGGAAATTTCCTATTAATATCAACTATAGATAATCCTTCATTGGTTGACACTAGTGGCGCAGTGCTGTAACCCAGCTACTTGGGGACAAAGTGCTGTGGAGATTGCAGGCTATAGATTCTATACTCGGTTCTCTTAATATTGACAAAGCGTCCACTCAGTGGTTGCCATCAACGTTGACACTAGTAGGGAAGTCTGGCATGTCTGTGTTGGGTGGTAGTCAGTGTTTGGATGTTGTGTAGTGGAGAGAGCTAAGTATCAGTTTTGTCAATTAGCTGACAATCAGATAAATACTATGTGGTTCGAATCCTTCTTAATGCTGTGGGTCCCTTTATAGCTGCTCTAGCCATTTGCTATTAAAAAATGGTTATTTCTAAGGAACAGTCGACCTTAGTTAGTACTAATGACTACACACCTTCATCTGCACTTATCACACTAGTTCACTCCTTATATTCGCTTATATCTCTAGGAATGGTGACTTAATAATGTATAATGAATATTAATAACAACATCAATTTCGAATTGATATAATTTATGTTATACACTCACAACAGTAATTTGTAAATATGCTGTTTTTTCTTTTTGCCAATAAAACGCTAACAGATTATTATGTCCGAAAAAAATTTCAAAACAAAATGCATTCTTACTAGAGAATAATTAGGTACAAAATGTAAGGCAGACCTCTACAACTACTCATTCAACTTGATCCTGTAAAATTTGAATGTATTATAATATTGAAGGTTTAAGAAATAGAAAAATATCAAGATTAACTTTTGGAGCGTCTAACATAGCTTGATAAATTGAGTATGTTTTGTGTTATTTAGAACCTGCCATGACGTGGGAGAGTTTTATTCATATGCCATTGCATTTGGTTTTTCCATAGTTAAAATGTTGCATTACTCAATTAACTGACTGATATGAAAAACTAAAAATCAAAATGTTCACTGGAGGAAAAGTGGTAGGTTGTTCCAGAGGCTTGTACCTTTATTAAAAAAAACACTTTTCAAAGAAAATTGTATGGGAACTCAAGCTGTATCTTAGACTAATGCCTACCTTCACATGGCAACATGCTCACTAATACAATACCAGACAAAAGTGTATATTTAGCAATGTTGGGCCATCTCCGACAGTTAACTCTGGTATTTATTTGTTCGTTATGACTTCTAAAATATCACATCTAAATAAACAAAAAATAATTATAATATGATCAGTTAATTTTAGAAGATCACGAAATATAATCCTCAAGGCAAATTTGGGTTTTTTAAGTACTAGTTAAAAATACCAGCTAAAGTAGGCCTACCTGTGAAAATAAGAAGACCCTCACGTGGGCCTTAGAAACCGTTTTTCCTATTCTGTAAAATTAGTTCATGTTAAATTTTCACAGGTAGCGCCAGCAGTCTCCCTCTCTCTGTCTCTCTCCAGCGTAAGTGAATCATAACTGAGCTAACAGTACGCCAAACAGTCGTCCAAATGCTTATTTGAAACCAATAACATTTATATAGCAGTACAGGCGTGCATGTCTACAGGAAATACATTGCCTTTGACAATATGTTTCTATAGTGAGTGACAAAATCAGAAAACGTGAAAAAAATTTTAAATTAAAGAGCTGAAAGATCAACCGTGGTCTGCTGATGCCAAAAGATCAAAGACTAGGCTTAAAGAGTGCCTGAAATAAATTCAATCATCTTAGTTAGCTTAGTTATAGTTTTGAACATATTATGATTCTTTTAGAGAATGTAAGAAAACAAGTAGGCTTGATTAGCACTGTGAGAGTTTTTTCTATTCATTATTTTAGTGTTTTAATTTCTTCTTGTAGGCTCTCAGTGGAAGCTGAGTTAACAGAACTGCTAGATCTCAACCAGAAGCAGTTGGCAGCCATGGAAGCTAACCAAACGGAACATGAGGATATATACTGTTCAGTAAATGACCTCAAGGATAGGATCAAAGTCCCCATCAGCCCTTCACCAAGAGATGTCCTTCAGGAAATATCTCTCAACAAGGTATAAACATACAAATCTTGGGAAGCATCTTAAATAAAATCAAACACTAACATGTTAGCAATATGCATAATGACATTACATTTATTTCAATAATTCAGCATTTTCGAATGTTATAGATTATGTAATGAATTGTTAATTATGGTTTGAATATGCATCTTAGTCGCCATGTCAACATACAAGATCAGTTCTCAGTGTTTCTAACCCTTAAGCATTCTTGACTTTGCAACATCCATTGAGAAGATACTGTCTTTAGTCATCATGGACCAAAGGTAAATGGGTTTATCTATAAGTAGTTTATTTTGATAAGATCAAATCAACAGACTTCAATGCTACAAAAATATCACAAATAAATTTTTAAAAGAACTTACAAGAAACAATTTTATTAGAATGTAGCTTTACTGCCATTGTTTTTGTTTTTTCGCATTGAATATATATGTACATACATACATATCCTGCCCGGCCAATTTTTTTTCCTTGATCTGGGTTTCCACTAAACATCTGCAGCCTTGTCTTTTCTCTCCAAATATACTTTATTTGGTATTCCACTTTATGCCATGTTATCTCCTCTCCAACCTATCATGTTAAATACAGTATGATAATTAAAATACTTTTTTCAGTTCTAAAAATAGTTAAAAATATTGTTACTACATAGAAAATAATAACTAATAATCCCTAATACATGGGGGAAAAGTCCTGTGTAGGTTGTTGGCGATGTTATCAGTCCTTGTAATACTAATATAGCATCCGCTCAATGGCTGCAAGTGGTTTGGATGCTGTATGGGGTGACCATGGTTCAGATGTTGTTTAGTGAAAAGAACAGAAAGTACCATTGCCACATTACACGTTTGGGTGGTGTGAGGCGCATTGCCACACTACGTATTTGGATGGGAGGGAGAGTCATCACCACTGTGCATGTCTTTTATTTATTTTCGTTTCTTTTTTCATTTTTTGTACTATTTGTTAACCCTACGTTAGTGTGGCGCGGTCTGAGAGACCAATTAGTACTTCTAAGAAGAAAATATTGCAGCCAGGTAAGAATACGCCCTTCCCCTTCCCAGTACCTTCCTCTAGGGGGAGCCTTTGCATGACCTTGAAGTGGCATTATTTTTTAACGACTGCAACTGTGCACAACTTCCGTTTCGGTCCCTGACACCCAACCACACTAAACACGTTATAGTCTCAATCCTACAGAGTAAAGAAGGTTCTTAATCACAAAAAAGTTTATAAAACCATGAAAAACAATGAAAATGCATTAAACATTGTATGTTTATTCTAAAAATACTAATGTATTTATTAACATTTTGATATAAACAATTTTAATAGGGTTTTTAGATTTTCGGTCTCTGACACCCACCACACTAATAATGTTACTATTACTCACCACACTAACCTAGGGTATGTTTCTTAATCACAAAAAAAGTTTATAAAACCATGTAAAACAATGAAAATGCATTAAACATTGTATGTTTATTCTAAATTTTGATATAAACAATTTTAATAGGGTTTTTAGATTTTTGGTCTCTGAGACCCACCACACTAATAATGTTACTATTTTTCACCACACTAACCTAGGGTTAAACAAGATAAATAAATCATTTCTGATTGATTTGATGATGAAGTAAAGTAAATTGAAGTTTTTAGTGAAATGTGACATTTGACTCAGATGTTTATATTTCTGACAAATTATCTTTAAAAGGTATAAAAGATGTGTTTCAATGTGCATTTATTACTGTTAGTTTGATGATGCCCAATCTTCTATTATTAATTCTTGGCATAGTGCAAAAGGTCTAGTCTACTCATAAGCGTATAATGATTATGACCCTCTCGTCTACTCGTGCACGTTCTGTGGTAATGACCCTCACACCCACCATACACGTACAGTGGTTACAGCCAACTTACAGTGATTATGACCCTCCTGCCCACCATACACGTACAGTGGTATTGGTTATATAACCTAACCTAAAATTAAGTAAAATAGAGAATACTTTTTTAATCATAATGAAACAATCTAAATAGGCTAAAAATATGCATCATCCAAGTCTTAACAAAAAATTGAAATATATTATACTGTGAGGTTTGATGTGTTAGCTTAGATTTTTGTTTATCTAAAAGTAGACTTTGCAACAGTTCTGCTCTTGATATCATCCTCAGTTTCTTATCAGCTGTGAGTAATTTCCTGGAGATAATAAATAGAGGATATTGTCATTTCAACTCCAGTTAGACAGTTTGTAAGAGCCAACAACATGTCTGTGGGGAAGATGAGATGTGCTTTGTGTTTAGATGAGTTTGGCATATCGTCTTCCACCATATGTTGTCAAGTGTGCTGCGGCCTATTTCACATTAAATGTGCTAATATTTCAGAAGGCACTTTTAACAGTTTAACAGATCACGTAAAACAAATGTGGATTTGTATCATGTGTTGTTCCAAGATGCAGCATACACCAGGGTTTTGTTTGGAAGAAAGTGATTTGGATATGGTATACTTTTATTGATTTTCTTTTAAGTTTAGCTCGATAATATATTAAATTATTGTTTAATAACAGTACCGGTGCAGTATTATGAATGTTGATTTGATACATAAGTATGTACAATAATAAATGTTTAACTTACCACAAAATGTAAACAAATGAAGGACATTTTTATGAATGAACTAATAAATATTTTAAGAATTTTAGTAGCCTAATTGGTTTATAAATTGTAAGATATTTTAAACTTAAACATCTGTTTTGAATGAAATGTCTTTTGTTAAAGGTGTTTCGTAAAAGTATCAATATATGTCCACTGTTAAAAATCAGTAATTATGGTTATATTATAACTATAATCAATATCGTGTTACAGCATGTTAAAACACTGTTGTTATATTTTTTACCTACTACAACGCTAATTTGATTGAATATTTATTTTTATTTATTTATTTTTATTTATTTATTCAATATTGTTAATATTGTTCAAATTAGTTTAAGAAAATAATATTAGAGACCTTGAGACATCACAAACTCAAAAACCTAACAAATTTAATCATTTGATTTCCACGTTCCCATTGTATCACTAAATTCTCAAATGCATTTAACTGTTCAATATGTTTCAGCCTCACAAAGTCTCCCAAAGAGTTGCCATGTGGGAAAAAAGAGTAATGGAAGAAAGGACTTCACAGATTTTCAAAGGCATCCAGAAGAAAAAATTGGAAGCTGCTAAAGAAGCTGAAGAAGCAGAACATAAACATGATCTCCTCTGGAAAGAGCAAGGTAAAACTAAACTGCACTCTTTGTTCGTAGATTAGATTCAAAATGTACAGTGTAGCGTTAATTAGTAATACAACAGTTATTTGGAAAGTAAAGAACGTCATCGGATGTGCAAACATGTTGCCAACTATAATATAAAATAAAAATTTTTTTGGTTAAATACTTTAGACTTACCAAATATAATCTGCTTTTTTTAACTCAAAAGTAACTTTTTTTGTTCCGTTGGCATGTAAATGGAACAGTCAGTCTTTAGAGGCAAATGTGACAAAATCAGAACTAACAAATTATCAAATTGCAATTTAGTGATTTATTTTGTAATGTCAGCAGCCAGCCAAGTTAGGATAAGAATTTAAGAAAAATAGAACAAATTTGTTGAAAAGCCTCGCCTAAGACCTCCCCCCCCCAGCCACATGATCAACATAATAATCTTCATGGGCGCTACAATCAATGTACTATCTAGAGTTGGTCAAACGAGAATCAGTTTTTTCCAATTGGTCATGTAGCCTACTAAGATATGTATACTCTACTGGAATCAAATAATTGATACCTTTAAAATGTTTTAATCTTGAAAAGCTAATAAAGAAGCGTTAATCGGTCCACAATAGAAGTAATGATAGGTTTGTGCAGGTATCTTGCAGTTGAGCATGATAAACCATGAATGTCAATTAGAATACAGATAAGAAGTGCTTTGTGTTTGTGAAGTGAGTGGTGATGGCATAAACATGTAGGCATACAACTTCAAATGGTTAATTGTGTATTATCTGAGTAGTATCACTTATAACTGATTTATTTTCATGATAAATTATACTATACCACAGAGAAAAATAAACAGAGGCCACACTTTTATGGCAGCAGCGAATGCTTCAGTTGCAGTTATAAATAGATTACAATGAATGTAGTAATAATTACTATGTGTACACTTGAGGATTTGTGGAAATGAAGAGAGGAACTGATAAGTGGTAGCCCTGCTATCCCCATGGCAAAATGGAGAAATAACCTTCATTCAGCGCACTATTGGATGCAATCTCTATTTCTTCTCTGTGACCATACTTAACGGATATTATACATTATACATACATACCAGCTTTGGGTGTTCCATATTTTTCAGGTTAGTTTATCAGGTCAAAATAAGAAATAATGCAACATGATATGTGTCCTATTTCTATCAGTTTTCTGTGTATGTGATTTTTACAAAAATGTAAATATTCCCAAAACAGAGAAACAATATAATATTCGGTGTGAAAGTTGTTTTAGTAAGACACATTTTACTTTAAAAGTTTACACGCCTAAATAAATGTGTTTTAAAATGGCTGCTACTTAACAATGTCAAATTTAAATATCTAAAAAAAACACAAATTTAAAAGTGGGTTGTCCGTAAATTAAGGTTTCTACAAAGAATTCCCGTTGCGACAGAGCAAGCTAGCGTAAATATAACAACAGTGATGTGTTTCTCCTTTCCCCCACCACTATTCTGGCCGGTCCCTAACTCTCCATGATGCTCAGTCTTAGCATAGCAGCCGTTAACAATGGAGTGGAAAATTGATACTCCAGCCAAGTGTGCATTGCATCTGTGATTGGATTACTGTGGTTTTAGGGGTGAATTTTTAAAGCCATCACCAATCAACCAATGTATTTGGAGAGAAGTGTATAGACGTAACAAATATATGTAAGTTGTGTAGGGAGTTTGTACAAGGCCAATTAAAATTGCAAGATGGATGTGGCTGCCTATCAATTTTGGACGAGACAGAAACGAAAGTTGAGGAACTTTTACTTGCACAGTAGGGTGGTAAATGATTGACCTCCTCCATACAGTCCTGATTACTGGTCTGGTTCCTCCATACAGATCTGATTCACTGGCCCCCAGTGACTCCTATTTTTGTTCCTCAACTAGAGGGGAACAACATTGTGGGGTTGAAATTTTCGACAACTCCTTCCTGCATGTGTCTGTGGGAGATTGGTATGACAGGAGTATGTAAAAGGTCAATGAGATATAACGAGTTTTATGTCACAAAATCCAAGTAGAAAATGAAATGAAATGAAAATGAAAAATGAAATGAAATGAAAATGAAATGAAAAACGTCTTTATTTATATTCAAGAGGCGAAGTTAGGGCTGCAAAGCCCTCTCTACCACTTAACCTCATCATACATAATAACATATTTTCAAATATAAATAACAATTTACAAGGAAATACAAAATAGAAATTGCAATGTACGAAGTAAAACATATAAAGTCAAAAAATGTGAAACATTATATTTCAACTTAAAAATATTACGACTATCTCAAACAAAACTACAGTTATTCATAACATTTATTCAAAACTACATTCATTCGGTACAATCACTCATTACCGCCACCACCAAGCCACAGCGACACCAACCACTACTCCCGCTAGGCCCGCAGCAGATAGCACCTCACCTCCGCCCCAAACCGAGTGCGCTTATCGATGGATCTGATATTATCAGGCAGAGCATTCCAGAGCCTGCACGCGGAGACAATAAATGATTTGTTGAAAGTGGTGGTCCGGTGAACTGGAATAGCTAACATTGACTCACCACGTCTTGTTCTACGCACACCAACTTGTGACAGATAAACAAACTGCTCTGACAGATAATTAGGAATTTGGTTTTGAAGAATACTGTGCAACAATATCAGGATATGGAATTGTCGAAGATTGTTTAACTTTAAGATGGATAATTGGTAGAAAAATGGAGTAACATGATCCCTTCGCCTCAGGTTGAAAATAAATCTGATACAGTAGTTTTGGGCACGCTGTAATCTTTCCGCGAGCTCAACAGACATGTCATTGATTACAGTATCACAATAATTAAAGTGAGTGAAAACTAGAGTCTTTACTAACAACACCTTGACATTGAGAGGGAAAAACATGGCAAATCTTTTCAAAGTGTGTATAGCAGCAAAAACTCTATTACACATTACAGCTACTTGATCAGTCCAGTTCAAATTTTTATTCATAATAAGTCCTAGGTTTTTAACTTTGTCACAAAACGGTAATTCTGTATTGTTAAGTTTGAGTTTTGGTATATTTGTCAGGTCAATGTTAGAAGTGAGTCTAGTAGAGCCCAACAATATTGTTTGGGTTTTGGCCTCATTGAGCTTTAAGCCATGCTTGGCAGCCCAATTTGTGATAGACTGGATATCACAGTTAATGTTAGTTACGGCAGTAGGCAAGTCTTTCAAAGTAAATTGAGTATATATTTGTAGGTCGTCAGCGTATAAGTGAAATTTGCAGAAATTGATAACAGTAGTGACATCGTTAATGTAGAGTAAGAATAAGAGTGGCCCAAGCACAGAACCCTGGGGCACACCTCTAGTCACCAGTTCCCAGTCAGAATTTCTGTTGTCTGCCTTTACACACTGCCGACGGTCCGTCAAGTACGACCTGACCCATTCAATACAACCATCAGAAAAACCACCAGAGAGCATTTTTATATAAAGAAGGGGATAGTAAACGCAGTCGAAAGCTTTAGAGAAATCAAATAGGGTCAAGATGGTAAGTAGGGACTTATCAATAGCAGAGCGGACATCGTCAGTAATTTTAAGAAGGGCAGTGGAAGTACTGAATCTTGAACGGAATCCAGATTGGAAATTGGACAATAATCCAGCACTCTCCATAAACGATGACATCTGACGGTGGACTAACCTTTCGAGGCATTTTGACAATGCTGGCAAGATACTGATAGGTCTGAAATCTGATGCAACTTGAGGTGACGAAACTTTTTGTAGAGGGCGCACAATAGCAGATTTCCACTCAGACGGAAAAGTAGATGTGGTTAAAGATTTATTGAAAATAGCTGTAATCACAGTCAGTATTGCTGGAAGTAAAAGTTTGAGAATTTTAATAGGGATTTTATCAGTACCGACTGCGTTGCTAGTCATCCTCATCACAGCATCAAGCACATCAGCCTCAGTCACCTGAGTGAAGACGAACTGATGGCGCGGGCGGCAAAGAGGAGTGGCATTCAGCTCACTGACAAAGTCACGAGCTCTGGACAGATCGATTGGAATGTTAGTGAAATATTTATTTACGATATTAAGATCAAGTGAAACAGGTTTGTCACTATTGGTCTTACCAATGCCTAGCTCCCTGACCTTAGACCACAAGCCTTTAGTACATATGACACCAGAGAAAGATCTATAATAGAATCGTATCTTGGCATTGCGAAATTGTTGCTGAGTCTTATTCCTCAGTCTTTTATACTCCGCCCAATCGTCAGATGACTTAGTTCTTTTAGCCCTACGAAAAGCAATGTCCCTTAACCTCTGTAGTTGACGTAAGTAGTCATTAATCCAAGGGGCTGGTTTCTTGGTGACCCTCTTAGTGATCAAGGGAGCATGCTTATCAAGGAGACAAGTTGTGAAATTATTAAACATGTTTACCATAGTATTGACATCAGGAGCGTGGATTATATCATGCCAAGACATTAGGAGTGCATCAGCTAGAAGTGCATCAGAATCAATATTATTGAGTCTCCTGTACGAGATGAATTTGGGTTCACATTTAGGGGTGGTTAGACGATATACACAAAATATTAAATCATGTCTTGACAGGCCAAGGACAGGGTGCTGACCGTGGTGCACGACATGGGACAGGTCAGAAACAGCCATGACGTCCAGCCATGTATCCGTAGTAGCAGTGTGATGGGTTGCTTGTAAAGGCAGTATAGTCATGTTACAAGAGTGAAACATTCTTGTTAAGTAAGTCTGATCGTAAGTAGCAGGGCCTAAAAGGTTCGAGTTAAAGTCACCAGTTACAATGACATGACTATAACGAGCCATAAGATCAAGAAGAATGGATTCAAATTCAACCCCATTTCAAGTAGTGGAGTAAGTTTAAGACAATGAGTTTATTCTCCATCATCCACTTAAAACAGAACTGGACACTGGATGCTGTGAACATAATATGGTTATCTGTTATAATTATCTTCATTTTCTGAAGCAACTATCTTGTGTCAAGTTCCATTAGAAGTAGATTACAGAGAATAAACTTCAATGTCTTATATGAAAGCTCCTGGAACGACTCCAAAAGTGCATTGATCATGATGGGGACTACGTTTAAAAAAGGGCTAAATGTCTAGGATGTCAGAATATGTCATTTGTTTTGCAACAAAATGATGTTTACTTGTAATAAAAATTGGAGACCTTAATTTACAGTCAAACCTCATAAAAAAAAGTATAAAGAAACATAATTTACGACTATTCCAATGATATATCATTTTGATTAATAAGTGATAAATAATAGTGAAAACTAAATTTTGTGACGTAAAGTATTGCTATCCCAAAAAAACCTATACAAATTATTTACCCACGTCTGGTATTAAGTTGTTTACATTTTTGTAAAAATCACATACAAACACAGAGAGAGAAAACTGATAGAGGGAGGCTCAGTAAAAAACAGAGCCTCATATGGTCTCAGTGAACGCCTCAGTGGTTCTAGATAGACTATATATTTATAAATCTGTAGTAATAATTACTATGTTTTCCTGGGAAATTTTGTGGGAACAAGGGAGGTACTATCAGAGTGCTGGACCTGCCATTGCACGGGAAACTGGAGAAATAACTACTCAACACACAGTGTACTATGGGATGTGACCTCTGTTTCTTTCTTCTTTGTGAGGTAGGATACATTTTATATTTCATTATTTACTTGTTTTAACTGGAAAAACAATCCCATGAAATAAAGGACATTCGAAGTTGGGCACCAATTATTTGTGTATTTTACTCATTAAGTTTTTTTTTAATTTTAGAGAAGAAAGCCAAAGAAGCAGAACAGAAAATTCGAGAAATCGCCAGGATTGCTAGAGAAGAGCACAGAAGAACTTCAGTAATGGATGTAGAAATGGACGTGCCTCAACAGTCTCCCGACAGGTTGGTTCATATAATTTTTTATTGCTCGGTATTTATGTAACATTTAAAGTTTAATTTGAACTGTCTGCTGGAGTTCATGGAATACAATACAGTTAGATTATCCATTCTTCAACCAAGGTTCCTATACAACAGGTTATCTCATCTCATATGGACTTTATAAGCTGAGTTGACGTTATAAGCCTACCTCAAACCATAGAGTAAGTGCATTACTTACTCTATGCTTTAACACAGCAGACTGAACAGTTAAAACTACATACTGAAAACCGTTATTGTCTTGTTTTTAAGAGTATTTTCTAATTAATTACATTTGTGTTATTTTAATGTTAATTTAAAGCGCTAAATTATATTTTGCCTAGTTATACTTACTTAGTAACTGCTAAATAATATGAGTATTAAAATCAGTCACTTACATAACATAATTTTGATGTTTTGACAAAATCATATTCACAATTAAATAACGCAGACTGTAGTGTCGTCAAGAGTAGGAAACCAGATTTTTTCCATTGTTGCGGTTTGTTTTGTTTACAGCAGTGAAGATAGAAAAGTCACAGCTGAGGCCGGCCTATAACTTAAATGCTACCTGTGCGATACAGATGCATACTTGTATGAGGCAATCTCTAGTATATAAGCCTTGTTCTTCAACTACATAGAATTAGTCTACAAAAGACATACTCTTGGTGAGGCAAGAAATGTCCTTTGGCCCATTCTGCAGTGCTTCAATTCAATAGTGTTCATGCAATATCATGACATCTTGAAGGCACTCCTTTCCCTGTGCTGTACTTTTTACAAGTGATTCCTTTGTTTGAAACATATTCCTGTAGATTTATTATTTAATAATTCATTTTTAGTATACTATAAAATAAAAAGGAAATTAATATTTAGTTAAACAATGAATGAAATAATAATAAACACATAAATAAACATTAGTTAAAATAACTTTTGTTTTTAACTAAGACTTCAATTATAACATTTTTATTATCAAACAAATACATATTTGTGTTACACAATAGAATGTCAACCCTTTGGAATTTTTAAAATTTACATGATTATTTTTTAATTAGTAATATTTAAAATGGACATTAATTATTGGGATTTTTGAAATGTGCAAGGCAATATCACTGTTTCTACCAAGATATCTTGAAAATAATATTTTGGCTGAAATTATTCAATGTAAAATATATATATATATATATATATATATATATATATATATATATATAATCATTCTTCAAGTTCGTTTCTTACTGGATATATACTTTAATGTTATAAGATGTAACAAACATTCCAGTAAATAAAAATTTATTTACTGGAATGTTTGTTACATCTTATAACTTTAAAATATATATTTAAGATGTAAATTAAAAAACATAAAAATAACGTGTATCCAGTATCTCTGCCAGCGCGGTGTAGACAGTACATGGCAGACAGTGCCTGCAATGAGCGGTTAGGCATGGACGCCAGAGGTCAACTCCTGCCTTGCCGAGAGTAATCCATTTACTTCAACTCTGTTGAAAATCTAGATAAATTTAAATTTAGCCTACAAGTTAGCTGAGGCTGACATACATCTTATATGAAAATATTTTTTAAGCTACATCTCAATTTAATAATATGCAGATATTACAAAAAAATGACAATTATAATAAAATGCTGCAAGTATTTAAAAACCTAAGGAAAGACCAAGCTGAACTGGTTTTCTGTAGACAGTGAATTCAGATTCACTCTATACACTCCTTTCTCCCTTCAACCCATAAATTTAATTTTGCGAAGACTAATTGAGTTTTATTTTAACTCCGCCCCTACCATAAATTTCCTTTATACAAGTATATAAGGTATGGTTTGGTAGAGATAACTTATGAGTAGAGGCTGAACTTGGATTGTAGCACATAAATAGGAAAGGATTGTATAAGCTAATGGTGGCGCAGTGCTGTAATCCATCTATTGGGGGTCAAAGTGTTGTTGAGATTGTAGGAAATAGGTTCCATACTCGATCTTCTTAATACTGATGAAGCGTCTGCTCAATTGTTGCTATCTGCAACCATTAACACTACTAGAGAAGTCTGGGGTGGCCAAGCTGGGTGTAGTCAGAGTCCAAATGTTCTATAGAGAAGAGAACCAAGTATAGGGCCTGTCAATTAGCTGAAAATCAGATGAATACTACGTTGTTCGGATTCAATATAAAGCTGTAGGTCCCTTAGTTGTCCTGGCTATTGGGCTCTTAGTAAATGAAACTTTCCAAGGAACTGTTGACCTTAGTTAGTAACAATGACTACACTCGTTCATCTACATTCATCACACTTATTTGCCTCTTATATTCGCCCATATTTCTATGATCGTTGTCATAATGAAAAAATAAATAAATACATTTTTTATTGTAGAAGCGTATGAGGATATCAAAATGCATTACAATCGTCAAGTTCTTAGGCTATAAATTAGATTTTAGTTCTAAATAATATACAACATATATACACATTGTTACTGTACTCAACGGATGAATAATGTTGTTTAGATGCCAACACGAGCTTTTATGATTTGAACATGTTGATAAGTGTTAGAATCTAAAAATATCTATTATACACTCATTTACAATTAATTTTTGATCAATGTCCTCCGAATCTTAGCTTTAACAATACATTCTATCAAACTTAGATCCTTAACCATAGGTGTTTAAAATAGGTTTAGTATCTGGTGTGGTTTACCTTAAAAAAAGGAAAAAACAAACAAAGAAGTTCTCTCTTATTATCCTCTTATTATGTTTAATGAGAACAACTATACACAACACAACATTACAACACAGCACTTGAAAATTAACAGCTGAACTTGATCTGCATGTATTGTCCCAGAGTTGTGGTTCAGCCAAAATGTTACGATGCTATGCTCGTTTCTCCGCTCGGCTCAGGGTAATAAAGTTGTAAAACTCAGTGTTTGGCTCGGTTGCGTGTGGTCGGCTTAACAGGTTACTTTCACCAACAAACAACCAACCAATATATCGCGATGTGCAAGCCGTTATATTATATGAGAGGAGTGTTTAGCTAGATTATCTGGTAGATAACAAATAGTACCGTTTCTTGATACATATACACACAGAATAAACATACAAAGTTCTAACAATTCTTCCTTGTTTGATCTTCAGTATTCTCAGATATGAGACGTCAAGACAACTTTTGTGTGTATTTTACGACAAATATGCTCAGAAGTAGGTACAACTTCTTAAGGACCTACAGAAATGACTTAGTGGAATCCGAACCAAGTAGTAGTATTGGTCTGATTTTCAGCTATTTGACAAGCTTGATACTCATATATGTTCCCTACACAACTTCCAGACTGACTATGAACCAACATGTACATCTAAGACTTCTCTAGCAGTGTCTACTCGATGGCAAACATTGAGCAGACAGTGTGTCAATAATGATACCTCATTAGGTTGAGGACAGTTCATAAAAACGTAATAGTAGAGGGTGCTTGGATTACTCAACCTTCTGAGAGACATGTGGCTGAGGAGTTGGGACTAGGTAACATTAACTCTAGCTTTTCACTAAAACATTTAGTACAAAAACTAATAATTGATAAAATGTTATGAAGGTTCAAAGCTGTTTCCACAGCTAAATTACCAATGACCTGAACTTCAATCAACTAATAAATAATACTACAAGGATTTAGGCTGCTTAGAAAACAACCTTTTCTAAATGCATTGGTTCAAGTAAGATGCAAATAGTGGTGCAAGTGAGACAGAGAATTACTTTTCCCCCACTGTATTATACCATTTAAATATTGTCATGGCAACTAAGGGGTAGGCCATGAGCTAATGGCGCAGTAGGAAACCCTGTTAATTTTTACGTCATTAGCAGCAGTGATCATTAGTTGGTTTAGTTAACACCAAATAATCAAGTTTAGAACGATTAAATTAAATCTTTATTTTGTATTCAAATAACAATTAATAATAGCAGTTACAAAATAAATAGTAATTAAACAATCTTGTGCAGTTCAATACAGTTATTTTTTCAACTAAACACTGTTGCGAAAGTTAGTCACTGCCTTGAAGCAAGGCAGCTCAGCGGTGGAAAGATTCCCTCTGCCACTGGAACCGCTACATGCGCTATATATAACTTGCAGGTTGCTTACTATCCGGTCCCATTATAATTAGTACCTATTTTTCTTTGTTTTATCTTCAAGTATGAAGAAAGTTAAGAATATATATTTTATATTCAATCAGTTTTATTTTCACTGTAAACAGTTTCATGTAGATGTCATAAATCAATTGTATGTATGCTATTTGTGTAAATAACTGTAATAATTTCATCAAGTTAGTATTGTGACTCCATTTTCATACGAAAAGAATAATTTTACATACATAGTTGTAACAGAAAAATAGCGATAACATATTTTTTTCATTTGAAAGGCTTGCTGTACAATGTCAAGTCAAACGTTTTAATACTTGAACACATTATTTATATAAAACGTAATGCTTTCAAAGAGTATTGATATTTAAAATAAATGATACAAGCTTCATTTTAATAAGGTTCATATAATATGATTTTAATATAGATTTTAGTTTTAATATTCAAACACAATGCCATGCAATTTTGCATTAAAAATTTTGCAAACAATTTTGTGCATCAAACACAATAATATGCACAAAATTGTTTAGTTTTGTTTCTAAACAAACAATGAAGTTATTAAAACTGTTTTATCTATTTGTTCTTAAATATAATGTGTTAAGAACAAATATTATATTTTGTTTGTTATTTTGGAATCCAGGGCAACAAAAAATTTTCTAATACTTCGCCCATAATGCTGTAACCCACTTAGGACAAAGTGTTGAGGAAATTGTAGGGATTGATTTTATGCCTAATACCGACACACCGTCTGCATAATGGTTGCCATCGTTATGATCATTACTAGAGAAGTCAAGGGTATCCATTTTGTATGGTAGTAGTGGTCCGGATGTTGTGTAGGGAAGAGAATTGAGTGTCAGGTCTGTTTTTTAGCTGAAAATCTGACTAATAATAAGTGGTTAGGATCTCACGCAAGTAGGTTCCTTAGTTGGCTTGGCTATTTATAAATAGCTCTTTCTGAGGAACAGTTAACCTTAGTTATTAAAAATAAATACACTCATTCATCCTCACTCATTCACCCCTTATATTCATGAATATCTCTCCGATCAGCGTCTCGCTAATGAATATACTGTACTTAACTTTGCATATTTCAGAACATATACATGTGCAGTAATGCGTAAACAGAATAAATGGTGTCCTGCATGGAGAACATTACAAATAAATAACT
>JAQJVL010001296.1:0-167355 GCA_035578905.1 Stictocephala bisonia
AGTTCATTGTATGTAACATAAAAATGCGTACATTACAAATAATGTTAACTACATTACAAACATTGTACATTACAAACATTGTACATTACAAACATTGTACATTACAAACATGGTACATTACAAACATGGTACATTACAAACATGGTACATTACAAACATTGTACATTACAAACATGGTACATTACAAACATGGTACATTACAAACATGGTACATTACAAACATTGTACATTACAAACATGGTACATTACAAACATTGTACATTACAAACATGGTACATTACAAATATGGTACATTACAAACATGGTACATTACAAACATGGTACATTACAAACATGGTACATTACAAACATGGTACATTACAAACATGGTACATTACAAACATGGTACATTACAAACATGGTACATTACAAACATTGTACATTACAAACATGGTACATTACAAACATGGTACATTACAAACATTGTACATTACAAACATTGTACATTACAAACATGGTACATTACAAACATGGTACATTACAAACATGGTACATTACAAACATTGTACATTACAAACATGGTACATTACAAACATTGTACATTACAAACATGGTACATTACAAACATTGTACACTACAAACATGGTACATTACAAACATGAAAATGTTAACTTGTCAGATATTGAAGTGACTTGAATATTGATTTCCCATATGAAAATACAATTTAAAATAATCGTATGTATTGTTAATATTAAAACTCATTATTAATGACAGATAAACTGTACAGTAATGCTCGTGACAACTTTTGAGAAATCCTACAACCATTTTTTACCATATGTAATTTATGAAAGAAACTAAATTTGTTTAATGCCTTATAAACTGTTTAACAGTAATATGTTCGATATAAATATTATTTTTCTTATTAATGAGAAATATAAATTTCTCTACCACGTAAATTACAAGCGGTGTATCAAAAAGATACAGCTCAACATTTTTCTTGCAAGAGATACATATCTTCACTACCAATCTCGAGCATTTGAAGGAATAACTATTACTGAGAATCGAAGAAACGTTCTCTGTAAAATATATGACTCCCTGAAATGTGTGTCATATTGGCTTCCAATTTTCCTAACATATTGCCAGTTTGTAAGGAATGGAGCGGATGTATAGAATTTTATCTTCGTAGTTGTATTCATCTTATAGCACATGTCAACCCTTTATAGTACATAACAATATTCTAACTACTTAATATCAAATCTATTTATCCTTTTTACTCCCATGTTTATAATAAAAGTTTCCATCTACAAATTTCTACACTAACGCATAGTCTATTAATATCAGTTGTAATACAAATATATTACTGGGTTTTATAAAGACCTAAAAGTGCATGGATTTAATATTTTAAATAAAATTATATACGAGATTTCAAAAAACCTGAAAGACTCTTTCTTAATCCCCATTTATTGTTACAGAAAAAATCCTGTTAATTTCTCTGAAAATATCTTTCTTCAAGGTAAACACCTGAAATGGTATCAGGAGCTATATATTGACGTTTAGTTAAAAACACAGAATATTCACAGCACTTTATTTCCTGGTAGCTGCTAAAACAAAGCTGAAAGTTATAAAGTTGTCAAATTGATTGATATCAGATTGATATTGATATACGCGGCTTTTGAACGTTCAATTAGTAATTTTTCCCGGTAGTTACTAATCCAACTATTTGACAACCTAAGATATGATATTGGGCAGATAGTGAAAACATTTTACTTGTCACTGTATCATCTTTTACAAGTGTCCAAAACAAACTTGTTAACTTATACTGCACTGATTTACACTGGCTATTACAGTAATCTCAACATGTTACTGGTATACAGAGGTGTTTGAAACATTTTTACATGAACTATTTATATTAAAAAGATTAAATCTTAGTGTATAATACCTAAAAACAATGCACTCACTCACCGCTAAGTTCGCGGAACCACCGAACAGTTATCTCAACATGTTACTGGTATACAGAGGTGTTTGAAACATTTTTACATGAACTATTTATATTAAAAAGATTAAATCTTAGTGTATAATACCTAAAAACAATGCACTCACTCACCGCTAAGTTCGCGGAACCACCGAACAGTAATCTCAACATGTTATTGGTATACAGAGGTGTTTGAAACATTTTTACATGAACTATTTATATTAAAAAGATTAAATATTAGTGTATAATACCTAAAAACAATGCACTCACTCACCGCTAAGTTCGCGGAACCACCTAACAGATTTTGTTGACTATTAAGACGCCGATAGTCAAGATATGGACGAATATCAGGGGCGAATGAGCGTGATGTGTGACGAACGAGTGTAGTCAATGTTTCTAACTAAGATCGACTGTTCCCCAGAAAGAGCTATTTTTAATAGCCCAATACCCAGGGAAACTAAGGGACCTACACCTTTATGTGAAATCTGATCCACGTAGTGATGATCTGATTTTTAGCTAACGGAAGAAAGTTAGCTGTTGTATCATAGAGACCTACTACTAAAAAAGGATTTCTTGAAATTCAATTCCTAAAGGGTCATAACAGACCATGAACGTTTCTTTTTTCCTGTAAGAGTGATCAGTAATAATTTAACTATTTATTTCAAACATCTTATACAGAACTCATGAACGTTGTATCTGCTCAAGGTCATTTCTACTCACTCTGACATAACTGCACTACTACTCAACCCCTTTAAGTAATAGGGTTATCTAGACTATAAAACGTTGTTACCTATAAGAGTGGCAAGTAGTTTAACTATTATATTGATGTGATGGTTCAGAGGAAACCATGAAGATGATGAAAAGCAAGCGTAGAGAACCACCCCATTGCGAAGCAAGGATTGTCGGCTGGTATTTTATAGCAATTGTATCACAAAAACATTGTTTGTTTAAGCAGTTTATGAACACTCACACATATTATTTTATGTAGTACCTATACCGTATATTGGCTTCTTCTGTATTATTTAATTTATTGTTTTTTCATGTAAGGCCATTTATTTAGGCTGAATATATGTATACACACACCATAAAGTCTGGAAACATAATTTTATTTTAATCACTAGAAACTAATACTGATCAGGGATAATTTAATAACCTTGATCTATATTTATTGGAACTTGGAGTATAAACAAGTTGGTTATTTCTAGCCTCTTGGGTTCAGAAGGGACCATTTTGAAACATATTTAGTGAACATTTGTTGAATAGATATTTCACGGCCATTGCGTGGCTGACAGTTTTAGAGGCTTTATGATTCATCCACTTTGAAAGGTCGTTTACGCAACCATCCACACTCTAGAGAGCCATTCAGTACGGTAGATCAACACTCCAGGCAGTCCTGTGGGATAGTTGAATGTAAATTACGTTGTAGTTGAAAATACTGTAACTATATTTTGTTGAGTTAATTGCTCTGTATGTTTACTCTTTATATAATTCCTGTAAGAGAATAAATAAATGCATACGGTATAAATAAATTAAAAGGTATCCAGACAATTATCAAAAAATCCTTCTACTTACAATAAGATCTAGATAATTAGTAATTTGTCCATATGTTTTAAATCATTTATACAAACTTTTCTTGCAACATTTATTGATTAATTATTCTATTGCATTTTGTAATATAAAAACGAAAGGCTCATCAAAAAGTATATTGTACGTGGGAAATATGCAGTGTTGTAGACGAGAGTATGTAACATTGTAAGGAGTCGAAGAAATATTTTGACAGAAAATACTTAAGAGTCACTGTGTAAAGACGTGGACGTACCGTGACTCACGTAACATAACTACGAAAAGACGTCGACGTACCGTGACTCACGTAACATAACTACGTAAAGACGTGGACGTACCGTGACTCACGTAACATAACTACGAAAAGACGTGGACGTACCGTGACTCACGTAACATAACTACGTAAAGACGTGGACGTACCGTGACTCACGTAACATACTGTAACTACGAAAAGACGTGGACGTACCGTGACTCACGTAACATAACTACGAATAGAAATATAGTACTTGGTATGCATTTTGACTATAAATTTGTATCATTTTCTGGTTTTCGTTAATCATTTTCTGGTGCGTTTGTTAATAATTCAAAATTAATTATTATTATACGTTATAGACTATTATGATGAATTAGGCTATTCCGATGATACTAAAAAATGCATTGCTTTCGGACATTCTATAGAACAAAATCCGTTTTTTACTCATAACTGAAGGGATTATTATGTGTTACATTTGTTTCAATGAAAAACTTATTAATCCCTTTAGTTATGTGCAATAATCGTAGTTACAACAAATTAAACTTGTATTTTGAACGGTTGTGTCTTATGCTTGATTTAAAATCAGCTAAATTGACCACTTAATAAGGCCACCAGTTCTAATTTAGTGGTAATTTATTTTTTCCTGTCTCAAGGGAAGGTGCATTAATTAATTGTATTATAAAATTAGAAAATACGGTAATCAACTCATCGAACCGATTGCACCACCTTAAATAAGAAATTATTCCGATAAATTATACTGTAGTCTCTGCATTAAACATGAAGAGCTTACTCTAGTAGAGTTACTATTGTACGTATTTAAATTCATTTATATTCTTTGGTGACATGCTATTAAATTTCAAATGTTTGGCTTAATAATTTTAATGTTTGTGAATACTTTCGTCACTTACTTTGTAATTTGAGAGTTGTTGCTCATCTAAAGACTTCTGATGTCCGGAGATATATTAATTACCGGTATAAACAGTTGAAATACCAATTCTTAGTAACTGATGAAATATGATAGAGTAATAATGTTTTCCCTCATTTTATATTCATGTACAAATATATACATATTCATTTTATTTGAAAATAGTATTTTAAGTGTGTATTGCAAGTCTTGCTTTACGTTGTAGGATTGCTTATATTTTTATAGAAAAACAGTATGTAAATACTTTTTTACTAAATTATATTACAAAAGTTATCAGAATGCAATTTTGGTAAATTGAAAGAGATTATGACATTTAATATTGCATTAGATGCTAGTAAAACCTTCATGGAATTTAATATTACGAGCTACACGTGGTCCCTTGTATATAGTTTCTGTGGAATGGGTTGCTTCCCCCATTTTACCATGTGAAACACTATTAATTACGTGAAATATGCATTGGGTGTACGTACTCCTGTTTACTAACAACAAACACACATCGTGTTAGCTATGCTTATACTAAAATATTACACTTTTAATACCAGTATTTACCTATGTACAAATTATTAAAACAGCAATAAGATATACAATACAAAAATAATGTCACCACTGGTGGACCAGTGCTGTAACCCAGCTACTTGGAGACAAACTGTTGAGGAGATTTTACGCTATAGGTTCTATGCTCGGTCCTATTAATACCGACACGGTGTCACTCAATGGTTACCATCGACGTTGACACTTCCAGAGAAGTCTGAGGTGTCCATGTTGGATGGTAGTCTCTTAGGTACAGGTCTCTTAGTTGCTCTGGCTGTTGGGTTATCAATAAATTTATATTTCTGAGGAACAGTCAACCTTAGTAACATGACTACACTCGTTCATATACGATCGTAAAAATAATGGTAATCACCCCCCTTGTATTATTTTCTTTTTCTTCTTAGTTTTTCGTGCATCAGAGCTATTTATGCTTTTAAGGGTTTGTACTTAAACGATATAATAAGTAAACAAGAATAAAATATTAATATTTTACTAGAAGTAATTAACATAATAACATTTTATAGAATAATTATTCATTATTAAGGACGCCGATCGTTAATATAGGGACGAATAGGCAAGCCGGATGAGTGTGATGATGAATGCAGATGATCGAGTGTAGTCATTGTTACTAAGGTTTGACTGTTCCTCAGAAATATATATTTATTGATAACCCAGCAGTCAGAGCAACTAAGAGACATACAGTTACGTAAAATCCGAACCACGTAGTGTTGGTTTTATTTTCAGCGAACCGACAAGCTGACACTCAGTTATCTTCCCTAAATAACCTCAGTACCTTGACTACCATCCAACATGGACACCTAATATATAAATATATATATATATGTATTTATTAATATCAATGGTGGATTGTTTATTCGGTTCATTCAAATTAATTCAAATGTAACTAATGTATGTTTTTTTATTTAATGTTATAATCTAAATAAATTAGGTCTTCCTAATAGAATACTTATCCTTGGAAATCTTTTTCAACTGAAAATATTAATAAATATATACTGTAGTTTATGTAGAAATAATACCAATACTGTCAACCACATTATATATCTCTATGGGAATTGGTAGTTTTTGATTACAGCATTTTGAGGAAACGTAACAATCTAGTAGAGAAAGGGAAACAAACTGAGGAATGTAGAGACCAATTAACAAACAGCCTTAGTAATGTTCAATTACGGTACCGTGTCAGTACGAGAATGGACGCTAAGCAGATATTATGTTGGCTTTTACTCAAGAAAATTACTTTGCTCTCTGCAAGTCAAACCAAAGATGGTTGCCTTGTGAGTGGAGCTCCATCATCATGGGCATCCATTAGGTCTCGGTGGGTGGGATATTATGATCCTACAGGTTGTTGTGGTCGGTAAAACCATCAATGTCATAGGTTATTGTTGTGCGAAAGGAATATCATGTTCTACGAGTGGGAGGGAGATAGTCATGCGGATAATGTGAGTGGCAGGGAGGTTACCAATGTATGTACGGTATTTGTATGTAGATAACAATACCCATTTATATCCAGATACCTTCCCATTTTATTGTATTAGTTAACCATATTTTGTCGAGTATCCTTATGCGTATGATTGAATGTGGTTTTAATGTACTAAGTTTATTTTGTATTTTTTTATTGTGACAAAATTAAATTCATAAGAAAACTACAGTGCATACAAAGGACGTAAAACACTCGTAAATAACATATTAATTGTTAGGTGTTGACAATGTATCTAACATTGTAACCATTGTATGGTAAGTCCCCTTTACCTAACTGGAGTGTTAAATTTGTTGTAATTGTATTTAGCCAGTTGTAAAAAATTACATTATTTTCTCGCTATAACGAAGTCTCGGTTTAAAAATAAAATAAAACAATAACAACTATCTACTGTTGCCTACTTAAAAATATAATGTTGATATAATAGGTTGATCTGATTAAAGTTAGATCCGTCAGTGAACTGTAGGGAAAAATCCACATAAATGTGTTTGCATATAATTATATAAAATGCTATGGAGGTGTACTTGCAGATAAATCTGGTTAGGTTTTGTGATGAACGAATATTGTAGTACAGTACAGATGTCACGTGATGGAGAAGTTTATGTTGAACCATGTGGTTGACGCAAATAAATCTGGTTAGTTTTTGTGATGAGCGAATATTGTAGTACAGTACAGATGTCACGTGATGGAGAAGTTTATGTTGAACTGTGATTGACGCAATTAAATCTGGTTAGTTTTTGTGATGAGCGAATATTGTAGTACAGTACAGATGTCACGTGATTGAGAAGTTTATGTTGAACTGTGATTGACGCAATTAAATCTGGTTAGTTTTTGTGATGAGCGAATATTGTAGTACAGTACAGATGTCACGTGATTGAGAAGTTTATGTTGAACTGTGATTGACGCAATTAAATCTGGTTAGTTTTTGTGATGAGCGAATATTGTAGTACAGTACAGATGTCACGTGATTGAGAAGTTTATGTTGAACTGTGGTTGACGCAAATAAATCTGGTTAGTTTTTGTGATGAGCGAATATTGTAGTACAGTACAGATGTCACGTGATTGAGAAGTTTATGTTGAACTGTGATTGACGCAATTAAATCTGGTTAGTTTTTGTGATGAGCGAATATTGTAGTACGGTACAGATGTCACGTGATTGAGAAGTTTATGTTGAACTGTGGTTGACGCAAATAAATCTGGTTAGTTTTTGTGATGAGCGAATATTGTAGTACAGTACAGATGTCACGTGATGGAGAAGTTTATGTTAAACTATGTGGTTGACGCAAATAAATCTGGTTAGTTTTTGTGATGAGCGAATATTGTAGTACAGTACAGATGTCACGTGATAGAGAAGTTTATGTTGAACTGTGATTGACGCAAATAAATCTGGTTAGTTTTTGTGATGAGCGAATATTGTAGTACGGTACAGATGTCACGTGATTGAGAAGTTTATGTTGAACTGTGGTTGACGCAAATAAATCTGGTTAGTTTTTGTGATGAGCGAATATTGTAGTACAGTACAGATGTCACGTGATGGAGAAGTTTATGTTAAACTATGTGGTTGACGCAAATAAATCTGGTTAGTTTTTGTGATGAACGAATATTGTAGTACGGTACAGATGTCACGTGATTGAGAAGTTTATGTTGAACTGTGATTGACGCAAATAAATCTGGTTAGTTTTTGTGATGAGCGAATATTGTAGTACAGTACAGATGTCACGTGATGGAGAAGTTTATGTTAAACTATGTGGTTGACGCAAATAAATCTGGTTAGTTTTTGTGATGAACGAATATTGTAGTACGGTACGGATGTCACGTGATTGAGAAGTTTATGTTGAACTGTGGTTGACGCAAATAAATCTGGTTAGTTTTTGTGATGAACGAATATTGTAGTACAGTACAGATGTCACGTGATGGAGAAGTTTATGTTGAACTGTGGTTGACGCAAATAAATCTGGTTAGTTTTTGTGATGAGTGAATATTATATAATTATTATATTATATTGTAGTACAGTACAGATGTCACGTGATGGAGAAGTTTATGTTAAACTATGTGGTTGATGCAAATAAATCTGGTTAGTTTTTGTGATGAACGAATATTGTAGTACGGTACAGATGTCACGTGATTGAGAAGTTTATGTTGAACTATGTGGTTGATGCAAATAAATCTGGTTAGTTTTTGTGATGAACGAATATTGTAGTACAGTACAGATGTCACGTGATGGAGAAGTTTATGTTGAACTATGTGGTTGACGCAAATAAATCTGATTAGTTTTTGTGATGAACGAATATTGTAGTAGTACAGTACAGATGTCACGTGATTGAGAAGTTTATGTTGAACTATGTGGTTGACGCAAATAAATCTGGTTAGTTTTTGTGATGAACGAATATTGTAGTACAGTACAGATGTCACGTGATGGAGAAGTTTATGTTGAACTATGTGGTTGACGCAAATAAATCTGGTTAGTTTTTGTGATGAACGAATATTGTAGTACAGTACAGATGTCACGTGATTGAGAAGTTTATGTTGAACTATGTGGTTGACGCAAATAAATCTCAACTTAATGTACGATACATTATTTATTGTTATATTGAGCTTAAAACGTATTTTTATCCACGTAATCCCATAGCTTTAATTAGGTTGTGTTAATAGTTAATATTGATATGCTGAAGTTATCGTTAATTCTTACTTTGTAACGTCACTCTAAATGCTTAAAGTTTGCCACCAGAAAGGTTCAGTCAACCACTTAACTTTGTTGACCCAAAACAAAGTAGCGCTTGAAGAAGACGGAGGGATCTAAACACTACTTAGATTGAACGTGTACTAAGCCACCTGAGTTGTTGGCGCAGTGAAGACATCGATTATGTAATCATTGTTACTTGTTAATTGGGGTAAGTAAACACAAAAGCAGTTTGAATAATCACTAACATTATTAATTTAAATTCCTATAGATAACAAAATACTGGGATATTTTCCGTTAATTCACTAGCAGTCCTCTTTTTGTTTCCGTCAATTCACTACAACGTAATAAAAATATTGTATTGCTCTAAAAACTGTCCCCCAATTATTTTTACACCCACTTTGATATTCCTTATCCGTTAGAAATCCCATGTTGCTGGCCTTATCTCATCGCGTTCGGTGTTAAGCAATCATTGTATTTACCAGTTTGTGACAACTTTAGTAGCCACCTAACTTAACCTGACCTAACCTAGCCTAAAAATAATTGCGATAAGAAAGTAGTGGTAGTGAATTAACGGAAAAGGTCCAAATACTGTAGTATGGAAGTATTAAACAACCTAAAGGTATTTTTAGTTATTGAATTAAGAAGCTTACTAAAACATTGACTACATAATGGTTTTTTTACAAGAAAACATTACTCAAACTATATATCATATATGATTATGTAAACTGTTCATCATGCAATACAGAGTAGCAAAGTAATATTAAAAGTCCCTGCAACACGTTACCTAACGAAGCCTCTTTCATGGATCATTTTGTGTCAGGATATCTGTGTAAAATGTATTTACATCCTACATTAGTTGAGCAGAATGTAAAAATAAGTCACCGATATAACAATATAATATTGTAAATAAACAATTTCAAATTAAAAACGCCACGAAGGTCAAATAAAAATTAATAAAGCCGGCACTTCGCCGGCAAACTTTTTTTAATAAATATATGATCAATATAATTTTTTTACAAAATAATAGGTGTTTGTATAACGTAGTTGATGGCAGATGATTTAATAACTATTTAAATGTTATACACATTTTTTGAATATTTTAAAAGAAATAGATTCGTCACACGTGCCTTCTATATTAATAATCATAGTTATCTGTTACTATATTGTATCTAAAGACTTTTGCTTATTGACCACTGCTGTTCAATAAGCAAAATGGGTACCCACAACAGGTATTTAAGGTCTAAGAGCTTGTGCAAAATTATTGGTATTCATTAAATTATTTTACTTTATAATAATTTAACTATAAAAGAGAGCAACCTATACTGCTTTTTTTAATTTCAAATAAAGCAATATTTCAAATGCAACTTTTTCTGGTAAAATTTATACTCCCAATATAAAACTTGAGACGTTGGGAACATTCCTTAAACAGTTATAGATTCATGTTAACAAGCTCAGTAACTAACAAGCTCAGTAACTAACAAGCTCAGTAACTAACAAGTGCAGTAACTAACAAGCTCAGTAACTAACAAGTGCAGTAACTAACAAGTGCAGTAACTAAAATCAATGTGCAGTAAGAGTATAAAAACTATCGGGAAACTAACTGAATCGTAAGAAATATAATTCTAACTCTAATATAAATTAGTAACAAAATTTAAAAATGATAAAAACTAAGTTTAAAAATTACCTTATACAATTTAAATGTATACAGTTTAAATACATTTGGTCATTGTGACTTCCAAAAGATTATTGAGTTGTTGATATTAACTTCAGGTTGTCAAATACAACAAATAATCACAAAAAATTTAATCAGTTCAAAATTAAAAAATGTACCAATAGAGAGGAAATATTTCTATGAATAAGTTAGCATATATCTCTCCTCCTACAAATCCTTCAAGTTATAACTGGTTTATAACATAGTGAACGATCTACATCACTAAATGTAATAGGAATTAATAAATCAATTTGTAATCCCTTTGTTCAGGAAACGGTAATAAAATATATGTGCCTATTGTTGTGTTTAAATTGTATTAAATATAATTTGTGTAACATTTATACCAAAAAGGAATATGTTAGTTAAGTAATTATTTATTACAAAGTACTTACTAAGAACAACTGTATTTTTATATTTGCACTTACACCTTTTAATTATTTTCAATGAAATAACTTTGAAGACAAAATTAAATGAGAAAACATTATACTCGTCTTAGGTTTAATTTTGGCTAAAGTAGCTAAATGTCGGCCATGAACACCTACTCAGTCTGTACATAGCAAGAGGGGTCTCATTGTTTGGATGCTTACAGTATATGATTACTCAAGGTCTTATTTAACCTCCAATTATGTCACTGGTGGAGTTCTGTCGTCCGAGGTGACATAACTGAATGTCGACCATGAACACCTACTCAGTCTGTACATAGCAAGAGGGGTATCGTTGATTGGATGCTTACAGTATATGATTACTCAAGGTCTTATTTGACCTACTGTTATGTCACTGGTGGAGTTCTGTCGTCCGAGGTGACATAACTGAATGTCGGTCATGAACAATTACTCAGTCTGTACATAGCAAGAGGGGTATCGTTGATTGGATGCTTACAGTATATGATTACTCAAGGTCTTATTTGACCTACTGTTATGTCACTGGTGGAGTTCTGTCGTCCGAGGTGACATAACTGAATGTCGGTCATGAACAATTACTCAGTCTGTACATAGCAAGAGGGGTATCATTGATTGGATGCTTACAGTATATGATTACTCAAGGTCTTATTTGACCTACTGTTATGTCACTGGTGGAGTTCTGTCGTCCGAGGTGACATAACTGAATGTCGGTCATGAATAATTACTCAGTCTGTACATAGCAAGAGGGGTATCGTTGATTGGATGCTTACAGTATATGATTACTCAAGGTCTTATTTAACCTCCAGTTATGTCACTGGTGGAGTTCTGTCGTCCGAGGTGACATAACTGATTGTCGGCCATGAACACCTACTCAGTCTGTACATAGCAAGAGGGGTATCGTTGATTGGATGCTTACAGTATATGATTACTCAAGGTCTTATTTACAACCTCCAGTTATGTCACTGGTGGATTTCTGTCGTCCGAGGTGACATAACTGAATGTCGGCCATGAACACTTACTCAGTCTGTACATTGCAAGAGGGGTATCGTTGATTGCATGCTTACAGTATATGATTACTCAAGGTCTTATTTACAACCTCCAGTTATATCACTGGTGGAGTTCTGTCGTCCGAGGTGACATAACTGAATGTCGGCCATTAACACTTACTCAGTCTGTACATTACAAGAGGGGTATTGTTGATTGGATGCTTACAGTATATGATTACTCAAGGTCTTATTTACAACCTCCAGTTATGTCACTGGTGGAGTTCTGTCGTCCGAGGTGACATAACTAAATGTCGGCCATGAACACCTACTCAGTCTGTACATTACAAGAGGGGTATCATTGATTGGATGCTTACAGTATATGATTACTCAAGGTCTTATTTACAACCTCCAGTTATGTCGCTAGTGGAGTTCTGTCGTCCGAGGTGACATAACTCATTGTCGGCCATGAATACTTACTCAGTCTGTACATAGCAAGAGGGGTATCGTTGATTGGATGCTTACAGTATATGATTACTCAAGGTCTTATTTAAAACCTCCAGTTATGTCACTGGTGGATTTCTGTCGTCCGAGGTGACATAACTGATTGTCGGCCATGAATACTTACTCAGTCTGTACATTGCAAGAGGGGTATCATTGATTGGATGCTTACAGTATATGATTACTCAAGGTCTTATTTACAACCTCCAGTTATGTCACTGGTGGATTTCTGTCGTCCGAGGTGACATAATTGAATGTTGAAGAATGAGTGGTGCAAGTGGGCAGGGGAGGGGGTGTGAGTGATCGATCACCTATAAACGAGTCTGGAAGACTCCTAGTGAGTGGACGTTGCCCGTGGCTTGCTCCTCTTTGAGAAATTATAGGTTTCTTAATGTCAGTTTATATTCTTTAGTTGTAGTTTATCCAGTGCATTGTCAAATCTATGACTGCTATGCTAATTAAATACGTACTTATAATTTACTTTTTGAATTCAAAAGTTAAAAAGTAATTTATAAGTACTTTATAATATTATTTAAAATTAGTTTTTTTTCATCAAGGATAATTTTTCTGAGGAATATTTTGTACACCCTCAATATATAATTTAGGTATACTTAGCATTGCAGAAAACATTAAAAATATTATCGAAGTAAATTAAAAAGCACAGGTAGTTCAAATGTGTGGCTGTAATTCATATGGTATTCTACCAGTTGGAGATCAAGTGGACAGGATAATTCTGTAAGTAACCCTTGTTAATTCACTACCATTGTACGTGTATGGGAGGGTGGGTGGGTCACTACCAATATACGTGTATATTGGGTGGGCGGGTGGGTCACTACCATTGTACGTGTATGGGTGGGCGGATGGTTGGCAATCGTGACCTACTCATGCGCATGCGCCAACAGAATCGTGGTTAGTGTAACCTTGCCTTTGTTCTTACTTTTTCTAATTATTGTGTATATTGAGGCTTCCATTTGCGTTAAAATCAAGGTAGACCCAAATGCTGATATGCAGTAATTCAAGGTATTTTTTATAACATTATGGTCGAGAACAAACTGACTAATTAATTAGTTTAAACTGTTCAAATTAAAATTGAGACACGACCATTAGATTGACTGCTCACATGGTAAATTGATGATTAATAAACGTGCAAGTAACAAAGTAATTTATTTTGATAGTATATATCATATAATATTTTTACATAGTTTATTTTTATTTCAATCCAACGATCATTAAAAGACAACGAGAATGTATCTTGAGTTGAGGTTATGTTCCTAACTCCTCTATCGTGGCAGTGCCAATTACCTGACATTGTTTCCATATAACAATGGTTACAGAGTCAAGAGACCTGCCCAAGGCAACAACTTAGACTAAGTAATTAATATTCTATCAGAACTAAAGTTTGGTTTAGCTGTCTAAGTGGCACACTGTTTCCGGTTACTGGAAATTGGTTGACCCTCGTGTAGAGAATGTTAGGAAACTGTAGAAGCAACTTTAAACACACAATGAGAAGCAATAAAATTGAACAAAACACAATTGTCAATTAGTAAACTTATTTTAACAATCGCATATACAGTATATGTAAACGACTATATAATAATTAAGAGAAAGTTAAAATACAGGATATACTATATTGAAATGGCATATAGTATATCCTTTAGATTAATATACTTTGTTTTAATTATAATTCTTTGGAGTATGAAATATTCTCCTTCTACGAGTTTTACTTTAAGATGATTTAAACCTCTTACTAGCACAGTGGATAGTACTTCTGCTTCATATGCAGATGGTCACGGGTTCAAATCCCAGGAGGTCCACTACAAATTTGCATAATGGGTCTGGACCGTTGTCCCACAACAACGTTTGTAGATTTAGAGCACAATCGACTGGCGTAAATAGAGTAAATAAAATTATGTAAGAAGAAAAATATACATTTATGCAATAAGTCTAAAATTGAATTTGAAAATGTAAACATATAATCTACAAAATATCTTAAGAGTCAAATCAGTCTGATGGTAAAACAACGTTACATGGTATGTAGACTATAAATAAACCTTTGCAATTTAAACTATGATTCAGGGAAAAATTAAATAATAAAAGGATATCTTATAATTTAAGGTTCCATTATGTCCAAAGTTTTTAAAATTAAAGATAAGGTCTCTTTGATATAATACCTTGTGGAGGTTTATAGTTTAAATGAAATATGACTGTATTAAACGTTTATTTTGGAATAGTTTATAGTTAGCACTCAAAGCGTAGTGATGTAACCCGTGGACTGAGTGCTGTGAGGATTATAGGCAATAGGTTCTCAGTCCTCTTCATATTAAAATGGCTTTTCCTTAATAGTTCCCATCGATGTGGACACTATTACAGAAGTTTTGGGTATCTCAGTTGGGTAGTGGCTAAGATTAGGCCGTTGTCTAAGGAAGAAAACCGAGTGTCAGGTTTGTCAGATTGTAGAAAATTAGACTACATTGTATATCTTTCACGCTGGAACTGTAATGGAACTAACGAATTACTGACAACTAATATGTAATGTTTTTTTTTTTCAAACACTAGACCCCCACCTTACGAGGAAACTATCTCATTTGTATCTTGGAACATGAATATAATGTAAATGTACATTTAATTCATCTAAAATTGTACAAACCATCTAGATACACCAATTAGTAGATTTTTTGGTACAATTGCTCTGTGTATTATTTGTAAATTACGTTGTTATGACCAAAACTATTGTGTACTTGCTAAACCAAATAAATATTACTATCTTCTTAAAATACAGCTTTTTTCTTACACCAGCTACCTTAAAATGCAGTAAGTAACATCGATGGTTAAATATAATTACAAATTATTAGTATAAAAAGTACAACTTGATAAATATGTTATTATTTATGTTTGTAAAGTGATGAGTTCATATCATAAAGAAAATATTATTACCCAGAGATACTTCTGCAAATCTCTTTCGTATGACAAATTGGTGACATGATTGTATATTTGTGTGTGTCAGCCTTATATGACTCACGTTTTAGACGTTCATGTTGCAGAAAGTGTTACTTTGAAAATCAGCTTTATTTTTCCCTTCAATTTATTAACCGAGAATACTTCTCACATTGATATTGTTGGTTTTACAAATATAATGATTATGAAATATCCATTTAAAAATCGTTCAAAACATTATTGATTTTTAAAGTTTTAACAAACAAGTCGCATATCAGAACATTACTTTAAAGATTAACAAATAGAAGAGACTATACTCTTTTATCAAAAATCCAAAAGTGTACATATTTGAGTTACATATTTCATAAGCATAATAATTAATAAGCATATAAAATATTTAATACCTCTATTGTATATAATAAAATAATTATGATACAATGACATTATATGTGATTACCAAACTAGATTAAATATATTAATATGTGATTTCATATGAACGTTAGTCACATGAAAAAATCTATTTGTCCTACCTAGTAGGGGAAAGCATTTAAATTTGGAGGAAAAGTCAGAGAGATATTAATCACTAAGACCCAATACAGGACATATTTCAAACACGGTTTATCTGTAAATTCGTATTCAGGTTGCATTGAAGGTTCAGAATAAATTCATAACTCACACATTGGTCATCTGCATACATCCCACCCATTAAAATGGCAAGAAATACAAGTTTTATATTAGGAGCTTGAATTTTGAAGTAGGTCTATTATTCGTATCCATTTAACTAAGTTTGGTTACAACAATATTTAATATAAGTTGTAACCAAACTTAATAAAAACTAATAACTCTGATCTATATGCCAGTTTGAAGAATGTTATTATTTTTTTAGACCTAAGGCAATTAAAATTTTACTTACAATATTCAGACAATATTTGCTCTTTTGTAGATTGTATTGATTACAAAAAGTAAATTTCCTTTATATAAAGATATATTTCAGTAATGTCCCAATTACAAGACGTGAAGTGTTGTACCTTACAGTTTTAGTACAAACACCAAATTAAATCACGTCTTCAATTAATTATATAATAGAAAAGTACAAGTTTATTATAAAAGATAAACTGTAGTATTACTCGACGAGAACACAATCAATACTGTATAGTAACATACTAGCCATACTATTTACTTGGCTACCAACGTTAATGTACGTCTAAGGACATAATATATAAGTCATACTTTTATTTATCAATCTGATGTGGTACCTACATAGAGATAGGTAATAGAAACTTTAATCAGATGACATACCCTTATTCAAGTTAGTATTGTTCTTTGTTATATAAATGATAGATTTATATTTTTTATTTATGTGTCAGTTTATAGTAACATTTATATTAAAAATATTAGATTAGAAAACATTTAAGAGACTGTAAGTTGATATAAAAAATTATAACAGGGCTTCATTGTGGTAAAAACTATTTTCAGTATTTTCTGGTGAGTGCTTTAGAGTTTTGAGTATAGGAATGTATTGGAGTATAGGAATGAACTTAATGCAGAGATAAACTGTAAAATCTGTAAGAACTTTACGTACTATACTACTTTACGTGTATGGTGAGTGGGTGGGTCAGTACCACTGTACGTATATGGGTGGGTGGGTCAATACTACTTTACGTGTATGGGTGGGTGGGAGGGTTACAAGACTACTCACAATTCTCTCCAAAGTAGTGGAAGATTTATATGTTAGACTTTGTAACAATATGCAATTTTCTATTTTTGAGACAAGCATTTGATGATTTAATTTATATATTTATGTTTATAAAGTGCTCAAGGTAACATTTTTATTTTGGGTTTATTGTAATAATACCTATTATTTGTCTTAGTTCGCCTCTTAATTTTCCTTTTTAAGTTATCAGTTTTTGTAATCACTCAGGAATCAGATGATAATCTATACTATAAATGAATAACTTTAGTGAAGTATAAAATGAAAAAAAAAAAAAAAAAAAACTGGTAAGACCCTCAACAATAGATACTTCGTATAGAACTAAAAGTCAATATTGCAGTCTTCCCTGTGTAGGCTACTCTTGATTCAACAATATTTATAATGCTATTGTTGCTATAATTTTTATTGATTTTATTAACTTCACTCGCCAATTCCCATGGGCCTGCAGGCCTGTGCGTGAACCTTATTAACTCAGTGCGGCCCACTTCTCCTTTATAAGTCTTGTGTATTAAGGTTATTACAATATGATTATGAATTATTTAATTAACGTGCCAAATATCTAATATAAAACAATACCTCCCTGTAAGGGGTTAAGATAACATCTATAATTCCCTAGTTTCTTGTAGCATACAATATTGCCTGGTTAATGGGAAACAGGCTTCAGTTAGTTGTAGTAATTCGTGCTAGTTTCTTGTAGCATACAATATTGCATGGTTAATGGGAAACAGGCTTCAGTTAGTTGTAGTAATGCGTGCTAGTTTCTTGTAGCATACAATATTGCATGGTTAAAGGGAAACAGGCTTCAGTTAGTTGTAGTAATGCGTGCTAGTTTCTTGTAGCATACAATATTGCCTGGTTAATGGGAAACAGGCTTCAGTTAGTTGTAGTAATGCGTGCTAGTTTCTTGTAGCATACGATATTGCATGGTTAATGGGAAACAGGCTTCAGTTAGTTGTAGTAATGCGTGCTAGTTTCTTGTAGCATACAATATTGCATGGTTAATGGGAAACAGGCTTCAGTTAGTTGTAGTAATGCGTGCTAGTTTCTTGTAGCATACAATATTGCATGGTTAATGGGAAACAGGCTTCAGTTAGTTGTAGTAATGAGTGCTTATGTCCACCCCCACCACTACAGCGGAGGAAGAGCGTGGTGTGCTCTGTAAAAGGTTACAGCATTATTCAGTAAGCAAACACATTGTACTGTTCAAGTGTCAAGTAAATTAACATAACGTATCAAGGAAAAAGTACGGTCGCTATAATTTATATATTTATTAACAGAATAACTCAATTTTCAGAATAACGAGTGTGTGTTTTTGTTCAGGTGATTTTAAAGTCAACGTCAGATAGCTGCATTTATCATTTTACACTATTTTTTCAGTCCTTGTAAGTATAAGCTAATTTGTTTTAACACAACAGAGAAAATTATCATTATATTGGGTTTAGATTTCAAACGTACAAACGTAAAATTCCGTCTACAGTAAAAATTCTTTTTTTCAAGTATTTACTATTGTAAAAATAATCTAATTAGTAATTTTTTGCCTTATCAAATTGAAAACAAAAATTACAGGAAGTTGTAAAAATTATATTAACGATAGTTACAGCGTTTGCCATCATGAAACCCTTTTAAGGTAGGGTTTTAACCATAACTAACCTTTAAAAGTTCTAATAAAAATATTATATACAACAAGCAACATTATAAAAATATTACATACAATAAGCAACATTATAAAAATATTATATACAATAAGCAACATTATAAAAATATTATATACAATAAGCAACATTATAAAAATATTATATACAATAAGCAACATTATAAAAATATTATATACAACAAGCAACATTATAAAAATATTATATACAATAAGCAACATTATAAAAATATTATATACAATAAGCAACATTATAAAAATATTATATACAACAAGCAACATTATAAAAATATTATATACAATAAGCAACATTATAAAAATATTATATACAACAAGCAACATTATAAAAATATTATATACAACAAGCAACATTATAAAAATATTATATACAATAAGCAACATTATAAAAATCTGTACACGAATTCCAGCATTTCTTTCCTGAACAAAAGCAGTACGTAAATTTGTAAAGCAGTGAGTTTTATTCAATAAATAATATTAGTTTTTACCGGGAAAAAAGTTATAAAAGGATTTAATTCTAAAAAAGTATAACTCATCTTATTTTTGGGGCAGTATCACTTACTCTTACACGCCACTAGATCGTTCCCCTGGCTAATGACTGGCTAGTTGAGCTCTAAAGTTTCCAAAACGGTTATGATAACCAAACATGCATTATTCGAGAGGAAGGGTTAAAATGGTCGAGCGTGAGTTCAATTACACAATCATAAATCAAAGTTAGTGAGAATTCTAAGTTACCTATATGATTTAAATAACAAAAATAAAAAATGAATTGATCCTTTCAGCATCTTTATTTACCTACCACAATCGTTTTAAAATATCTAGATTTTTAGTTCATTAAGCAATCCTATACAAGTATTACCACTAGGTCACTTATAAGCCAAAATATGTGAAAAAATGATTCCTGAGGTCAAAATCCACTAAAGCATAAATAAGTCTGTAGAAAACTAACAAATCATTGACAGCATGACCAGCTAAAATGTTAATAAATGTTTAAAATAATATTTCAATTTACTATACAGATATATCGTAAAATATTTATTATTTATGATAATTTATTTATATATAAAATATTATACTAGTGAAGTAAAATTTTTTATTAATTAATAAGTGGTTACTACTATGCGCACCCGATTTTGAAGGTTGTTTTATAAAAAACTGAAAGGCCTAAAAAATCTAATGAGATCATTATCATTATTTTTCTTTTACGTTATGGCATGTACATTTTTAAATGTTGTTACAAGTTTCATTAGTTTTTATCCTAGTTGGAACAAAAAGGTACTGGAAATCAACTAGTTTTCACTGTACATCAAATTTACACCGTTTTCACTAAAACCCCGGTTAATGTATCGCATTTATATTTAATACCTGGTTGATAAGAATCTTTTCTATAAGTTTGATGAATTTTATGATTCTAACTAATCGAGAAAATAATATCTTATCAATTTCTTGAAATACTGTTCTCTTAGCTTCTAGAGGTCATAAAATTGATTACTTGGCCTTGTTGTAATCCTTATGACATAATATGATACATATGTGTAAGTAAATATAGTGAGTTTGAATCAATTAAAAATAACTGAAAATTGATCATTTGTAATTATTTAAATCAATATAAAATCACTAAATTTAATTATACATGAAACTGATACATCATAACTACTGTATATATGCCATAAGGATTACAATAATACCAAGTGATCCATTTTACGACCTCCAGAAGCCAAGAAAACAATGTTTCAGGGAATCGATAATATCTTATTTCCTCAATTTGTTAGAATTTATAAAACTTTGATAAATCCCACAGTAGGATTTATTAAAAGAACGCAATTTTTCTTGAACTAACTTCTTAAAGAGCATGAATCCTTCCAGCATAGACTTGATTAAAGATCACTAAATCTTCTGAAATGGACTCGTTAAAAAACACGTGGAGCTCTCTGAAATAGGCTAATAAAAGATATACGACACCTTTAGAAGTAGGCATCTTTAAGAACAAGACAACTTTGGTCATTTAGAACCGATTGGTATTTGGTAGGCCTATATTTAACAGGTAAATACATATAGTCATGAAAGAAAGTGAAGAAAGTTCTGGAATAGGATTTATTGAAGTGTATGAAAATATTTTGAAACTTAAAACGATCCAAAACGTTTTATTTAATTTATATTTTTGATAATACGAAAGATCATTATCCATAAGCAAACTAAAAATCATACTTTATAGTGATGACGTTCGTAATTTGTTAAAGAACTTAAAATCATTGTTCATGCCTACATGCTACATTGTAAGGTTTTACAAGTAGCAATTAGTTGTAACAATGCTACTATCCTAAGTGAAAGTTTCCAATGTTTGTCCGTCCAATCCTACATTGCTATTGTATATAATAGTCGTATAACGTAATGGCTGAATAAGACTGAAATCATTTACAAAGTTCAGTTACTAAAGTTATTGATGTACCTCGCAGCAGCACCCAAGCACCCTCAGTTGGGCGGGTTGGCCGATTGTCCAATTAGAGAAGGTGAGGTCAAGGTTCATCTAAGGACACATGTCGGCACTGGTGGCGCAGGGCTGTAACCCAGCTACATGGGGAGAAAGTGTTTGGGAGATTGTAGGCGATAGGTTGTATGCTCGGTCCTCTTAATACCGACATGGCGTCCGCTTGGTGGTTGCTATCGGCGTGGACACTACTAGAGAAGTCTGGGGTGTCCATGTTGGGTGGTAATCATTGTGCGGATGTTGTGTGGGGGAGATAACTGAGTATCAGGCTTGTCAATTTGCTGAAAATCAGACCAGCACTACGTGGTTCGGATTCCACGTAAAGCTGTAGGTCCCTTAGTTGCCCTGGCTGTTGGGCTATTAATAAATTGCCCTTTCTGAGGAACAGTTGAACTCAGTTAGTAACCAGACTACACTCATCCACACTCATCCTACACTCATAAAACCATTCATATTCGCCTTAAAATACGCACAACGTTGTGTCGGCGTATTATGTGTAAGAATGTAAGAATGTAGGACAATATTTTATCTTAAATGAAAAAGCATTGTTTCAATATTTTACCTATTAAAAGATAGTTTACAGCACACATAAAGGAAGAGAGATTACCAGCCAAACATTTTTTGTGTTTACTAAATATCCTATAAAATTATTTTATGAAAAGTTGATGGTACATAGGTACGATAGCATCGTATACATATGATTGCTACATTCCTTATTTTAATTTGACATTTTTTCTAGGGATAGCGTAATGCCAACAGGATGAGCAGACTTGTGTGAGCTCGTGTGACTTGTGTGAGCACGGCTGTGGCTGTTTTCAAGGTAAGATAACTCTTAATTATTTAATAGTTTTATCACCTTATTATTAAATAGTTTATATTAGTCCTGTATAGTTATGTTTTATCAAACAAAAAATTAAAACAATAAACAAATTTAAATACTGAACAACATATTATTCGCCAGTATAACTTCGTATTTACATTTTATTAAAAAAGTACCAACAATATTTGGCAACAATGAGACATATTGAACCAACAATCATGGAACCATTACTTTATTTAAATGTAAAACTCTAGATACTATTTCTTAAGGTCGTTCAACAATAGTTGCAAATTGACTGAAATGCTGGTACATACTAGATCTTAATTTATTTGTCTGTAACGTGGTTTGTATATTACTGCCAAGAAACCTTGCCATGGTAGATTTTGTAAAAACAAAATAATAATAACAATAAATGGCACAGCAAAATTCAGATAAAGAGGAGTTTGTTAAAGTAATTGATAAATACTGTCATCGAGTGGAAATAATTAAGAACATTTAGCACGCAAGATTTAACTATTTACTATTCTCATCATTTGTTATCACTCATCATCAATCATTCTTATATAGTTCAATTAAAAAACTGCATTTTGTCCAAATGATTTAATTGGGTAAAATTCATAAATTTAATTTCAAATACAACAATAATGTAGACACAATCTTTCAAGTCATTTATATTTAATTTAAATTTAAATTTTTTTAATCGTACTTTAACTTTCATGTCTACATAAATTTATAATTTTTGTAAAATAATGGCTCTTTAATAGTTTATAGGTTTAATTGATTTATGTAAACCACGAAATTTATATTAATATGTATTTGATAAATTAAATATTTCATTGATTTATTGTAGAAAATAATAATTTTCAAAATAGATAATTAGTATAGCTAAAAATATTTCTACTCAAACAAAATGATCACTTGGACATTATATTATTATGAAACGAAGCATTACCACATTTACGTTACTAACAAATACAACAACAGTCAAACTAGACTGACTCTCACTTCCTACACATTAAATACACCGAGCCTTCTACACCGTACCTTCTTACACATTGAATACACCGAGCCTTATGCACCGTACCTCCTTACACATTGAATACACCGAGCCTTCTGCATCGTACCATCTTACACATTGAATACACCGAGCCTTCTGCAACGTACCTCCTTACACATTGAATACACCGAGCCTTCTGCATCGTACCATCTTACACATTGAATACACCGAGCCTTCTGCACCGTACCTCCTTACACATTGAATACACCGAGCCTTCTGTATCGTACCATCTTACACATTGAATACACCGAGCCTTCTGTACCGTACCTCCTTACACATTGAATCACCGAGCCTTCTGCACCGTACTTCCTTACATTGAATACACTGAGCCTTCTGCACCGTACCTCCTTACACATTGAATACACTGAGCCTTCTGCACCGTACCTCCTTACACATTGAATACACCGAGCCTTCTGCACAGTACCTCCTTACACATTGAATACACCGAGCCTTCTGCACAGTACCTCTTTACACATTGACTACACCTAGCCTTCTGCACCGTACCTCCTTACACATTAAATACACCGAGCCTTCTGCACCGTACTTCCTTACACATTGACTACACCGAGCCTTCTGCACCGTACCTCCTTACACATTGAATACACCGAGCCTTCTGTACCGTACCTCCTTACACATTAAATACACCGAGCCTTCTGCACCGTACTTCCTTACACATTGAATACACCGAGCCTTCTGCACCGTACCTCCTTACACATTGAATACATCGAGCCTTTTGCACCGTACCTCCTTACACATTGAATACACCGAGCCTTCTGCAACCGTACCTCCTTACACATTGAATACAACGAGCCTTCTGCACGTACCTTCCTTACACATTGAATATACCAGCTTCTGACGTACCTTTTAATTAATACACAGCCTTACTACCTCTTTACTCATGGAATACAACGAGCCTTCTGCACCGTAATTCCTTACACATTGAATATACCTAGCCTTCTGCACCGTACCTCCTTATAGATTAAATACACCGAGCCTTCTGTCATACTCTCCTACACATTGAATACACCGAGCCTTCTGCACCGTACTCCTTTACACATTGAATACACCGAGCCTTCTGCACGTACTCCTTACACATTGAATTACCTAGCCTTATGCACCTACCTCTTATGAATACACCGAGCCTTCTGCAGCCGTACCTCCTACACATTGAATACACGAGCTTCTGAACGTACCTTCTTACACATTGAATACACCGAGCCTTCTGCACCGTACCTCCTTACACATTGAATACACCGAGCCTTCTGCACCGTACCTCCTTACACATTGAATACACCGAGCCTTCTGCACCGTACCTCCTTACACATTGAATACACCGAGCCTTCTGCAACGTACCTTCTTACACATTGAATACAACGAGCCTTCTGCACCATACTTCCTTACACATTGAATACACCGAGCCTTCTGCACAGTACCTCCTTACACTTTAAATACACCGAGTCTTATGCCCCATACATCCTTACTCATGGAATACAACGAGCCTTCTGCACCGTACTTCCTTACACATTGAATATACCTAGCCTTCTGCACCGTACCTTCCTACACATTCAATACACCGTGCCTTCTGCACCGTAACTCCTTACACATTGAATACACCGAGCCTTCTGCACCGTACTCTTCACTATTCACAAGTGGTAATAAATCCACTCCCATCACCTATATGACTTTATGATAACATCAGAATCATAACATATATGTCCTTCATATAATCAGTTTTAAGTGTTTAATTATTTGTAATATTAACAAATTTAAAATTTGATATATCTTTTGTATTTTTAAACATACATGGGTATAATGAATCACAAAATAATGGCCAATCATACATAAATAAATAAAATCAGATCCACTAGAATATTATATGGAAACCACTACTCCGACTAGTGTAGATTAGACTGTTGTCCGCTGTACGTGTATGGTTGGAGGTTTGGGTTATACCACTGTACCTGTATGGGTGGGTGGGTGTGTCAGTACCAGTGTACATATGCCACAGTACATGAAACCAGTCATGGACCAAGGTGTAGTGGGTATATTGGGGCTTGCGACCTAAGACAATAGATGAATATTTTTACAGACAGTAATATTAATATCATGTAGTCTTTCTACAGAATGTTTTTTTTATTATAATTCAACGAATGTGGAAAATATGAATTACGATTTGTAGACTGCTCAATACGGAATAATCTTTCTCAAACAAACAAAGAGCTGTGAATTACGACAAACTGCTTTCAACCGTGAGATGTCAACTGGTAGTACATCACTCACCACCTATAAACGCTTCCATATTCCAGCTAATTTCCTCGAGTATTGTTCGGTCTGAGTCTCACAAGCAGAAAAGCTGATGTTAAACTTCATTCTAAAGCCTTCACAAGCAGATGTTCCCCGTACAAAGGGTATTGGAGTTTCAAATTTAAAAAAAGGGCATGTGATATTTCAACGAAGTAAAGAACAAAATTTTTGTTGTTTTAATTACCGAGCTATTGCATTGCTCAACTACAGTACATGTTTAATTTTTTATTATTTAATGATATGACTTCCTCATAGCAAAAAACCATTATTGATATAATTTACTGGAAAAATCACACTGTATGTTGACAACACTAGTTTTACTCAATGACGGCCACTTTCGAGTAGTTTTTAGTTCAAAGTCATTCCCTAACTTTGACACATACATTTTAAATACATGATATCATTTACATTACAATAGGTCCCAGTGGGGAGACATTCATATATATCCATAAATTACTCCCATATACTCAAGATACTGATGGCTGCTCTATATATACGAGTAATATAATCTCAAGTTTGATAGTTTAGGAATAATTACAAACTATCTATTGTGTAATTTGACTTATTTATATATAATGCATACAAATTACTTATTTCAGTATTCGATTCTCATCTTATATTAGATAACACCCCTTCATCAAGCCCATAACAATTACATTACTATTACATCTTCACGTTTTCATACGTTATAAATATGTTAGCTACAGATAAAAGAACAGATCAACAGTTCCCCCCTCTCCTCACTGACGAGGTTCTCGAGGATCCTCAAAACGGTAGTTAGTTATTATCTACTAGAGATACTCAGGTTTACCTAAGCCCTCGATCCGCAGGTACATGTATTTACCGGTCACTCGGTGAGTGTGATTCTACATGTATTGTGCAGAACATGAGTCTTTAAATGTGGATAATGCCGAGCCTCCCTCCACTTTCCATAAATAGGTTTATGAGATCCATAGTGGCATATTTCAAAATGGGTAGCATATTTTTTATTGTAATGGGTCTGAATGGATGATAACCTACTTGGTAAAAGTGCAAGCAGGTCTTAAGATAACATTCAAAAATATCAAAGTCCGAACTCTAGTTCTTTGTGGTATTTTTAACTATTGGTAAACTTGTAAGTAAAGTGTTGTAAGCTTAGGAATTGCTCTTAGTTTTCAAAGCATGTAATTTCAAGCAATTTCTCTCCTCGAATATTTATGGTGTATATTTCCTTTAATCGTTCATAAAATCTATTTTTTAATGTTTGTATTTTTATAAAAGATTCACTGAATTATTTATCGATCCATTAAAATTTGATCATATATTATTCCACAAAAAAATTAAAAATTATGAATATATATATTTTTTTCATAGAGACAGTATCACTCGTAATATATTTGTCTCATTATGAAGATAACTTAAGAGGTCTGGGCCTTAATATATCGCTATTAATAATATAAAAAATATCACATATTAGATCAAATATTAGACATATTTTTAAATACCTGATTCCCTCTGAACGTTAGATTGTACAAAGTTGTTCAAACAATTTTTATTTTCTACGTCACTAACAAAATAGTTAGGCAGGTCAGCCAAAAAGAGAATTGAATTTCAGCCATCTTTGATCCCATGGGGGTGCTATGTGTAAGATACAGCTAAGTCAATGGTCGATAAACCTGTCGCTAAACAAACGAGAAAACATTATCTGGATAAAACACTTGCGTATAACTTTAGCGGGATACAGTAAAATACTCAATACTAGAGCAAAATGCTATTAAATTGCATATAATATAAAAATAATAATCGTAAAATAACATTACAAAAATGACGAATAAAATGGAAATTATTTTATATAGAAACCACCCCTCTGTTAAATATATAAATGACTGACTAAATAATTATTTTCTATGATTGTATACTTTTAACAAACAAATAAAATTATAGTCATGTCAATAATTTTTATTTTTCAACAGATATATTTACGATATTCTATCTTATTAAAATATTTATCCTGTGAAATATGGACTTTCATTTCTCACCTCACTCTAAAGGTCAATTCAGGGCGCTTACTTATTTACTTAATTTTTTCCTGGGACTGAAAATAAATAAAACTATGTCAAACTCAAAAAATTCCTACATGTACTTATATTTAAATATGTGAATGAACAATTAAGTATTTCTCATTACAATAACATATTCAACTCTGCAATAAAGAACATGGCTTCGTTAAAATGAAAGTTATACTAAAAATAAAAAAAAAAGGTCATTGTGTGCATAAATTAGCATAACGTTGTTTACTATAACGTTACTAAGTTGAGGCTGCTCCTAATAACTTCATTATAACGTTACTAAGTTGAGGCTGCTCCTAATAACTTCATTATAACGTTACTAAGTTGAGGCTGCTCCTAATAACTTCATTATAACGTTACTAAGTTGAGGCTGCTCCTAATAACTTCATTATAACGTTACTAAGTTGAGGCTGCTCCTAATAACTTCATTATAACGTTACTAAGTTGAGGCTGCTCCTAATAACTTCATTATAACGTTACTATGCTGAGGCTGCTCCTAATAACTTCATTATAACGTTACTAAGTTGAGGCTGCTCCTAATAACTTCATTATAACGTTACTATGCTGAGGCTGCTCCTAATAACTTCATTATAACGTTACTATGCTGAGGCTGCTCCTAATAACTTCATTATAACGTTACTAAGTTGAGGCTGCTCCTAATAACTTCATTATAACGTTACTAAGTTGAGGCTGCTCCTAATAACTTCATTATAACGTTACTATGCTGAGGCTGCTCCTAATAACTTCATTATAACGTTACTAAGTTGAGGCTGCTCCTAATAACTTCATTATAACGTTACTATGCTGAGGCTGCTCCTAGTAACTTCATTATAACGTTACTATGCTGAGGCTGCTCCTAATAACTTCATTATAACGTTACTAAGTTGAGGCTGCTCCTAATAACTTCATTATAACGTTACTATGCTGAGGCTGCTCCTAATAACTTCATTATAACGTTACTAAGTTGAGGCTGCTCCTAATAACTTCATTATAACGTTACTAAGTTGAGGCTGCTCCTAATAACTTCATTATAACGTTACTAAGTTGAGGCTGCTCCTAATAACTTCATTATAATGTTACTAAGTTGAGGCTGCTCCTAATAACTTCATTATAACGTTACTATGCTGAGGCTGCTCCTAATAACTTCATTATAACGTTACTAAGTTGAGGCTGCTCCTAATAACTTCATTATAACGTTACTAAGTTGAGGCTGCTCCTAATAACTTCATTATAACGTTACTAAGTTGAGGCTGCTCCTAATAACTTCATTATAACGTTACTAAGTTGAGGCTGCTCCTAATAACTTCATTATAACGTTACTAAGTTGAGGCTGCTCCTAATAACTTCATTATAACGTTACTAAGTTGAGGCTGCTCCTAATAACTTCATTATAACGTTACTAAGTTGAGGCTGCTCCTAATAACTTCATTTGTGTTTATGTGAAAACATCATTGTAATTCATGAAAAAATCATGAAACATAATGTTTGTGCAGTAAGAAATGATTCATTTAATGGTTACAAAAGTTTCGCCACAATTTGTTTCTATTAGCTAAAAAAGTCATTAATAATCACCTAGAAATTCCTTATACCTCATATAAGAAAAAAATAACAATATATTTGTATATTTAACGAGAAACGTAGTTCTTTTAAACTCTTATATTTTAGGTTGGACAAGTTAATAATCTCAGGTAAAAGACAGAAGATGTGTAATATTTGTATAACTTCCAAGTATAATGTTAGTTTAAATACATTCTATTTTTTTATTTTTAATAATATTTGTACTGTTGTAGAAAAATAGATAATTTTACTATTGATGTGAGATTTCTTTTGAGAATATTTCAGAATTTTAATTTTAAAACAAAATTCATCTGTAATTGTAAAAAGAACCCTGAAAATGAATTTTAAAACAGAAAAATAGTTACTTTATTTTGAATTATGGATATTATTAAATCTTTCTCAAGTACCAAATCAATATGAATTGTCTGCGATATTTCTCACAACGACAACTTAGTCCCGCCTGTCGAAATGGCTTGCAACTTTTCTTACATATATTACATTGTTTTATAAGTAGTATTTTCAACTAATTTATAGGTGCACATCACGGGGATAAGATATGGAGTAAGATGGTACATTATAATAGGGCATGAGAAATATGTTAGTTCTGTAATAGAATTTAATATATTTAAAATATGTAAACATGTGAATTCATATAACGACTTTTCGGTATAATACTTCAACTACCTTTGCATGCGTTCAGGTAAGTTTATGTAATTTTAAACAGTAGACGTTCTGGAGTAGGTTAAGGTTAAGAAGGCGATCACTTGTAATGACCGTTAATGAAGTTCATTAACGTTAATGAAGTACGTCCACAGATCGTAAGGCCCTTCAATACGTCAAGCTAAAAACTGATAATTTAACACAACATAGAAAACTAATTTGTTCATGTAAAATCATGATAATACTAAGAGAAAACAAAATTTTGAGACACCATTGAATTATTAATATTAAATAAATGTGCATATTTTATCTATTGGTTCCTTAATAAGTAAATAGCAGATAACAGTGATATTGTGGTTGATTGTAATGTCAATTATTGGGATTCTTTGTTGCACTTAGTACTGTATAGTGCCATCTGTGTGTTTAATTAAATAAATCTCAGAGTGTATTTCAAAGTAAATTATTGTCTAAAAAAGTTTTCAGAACTGTACGTGTCTTTATCTTTTTACTTTTAGGGAAATGCCAATTCTCCTTCTTAACCTTACTCTGACCATTTCCCATAGACTATTGATCAGTGGGGAAAACTCATTCAGACAGAGAAGGGAGCGAATTAGTACAGTAGAAGGTGAATTTGAACCAGCGCTATCTCTAAACCAAGTTCAAAATCCTGACGCCTCAGACCGCTCGGCCATCGGCTCACCCAATATGTTTGAAACAGTTTATTCCCCCAAATAATTTTTTATAAAACAGATTTATATTTCAACAACAGATATTATTCTGTTATTTGAATTATACTAACTTTAATTGACTTTAAGTATTGTAACAGCGTTTCCATAATATTTATGTTGTTAGGAGAAGAATATATTCTAGACTAAAGCTGTGATCAATCAGCATGAAACGTAATTGTTTTATAACAATCATTCTTTCAATTATATTTTAATATAATGTGAATGTCAAAATTATGTAAAATTAAGAAATCTCCACAGTAAATCTAAATTTACACACTTCTACTTGCCCCTTCTATCATTGAAGAGTAGGTTGAGAGTAGCATTAAGGAGGCGTGCACACTACCCTGAGAGTAAGACTCTTTCTCAACCCGTCTTGAGCAGTAGGTTGAGAGTAGTACTAAGGACGCGTTCAAGCTAATCTGAGAGTAAGACACTTTCTCAACCCCATCTTTAGCAGTAGGTTGAGAGTAGTACTAAGGAGGCGTTCAAGCTAACCTGAGAGTAAGACACTTTCTCAACCCCATCTTTAGCAGAAGGTTGAGAGTAGTACTAAGGAGGCGTTCAAGCTAATCTGAGAGTAAGACACTTTCTCAACCCCATCTTTAGCAGTAGGTTGAGAGTAGTACTAAGGATGCGTTCAAGCTAACCTGAGAGTAAGACACTTTCTCAAACCCCTCATCAGCAGTAGGTTGAGAGTAGTATTAAGGAGGCGTCCACACTACCCTGAGAGTAAGACACTTTATCAACCCCCTCTTGAGCAGTAGGTTGAGAGTAGCAATAAGGAGGCGTGCACACAACCCCGAGAGTAGACTCTTTCTCAACGCCTCTTGAGCAGTAGGTTGAGAGTAGTACTAAGGATGCATTCAAGCTAATCTGAGAGTAAGACACTTTCTCAACCCCATCTTTAGCAGTAGGTTGAGAGTAGTACTAAGGAGGCGTTCAAGCTAACCTGAGAGTAAGACACTTTCTCAACCCCCTCATTAGCAGTAGGTTGAGAGTAGTATTAAGGAGCCGTCAGCACTACCCTAAGAGTAAGACACTTTCTCAACCTCCCCTCTTGAGCAGTAAGTTAAGAGTAGTATTAAGGAGGTCCACACTACCCTGAGAGTAAGACACTTTCTCAACGTCCCCTCTTGAGCAGTAAGTTGAGAGTAGTATTAAGGAGGCGTCCACACTACCCTGAGAGTAAGACACCTCCTCAACCTCCCCTCTTGAGCAGTAATTTGAGAGTAGTATTAAGGGGGCGTCCACACTTCCCTGAGAGTAAGACACTTTCTCAACGTCCCCTCTTGAGCAGTAAGTTGAGAGTAGTATTAAGGAGGCGTCCACACTACCCTGAGAGTAAGACACTTTCTCAACCTCCCCTCTTGAGCAGTAAGTTGAGAGTAGTATTAAGGAGGCGTCCACACTACCCTGAGAGTAAGACTCTTTTTCAACCCCCTCTTGAGCAGTAGGTTGAGAGTAGTTCTAAAGAGGCGTTCAAGCTAACCTGTGAGTAAGACACTTTCTCAACCCCATCTTTAGCAGTAGGTTGAGAGTAGTATTAAGGAGGCGTCCACACTACCCTGAGAGTAAGACACTTTCTTAAGGTCCCCTCTTGAGCAGTAGGTTGAGAGTAGTATTAAGGAGGCTTTCACACTTCCCTGAGAGTAAGACAACTTCTCAACGTCCCCTCTTGAGCAGTAAGTTGAGAGTAGTATTAAGGAGGCATCCACACTACCCTGAGAGTAAGACACTTTCTCAATCTCCCCTCTTGAGCAGTAAGTTGAGAGTAGTATTAAAGAGGCGTCCACACTACCCTGAGAGTAAGACACTTTCTCAACCCTCTCTTGAGCAATGTTATTCGTGATTGTACTTAACGATTATTTGCCTCTTCTATAATTGTAGAGTAGGTTGAGAGTAGTATTAAGGAGGCGTCCACACTACCCTGAGAGAAAGACACTTTCTCAACGTCCCCTCTTGAGCAGTAGGTTGAGAGTAGCGTTAAGGAGGCGTGCACACTACCCTGAGAGTAAGACTCTTTTTCAACCCCCTCTTGAGCAGTAGGTTGAGAGTAGTTCTAAAGAGGCGTTCAAGCTAACCTGTGAGTAAGACACTTTCTCAACCCCATTTTTAGCAGTAGGTTGAGAATAGTACTAAGGAGGCGTTCAAGTTAACCTGAGAGTAAGACACTTTCTCAACCCCCTCTTTTGCAGTAGGTTAAGTGTAGTATTAAGGAGGCGTCCACACTACCCTGAGAGTAAGACACTTTCTCAACTCTCTCTTGAGCAGTAGGTTAAGAGTAGTATTAAGGAGGCGTCCACACTACCCTGAGAGTAAGACACTTTCTCAAACCCCATTTGAGCAGTAGGTTAAGAGTAGTATTAAGGAGGTCCACACTACCCTGAGAGTAAGACACTTTCTCAACCTCCCCTCTTGAGCAGTAAGTTGAGAGTAGTATTAAAGAGGCGTCCACACTACCCTGAGAGTAAGACACTTTCTCAACGTCCCCTCTTGAGCAGTAAGTTGAGAGTAGTATTAAGGAGGCGTCCACACTACCCTGAGAGTAAGACACATTCTTAAGGTCCCCTCTTGAGCAGTAAGTTGAGAGTAGTATTAAGGAGGCGTCCACACTACCCTGAGAGTAAGACACTTTCTCAACGTCCCCTCTTGAGCAGTAAGTTGAGAGTAGTATTAAGGAGGCGTCCACACTACCCTGAGAGTAAGACACTTTCTCAACGTCCCCTCTTGAGCAGTAAGTTGAGAGTAGTATTAAGGAGGCGTCCACACTACCCTGAGAGTAAGACACTTTCTTAAGGTCCCCTCTTGAGCAGTAAGTTGAGAGTAGTATTAAGGAGGCGTCCACACTACCCTGAGAGTAAGACACTTTCTCAACGTCCCCTCTTGAGCAGTAGGTTGAGAGTAGTATTAAGGAGGCGTCCACACTACCCTGAGAGTAAGACACTTTCTTAAGGTCCCCTCTTGAGCAGTAAGTTGAGAGTAGTATTAAGGAGGCGTCCACACTACCCTGAGAGTAAGACACTTTCTCAACGTCCCCTCTTGAGCAGTAAGTTAAGAGTAGTATTAAGGAGGTCCACACTACCCTGAGAGTAAGACACTTTCTCAACGTCCCCTCTTGAGCAGTAAGTTGAGAGTAGTATTAAGGAGGCGTCCACACTACCCTGAGAGTAAGACACTTTCTCAACGTCCCCTCTTGAGCAGTAAGTTAAGTGTAGTATTAAGGAGGCGTCCACACTACCCTGAGAGTAAGACACTTTCTCAACTCTCTCTTGAGCAGTAGGTTAAGAGTAGTATTAAGGAGGCGTCCACACTACCCTGAGAGTAAGACACTTTCTCAAACCCCATTTGAGCAGTAGGTTGAGAGTAGTATTAAGGAGGCGTCCACACTACCCTGAGAGTAAGACACTTTCTCAACCTACCCTCTTGAGCAGTAAGTTGAGAGTAGTATTAAGGAGGCGTCTACACTACCCTGAGAGTAAGACTCTTTTTCAACCCCCTCTTGAGCAGTAGGTTGAGAGTAGTTCTAAAGAGGCGTTCAAGCTAACCTGTGAGTAAGACACTTTCTCAACCCCATCTTTAGCAGTAGGTTGAGAGTAGTATTAAGGAGGCGTCCACACTACCCTGAGAGTAAGACACTTTCTTAAGGTCCCCTCTTGAGCAGTAGGTTGAGAGTAGTATTAAGGAGGCGTCCACACTTCCCTGAGAGTAAGACACTTTCTCAACGTCCCCTCTTGAGCAGTAAGTTGAGAGTAGTATTAAGGAGGCATCCACACTACCCTGAGAGTAAGACACTTTCTCAACCTCCCCTCTTGAGCAGTAAGTTGAGAGTAGTATTAAGGAGGCGTCCACACTACCCTGAGAGTAAGACACTTTCTCAACCCTCTCTTGAGCAATGTTATTCGTGATTGTACTTAACGATTATTTGCCCCTTCTATAATTGTAGAGTAGGTTGAGAGTAGTATTAAGGAGGCGTCCACACTACCCTGAGAGTAAGACACTTTCTCAACTCTCTCTAGAGCAGTAGGTTAAGAGTAGTATTAAGGAGGCGTCCACACTACCCTGAGAGTAAGAAACTTTTTCAAACCCTATTTGAGCAGTAGGTTAAGAGTAGTATTAAGGAGGCGTCCACACTACCCTAAAAGTAAGACACTTTCTCAACCCCCTCTTGAGCAGTAGGTTAAGAGTAGTATTAAGGAGGCGTCCACACTACCCTGAGAGTAAGACACTTTCACAACCCCCTCTTGAGCAATAGGTTGAGAGTAGTATTAAGGAGGCGTCCGCACTACCCTGAGAGTAAGACACTTTCTTAAGGTCCCCTCTTGAGCAGTAGGTTGAGAGTAGTATTACGGAGGCGTCCACACTACCCTGAGAGTAAGACACTTTCTCAACCTCCCCTCTTGAGCAGTAAGTTGAGAGTAGTATTAAGGAGGCGTCCACACTACTCTGAGAGTAAGACACTTTCTCAACCTCCCCTATTGAGTAGTAAGTTGAGAGTAGTATTAAAGAGGCGTCCACACTACCCTGAGAGTAAGACACTTCCTCAACCTCCCCTCTTGAGCAGTAAGTTGAGAGTAGTATTAAAGAGGCGTCCACACTACCCTGAGAGTAAGACACTTCCTCAACCTACCCTCTTGAGCAGTAAGTTGAGAGTAGTATTAAGGAGGCGTCCACACTACCCTGAGAGTAAGACACTTCCTCAACCTCCCCTCTTGAGCAGTAAGTTGAGAGTAGTATTAAGGAGGCGTCCACACTACCCTGAGAGTAAGACACTTTCTTAACCTCCCCTCTTGAGCAGTAAGTTGAGAGTAGTATTAAGGAGGCGTCAACACTACCCTGAGAGTAAGACACTTTCTCAACCTCCCCTCTTGAGCAGTAAGTTGAGAGTAGTATTAAGGAGGCGTCCACACTACCCTGAGAGTAAGACACTTTCTCAACGTCCCCTCTTGAGCAGTAGGTTGAGAGTAGTATTAAGGAGGCGTCCACACTACCCTGAGAGTAAGACACTTCCTCAACCTCCCCTCTTGAGCAGTAAGTTGAGAGTAGTATTAAGGAGGCGTCCACACTACCCTGAGAGTAAGACACTTCCTCAACCTCCCCTCTTGAGCAGTAGGTTGAGAGTAGTATTAAGGAGGCGTCCACACTACCCTGAGAGTAAGACACTTCCTCAACCTCCCCTCTTGAGCAGTAAGTTGAGAGTAGTATTAAGGAGGCGTCCACACTACCCTGAGAGTAAGACACTTTCTCAACCTCCCCTCTTGAGCAGTAGGTTGAGAGTAGTATTAAGGAGGCGTCCACACTACCCTGAGAGTAAGACACTTCCTCAACCTCCGCTCTTGAGCAGTAAGTTGAGAGTAGTATTAAGGTGGCGTCCACACTACCCTGAGAGTAAGACACTTTCTCAACGTCCCCTCTTGAGCAGTAAGTTGAAAGTAGTATTAAGGAGGCGTCCACACTACCCTGAGAGTAAGACTCTTTCTCAACGTCCCCTCTTGAGCAGTAGGTTGAGAGTAGTATTAAGGAGGCGTCCACACTACCCTGAGAGTACGACACTTTCTCAACGTCCCCTCTTGAGCAGTAAGTTGAGAGTAGTATTAAGGAGGCGTCCACACTACCCTGAGAGTAAGACACTTTCTCAACGTCCCCTCTTGAGCAGTAGGTTGAGAGTAGTATTAAGGAGGCGTCCACACTACTCTGAGAGTACGACACTTTCTCAACCTCCCCTCTAGAGCAGTAAGTTGAGTGTAGTATTAAGGAGGCGTCCACACTACTCTGAGAGTACGACACTTTCTCAACGTCCCTTCTTGAGCAGTAAGTTAAGAGTAGTATTAAAGAGGCGTCCACTCACCAAGTTATATGGTAGCCAAAAGACCAAGTTATAGAAATAAGGAGTCTGAACCCCTCTGTCTGAGCTGACGAGTTTAATAAAGTTGTACAAGATTAGTTTTATCATAACCAATGTTTACTTATGTGTTACTCTTGTGGCGTGGAGTTCAGTTAAGTCCAATGAGCCTGCATAGCAAAAATACTTAATTTGTCTTTGCCGGTGAGAGGAACTGACTCTTAGTTTTTCATTTCCAAACACCAAAGATTATACGATTTTGTTATCTTTTAAAACATAACGAACAATGTACTTGGTTAAGAGTTGTTCATTGTTATAGGGAGTGATAGGCATTTTTAATTTTCGATATCAACTATAACTGTACAACAAAATATTCTGCAGATCTATCTCATAAATTGATTAACTAATTAAGTTAAAGTTGGTAGCCATTTCCCATTATTATAATACAATGGATTCCAGTAATATGACTATTTTTATAGATTTCAAACTTCCCCAACCCTATTTCACTCAATAATCTAGTAATACTTTAATTAATCTGGAATACCTGTATCCCCTCATGATATAGCCTATATAAATTGCTCATTTTAAATTTACTTTCTCGACAAAAATGTGTATTGTTCGTCGATTAAAATTGTTTTTTCTTTGTTTATTTGAGAAAGTTTTTTTTGTTGTTGTTAAAGTACGATACATTTTAACAACAAATAAAGTTAAAAGTTTACTGGGTCCTAATTTATAATTTATCTGTGATTTATTTGCTATATCAGTAGTGATTATTGTAACTATATTTAATAAGTATTAATAATATAATGGGTTTATTAAAAACATATTCAATCAAAGTGCTAAATTTTTTTTATTTTTGAACGGGATTGTTATATATTTTTCACTTTCTCCATTGTGATTTATTTGGGGTCCTGACATTGAGATGCTCAGCTATCAACACACATTTGTCTAGACAGTAAATCTCAACAGAACAACTCCGCATTACTTAGAGAGTGTTCCATACCTACTTAACAACCAACGATTTTACATAAAACGCTAAATACATTTAATATTTTGGCCACAAACTAATTAAAATACCTAATAAATGATTTTGTTAAAAGTTCAGTTTTTACCTTTATCGTATAAAAACCTTGGCAATGCATGGGCATTTAAAATTTCTAAGCTGTTTAGTATTGTATATAAATGTTTATTTGTTTTGAAGAGCCCAACATTTATTTATTTATTTTTATTAGTATTTAGAATATATTAGTTAGTTAAACTGATAAAGAAGTATAGTTTTGGTTCTAACAATCACTTTCAGTTTAGTAACCAAACCATGATTACAATAATTAATAAACATAATTACATCTCCATTTTTACCTATTTCCATTTTACTATTTCTCCATTCTAACTCAATAAAAACTATAAGTTTCTTTTACAAATACAATAATAATTAAATTCCAAAACAAATATTTATTTATTTGTTTTGGAATTTAATTATTGGAAAGTAATAAAAACACTATGTTATTTATTTTAGTAAATCTGCCCTTTGGACTCCAGATAAGACTCCTGAACTGAACGGTGTCTTCCGTTAAGCGGCCAGTTTGTTGAGCGGCTAGTTCGTCGAGCGGCCACATTCTCATCAACAAGGGTCAGGGGGGTTGACAGGTATGAGTCGAGTTCGTTGAGCGGCCACATTCTCATCAACAAAGGTCAGGGTCAAGGGGGTTGACAGGTATGAGTCGAGGTCGTTGAGCGGCTAGTTCGTCGAGCGGCCACATTCTCATCAACAAGGGTCAGGGGGGTTGACAGGTATGAGCCGAGGTCGTTGAGCGGCCACATTTTCATCAACAAAGGTCAGGGTCAGGGGGGTTGACAGGTATGAACCGAGGTCGTTGAGCGGCCACATTTTCATCAACAAAGGTCAGGGTCAGGGGGGTTGACAGGTATGAGTCGAGGTCGTTGAGCGGCTAGTTCGTCGAGCGGCCACATTCTCATCAACAAGGGTCAGGGGAGTAGGCAGGTATGAGTTGAGGTCGTTGAGCGGTAAGTTTATCTAGTTTGTCATTATACTCATACTTGTGCCAGTAGTGATATACATAGCTTAAGAGTGCTGATTGTATTCTTAACAAAACATTTTGGTAAAGTCTGAAAAAATGTATATGTACTTAAAAAAGTGTTGTGCAGAGCACTTAGTCAATTTTTAACTATCTACATCCTTACCAAAGTGCTGATGCTATCTAGATAGGGCATTAAAATCTGCATGCACCACCAAGATGTAAGTTTAGGTAGGAAAAAGTATAAAAGTAAAATACGTGGGCATACTGAAAAAGTATAAAAGTAAAATACGTGGGCATACTGAAAAAGTATAAAAGTAAAATACGTGGGCATACTGAAAAAAATTTGTGTTGTATGTTTGTGGTTATTTTAGTTAAATTGTTAATTGCTCTAAACCGTTGGAAAAAATAAATTGCTACGTTGTTAACACCCTTTAAATAACTAAAGATTTTGTAATATTACCAAAGAAATGATAATTCACTGCCCATTTCAAATACATAACATTGTATAAATAATATTATAAAAAACACAAAAAAATATCTTTAAATATATTGCTTATTTGGCATCACAATCATTCAAAGCTATAATTATTTAAATGCTAGCATGACTAGAACATAATACCATTATTAAAAACTAGGGGACACCCCTGAAATTTTTAAATCAATTAGTAGTCAACCACATAAGAGTAAAAATCCAACTGCACTCGACAGTTACTTGTAAATATCAGACAATGGTGTCGATTGATAGTATGCATTTAAGCTATTTGTTTCTTATACGAAAATGACATTTTTAATTGCAAAGTAATAAAAAGCATTCTTATAACCAGATAAAAATTTGATTTTTTTAATTTTGATTTCACAATCCTAAGCTTACATTATGGCAGCCCATAAAGTTTTTAATGCTCTAACTAGATAGCTTCAGCACTTTAGTAAGGATTAAAACAATTAAAAATAGACTAACTTTTCTTCACAACACTTTTTGTCGGTAAATATAAATTTCTCCAGAATTTAATAAATGTTATTTCGTTTAGAATAAAGTTATAATCTTCAACTATGTATATAACTATTGATACAAGTATTAGTGTAATCAACTTATATTATGTGATTACACTAGTGTAACAGCCTCAGAACAGGCTAAATTGAAATAATCTGACAAGCTCTTTCTGGATAAATATACGTGCAGCGTGTTCCTAAATGTTCAGTGTCGGAGGAAATGAGCCGGGATGGTGACAACCATTAGTGACAATGTTAGGCAACACACTTCAGCGATATCATGAGATCTGTCGAGGAATTACAGTCCGCCTGACACAACGTCACGTTTCTGTAAAATGACTCTCTGTTTATATTTTGCAGGATTATTCTTAGCTATTTTAATGCGTGTTGTTTATAATTTCCTTTGGGGCATCACGTTATTCCATTTACTTTAAGGAAGGATGATGAAAGAAAACTACATTTATCGTATCAATAAGGCTACTTAGAGCAGAACTAAAACAATTTTGTAAGCATTTTTTCATTTTGCCTATAGTTTACAGAATGTGTATTTAAATACTACGCTTTTTGTCATATTTCATTGAAATATAAATACTTAAATCACGTTTTAGAAGTTTTAATTCTTATTTAAATTCCTTCCTGAGAGGGGAACCCCAAATCAGACCGAATCTTTGCAAATATAATCGCTTTGCTTAGTTCATTAGGTCGTGGCATATAATCACCATAAAGGCATGATTCTCGTAAAACACTAGGACATCAAAGGAAGATACACCCTCCGGCGCTCCTTTTGTGGAAGATACATCCACTGCCAAGGGAAGTCATAGTACCTTTGGGATCTTGTTCCGTCATAGTATTTCAATCTTGCTAAGAGGAAGGTATTGACAGCACACAACGTCTATCGGAATCCAAACGAACGTCCATTAATCGTTGTATAATGTATTGTAATGTGGGGTTAATTTGATTTGTAAGTTGTCTAATGAAGTAAAAATATTACTAAACCTTGTTTAATGACATTCAAGGTGAATCACAAATATCTAAATATATTAGTAAGATATGTTATCTTCCAGTTATCCTCGTCTCTAGGTAGGCTTGTTCACTTACTTAGTCAACTCTATCAACTGAAGTGAATTCTTTATACTTACTTCATTGAAAGTTAAAACTGCTAGAGCATCTGTAGATGATCGAGTTAAATGAAAGAGGTAACTAATATGTTCTTCTGCTGATTATCAATCCCTATTATTGATATCATAGTGATAGTAACAAGTTGTGACTGTTAAACATCAGGATCAACCCGTAGACTGTGATGTTAGGCCTCCTGATCGTGATTGGTGCTTCAATTTGTACGAGTAGTTTTGAATGGCCTCAGTTATGGAAGTAAGCATTGAATGAATCTTTAGTAAGTAGACCAGAGTTAATGAATAAAGCCATGGCAATACTTTCTGTTTGTTATTTTTTCAACGATCACTCGTGCTATCAAAACAGACCTCGTATTTCATGTTACCTGTTTAGGCACAACAGATTCTCCCAAACTTAGCTGACAAATGTCCAGTGTGAATGATCAAAGATCCTTTTGTACAAAACTGAGGGACGCAGGACCATAAGTGTCAGTGATCTCCCAGGACATTTACCCAAGTTACTTGAACACACATTTTGGCTGTGTTGGCCTCCATCCATAGCTATGTGTTTTGTCAGCATCAATTACCTCTCCATACTATAAGGTGCATTTTAATGCCAATAGATATCTTCAAAAATCTTAATAACGTTAATATGCTCATTACGACCATAATTTTATAGATGGGTCATCACACCACATGTGTATGAGTGGGCGGGCGGTCATCACACCACATGTGTATGAGTGGGCGGGGGGTCATCACACCACATGTGTATGAGTGGGCGGGCGGTCATCACACCACATGTGTATGAGTGGGCGGGCGGTCATCACACCACATGTGTATGAGTGGGCGGGCGGTCGTCACACCACATGTGTATGAGTGGGCGGGCGGTCGTCACACCACATGTGTATGAGTGGGCGGGCGGTCATCACACCACATGTGTATGAGTGGGCGGGCGGTCGTCACACCACATGTGTATGAGTGGGCGGGCGGTCATCACACCACATGTGTATGAGTGGGCGGGCGGTCATCACACCACATGTGTATGAGTGGGCGGGCGGTCATCACACCACATGTGTATGAGTGGGTGGGAGTCATCACACCACATGTGTATGAGTGGGCAGGCGGTCATCACACCACATGTGTATGAGTGGGCAGGGTGTGGTTCGTCACACCACATGTGTATGAGTAGGCGGGCGGTCATCACACCACATGTGTATGAGTGGGTGGGTGGTCATCACACCACATGTGTATGAGTGGGTGGGTGGTCATCACACCACATGTGTATGAGTGGGCAGGGTGTGGGTCATCACACCACATGTGTATGAGTAGGCGGGCGGTCATCACACCACATGTGTATGAGTGGGCAGGGTGTGGGTCGTCACACCACATGTGTATGAGTAGGCGGGTGGTCATCACACCACATGTGTATGAGTGGGCGGGGGGTCATCACACCACATGTGTATGAGTGGGTGGGTGGTCATCACACCACATGTGTATGAGTGGGTGGGAGTCATCACACCACATGTGTATGAGTGGGCGGGGGTCATCACACCACATGTGTATGAGTGGGTGGGTGGTCATCACACCACATGTGTATGAGTGGGCGGGTGGTCATCACACCACATGTGTATGAGTGGGTGGGTGGTCATCCCCACCTTTTGTGTATGGGTATGTTTGGTCACCACGAATCATCGTGCGTAAATGAGTGGGTGGGTGCTCGTTACCATCGAACGTAGATGGGTGTGTGGATGGGTTATCTACCGTCGCACGTAATCATAGGATTTGAATAACGCAATTTAGTCTGAATGAACATTTGAGGCTATAATATTAAATCCTAAAACATACATTTATCGTATTATTAAATCCTAAAACTTCCTGGATATTTTATGAATACTTTCATTATTTGAAATGTATAGCTATTCAATTTCAGTATCTAAATGACTTTTATAACGATCAGTTTGTGGTATTCTAACATATGGGTACTCTTTCTTAGACTATTCAGCTTCATACGTGAAGTGAGAAAACATAAGAATAGAGTGACCACTAAAACTGAAATATTCGTAGAGGTTTGCAGGCTAAATACGTTAAGGCATCTCATTCCCTCTATCTCTCTATTTAAATGTGAACATGCTCTATTCCGACATCGATATTTATCGGAAAACACTCAGGGTATAAGTGTTTATTTTGAAAAAATAAACTAGGGAATAAATGTAAAATTAATGGTAATATTATTATTTCAGACAGCAATTAAAGGAATATATTTTTATATAACTATGATAAGTAACATATTTTTATTCGTCTAGATGATTTATTGAAAAGAAAATAATAAATGAATAATGAGTTAAATGAGAACTCTGTCATCGATGGCCGTTTAAACTGTCATCGAGAACGGGTCCTTAAATGGCCCGTTTAAATTGACGCTGATTTTGCTAGTGTCTCCTTCTTGTTGTGGAGAATGTTCTTTGTTATAGAATCATTAGTCAGTAGCAATTCTAATTTAAAAACTTAATTTGAGCTATAAATAGTACCCAAGGTTCAACATAATGAAGCTTGCTTTCATTTGTTACGCCTAAATTTTAAAAACAAATAGAATTGGGATACGTAAATATGTTTTAATATACTGAATATAAGTGTAGTCATAACTACTCCAGACAGTCCCATTCATTAAAGTTATTAACCGGCCGAATATAATCATTAATCGGGTTGAATTCGATCTAATATACATCGGGCTTAGAATGATTCAATTAAACGATTATTTTGTATAATCAATAACACAATGAATAATAATGTAAACAATGCATATCATTAAAGACGTTTGTACAGTTTATTACATTTATTTTTGTCAACTAAACACTCTTGCAAGTTGAACACGAAAACGGAAGTTATAATCACGCTCATTAAATAAAGTAGCTCAGCTGTGAAACGCTTTTCCTCTACTGTTGAAACCCCTATAAGCGCACAATTTTACACGCAGGTCTCTTATAGTCCGGCTCAATAATAGTAACCATATCCCTACTTTTTTCTTATGTAGACACATTCCCATAATGTTAATGAGGAAAGCTTCAATGCAGTCCAACTAGGACTTAATTGGAGCTTCCATTATCATAAACTCCAATTAAGGTAGCTCTTTGTTGATAAATACAGTAACAAGCACCGACTGAAACCCCAATATCTAAAATATATGTGATACTATTTAATTTAGACGTTTTTTCATTTCATACTTTACTAAAGGTATGATGCATATTAGTAAAATATGAAGGACACTGCATGCCGGTGGATTCTGTTATCAATACAGCTACTTTGTAGCATAATTAACAATATTCTAAACATATCAATTTAAATAATAATACTTAAACGAAAACGCATATTTGCTTTTAGATTTCTTCTAAAAAAACGTGACTTTGACCTGGACAGATAAAATAAAAGACATGAAAACTGCAATTTAAAGCGGCATAAACCAACGTTCTCAGTAAATTTTCACTTAAGATGGTCTTCACAGTTCATGGGAATGAAACACTAAGGAGATGTTATGGTTGCCTTTTCTGAGGGAAATGAGATTTTGTGTTCAGAAACCAAATTCAGTGGAATAAAACACTTTATTTCATAGATATAATAAAATTAAATGAACATTACAAATCCTTATTTAAATTTTTATCGAATTAATTTGTTTTATTTCAAGGTCACCCACTCATTTATTGTAATAAATGTTATATTTATAGATGAAAAACACAAATATTTTTATAGTTTATCTAAATTTATTCAAATGCAGTCAATAATTTTTAGTAATCATATTAAAACTTACCTTTTTTAATTAAAAATGTCATCCTGAAACTAAAATTATCATATTCTGTACAACGTATATTGTGGAATATTATAACCGTTTGAGGCCTGTCGTATTTCTTGACTGATTCTACACTCTGCGACTGAACAGTTTCAGAATATTATAAAGCTTACACTTATATCACAATGAACACTTTTTTACTATCTTTCATAATAGTTTTTTGTTTAAAACTCCATATATTTTATAGTTGTTTTATTCACTTTTAAGTCATACACACACGCGCGCGCGCGCCAGCTCCCCCGAAATGATGCGATATTTCACTTACAATATATTTTACTTCAACACTTAAAATCTATCTACTGTTCTGAAATCGAGTCACATGTAGATCGATATAATACTATCGACGTTAATGTAATATTTTTTACGTGCCCACGGATATAACATTTCATGGATATAAGGGAAAATGAGTCAAACATAGTTAACTCAACATTTTCATTTGTAGAGCCATCTTCCCTAATTGACACTTCAAACCCTTATTCCAAACTCGTGTTCTCTCAATAAGTTTATTCGTGGTTTTCCCTCAATGGTTCTGTAAACAATTTAACAACAATGTTGATTAATTCGTTTACAACCTCGCACTTAGTTGAGTTGAAAGGAGCCCTCAGCTAAACACAACATAGACCAAACAGAATACAAAATGCCTAACCTGTTATTGATTTGGGCGAAGCTCTTGACTGTAACCATTGTTGCAAGCAAACAATATCAGGCTTGCCATAAGGGTGAATAAGCCTGATAACATCGTAGTCCCATCGTCATTGACTGCACCCTAATCATTTAGGTAGAGAATAAAACCCGAAAATTAAATAGTTGTGTTTAGTCTTCTATATATGTTGATTTTACTATATGAATGATTTTTCAAACATTTGTGACGTAATCATGAAAGTAAGCTGTCATAATGGTTTAATTAGTACAGTAGGCTGTTCTCTTACCACCCGTGGCATGGTCTTAAAATATTACATTTGTGACGTAATCATGAAAGTAAGCTGTCATAATGGTTTAATTAGTTCAGTAGGCTGTTCTCTTACCACCCGTGGCATGGTCTTAAAATATTACATTTGTGACGTAATCAAGAAAGTAAGCTGTCATAATTGTTTAGTTAGTACAGTAGGCTGTTCTCTTACCACCCGTGGCATGGTCTTAAAATATTACATTTGTGACGTAATCATGAAAGTAAGCTGTCATAATTGTTTAATTAGTACAGTAGGCTGTTCTCTTACCACCCGTGGCATGGTCTTAAAATATTACATTTGTGACGTAATCATGAAAGTAAGCTGTCATAATTGTTTAATTAGTACAGTAGGCTGTTCTCTTACCACCCGTGGCATGGTCTTAAAATATTACATTTGTGACGTAATCATGAAAGTAAGCTGTCATAATTGTTTAATTAGTACAGTAGGCTGTTCTCTTACCACCCGTGGCATGGTCTTAAAATATTACATTTGTGACGTAATCATGAAAGTAAGCTGTCGTAATTGTTTAATTAGTACAGTAGGCTGTTCTCTTACCACCCGTGGCATGGTCTTAAAATATTACATTTGTGACGTAATCATGAAAGTAAGCTGTCATAATTGTTTAATTAGTACAGTAGGCTGTTCTCTTACCACCCGTGGCATGGTCTTAAAATATTACATTTGTGACGTAATCATGAAAGTAAGCTGTCATAATTGTTTAATTAGTACAGTAGGCTGTTCTCTTACCACCCGTGGCATGGTCTTAAAATATTACATTTGTGACGTAATCATGAAAGTAAGCTGTCATAATTGTTTAATTAGTTCAGTAGGCTGTTCTCTTACCACCCGTGGCATGGTCTTAAAATATTACATTTGTGACGTAATCATGAAAGTAAGCTGTCATAATTGTTTAATTAGTACAGTAGGCTGTTCTCTTACCACCCGTGGCATGGTCTTAAAATATTACATTTGTGACGTAATCATGAAAGTAAGCTGTCATAATTGTTTAATTAGTACAGTAGGCTGTTCTCTTACCACCCATGGCATGGTCTTAAAATATTACATTTGTGACGTAATCATGAAAGTAAGCTGTCATAATTGTTTAATTAGTACAGTAGGCTGTTCTCTTACCACCCGTGGCATGGTCTTAAAATATTACATTTGTGACGTAATCATGAAAGTAAGCTGTCATAATTGTTTAATTAGTACAGTAGGCTGTTCTCTTACCACCCGTGGCATGGTCTTAAAATATTACATTTGTGACGTAATCATGAAAGTAAGCTGTCATAATTGTTTAATTAGTACAGTAGGCTGTTCTCTTACCACCCGTGGCATGGTCTTAAAATATTACATTTGTGACGTAATCATGAAAGTAAGCTGTCATAATTGTTTAATTAGTTCAGTAGGCTGTTCTCTTACCACCCGTGGCATGGTCTTAAAATATTACATTTGTGACGTAATCATGAAAGTAAGCTGTCATAATTGTTTAATTAGTACAGTAGGCTGTTCTCTTACCACCCGTGGCATGGTCTTAAAATATTACATTTGTGACGTAATCATGAAAGTAAGCTGTCATAATTGTTTAATTAGTACAGTAGGCTGTTCTCTTACCACCCGTGGCATGGTCTTAAAATATTACATTTGTGACGTAATCATGAAAGTAAGCTGTCATAATTGTTTAATTAGTACAGTAGGCTGTTCTCTTACCACCCGTGGCATGGTCTTAAAATATTACATTTGTGACGTAATCATGAAAGTAAGCTGTCATAATTGTTTAATTAATACAGTAGGCTGTTCTCTTACCACCCGTGGCATGGTCTTAAAATATTACATTTGTGACGTAATCATGAAAGTAAGCTGTCATAATTGTTTAATTAGTACAGTAGGCTGTTCTCTTACCACCCGTGGCATGGTCTTAAAATATTACATTTGTGACGTAATCATGAAAGTAAGCTGTCATAATTGTTTAATTAGTACAGTAGGCTGTTCTCTTACCACCCGTGGCATGGTCTTAAAATATTACATTTGTGACGTAATCATGAAAGTAAGCTGTCATAATTGTTTAATTAGTACAGTAGGCTGTTCTCTTACCACCCGTGGCATGGTCTTAAAATATTACATTTGTGACGTAATCATGAAAGTAAGCTGTCATAATTGTTTAATTAGTACAGTAGGCTGTTCACTTACCACCCGTGGCATGGTCTTAAAATATTACATTTGTGACGTAATCATGAAAGTAAGCTGTCATAATTGTTTAATTAGTACAGTAGGCTGTTCTCTTACCACCCGTGGCATGGTCTTAAAATATTACATTTGTGACGTAATCATGAAAGTAAGCTGTCATAATTGTTTAATTAGTACAGTAGGCTGTTCTCTTACCACCCGTGGCATGGTCTTAAAATATTACATTTGTGACGTAATCATGAAAGTAAGCTGTCATAATTGTTTAATTAGTACAGTAGGCTGTTCTCTTACCACCCGTGGCATGGTCTTAAAATATTACATTTGTGACGTAATCATGAAAGTAAGCTGTCATAATTGTTTAATTAGTACAGTAGGCTGTTCTCTTACCACCCGTGGCATGGTCTTAAAATATTACATTTGTGACGTAATCATGAAAGTAAGCTGTCATAATTGTTTAATTAGTACAGTAGGCTGTTCACTTACCACCCGTGGCATGGTCTTAAAATATTACATTTGTGACGTAATCATGAAAGTAAGCTGTCATAATTGTTTAATTAGTACAGTAGGCTGTTCTCTTACCACCCGTGGCATGGTCTTAAAATATTACATTTGTGACGTAATCATGAAAGTAAGCTGTCATAATTGTTTAATTAGTACAGTAGGCTGTTCACTTACCACCCGTGGCATGGTCTTAAAATATTACATTTGTGACGTAATCATGAAAGTAAGCTGTCATAATTTTTTAATTAGTACAGTAGGCTGTTCTCTTACCACCCGTGGCATGGTCTTAAAATATTACATTTGTGACGTAATCATGAAAGTAAGCTGTCATAATTGTTTAATTAGTACAGTAGGCTGTTCTCTTACCACCCGTGGCATGGTCTTAAAATATTACATTTGTGACGTAATCATGAAAGTAAGCTGTCATAATTGTTTAATTAGTACAGTAGGCTGTTCTCTTACCACCCGTGGCATGGTCTTAAAATATTACATTTTCTCATATCGGTCATAGTCGTCATAGTTTATTTCATCAGAACATAAACCTAATTTGTGTTACTTGTATTTAATTTGTTACTAAATTATTTATTGGTCGATAAACGTAATATTCTACCTGTGTGGAGTTACTTTGTAATGTACTATGTGTATTAAACAACAATACTCTAACCATTATTGGACAAAGGCATAACTTCGCTTTACTACACGCTAAAGTAAGACAAGATACCCCAGCGTTAAATTGAACTTGTGGCTTTACTAAGCCTATTACAACTTGTACCTTGATAACATTCCTGTAGAAGGTGAATGAATATAAGTTACTTTGGAAAGGAAAATGTGTAAATAGTATACTCATAATCTTTTAAATTTGAGTTTATTAACTGTTTTAATCAAAATTGTATTGAAAACTGATTACATACGCAATCACGGAAGTATGTAAAATCATTTGTCTTGGCATAACTGAGAAAGGCAGTACAGATGACATTAAAGTTAATTTTTCTTTATCTTGTCTTAAAGACAATAAATAATAGATTAATAAAGTTCGATATATATTTCAATATTGTATACGGTTGAAATTATAAATATTGAATTATGAATCTCTATGGAATGTATGATATCCATAAGTACTTAGATCAAACGAAAAGTAATTCCCTCTTTGAAACTGTTTCTTTTAAATAAAAAAACCAGTGAGTAATTTATAAAATAAAATTGTAATAGGGCTGAATAAACGATTTATCTACAAATTAGCAACTCATAAAAAACAGAACGTTTATTTTCAATGTAAACTTTTATCGTGACTGTTATTAACTACATACATATTCAGGCATTTATATTGGGTACATGGAAAAAAGATTATACAGTCGATCTCCTTGTGTATATTTTTTACCAACCCTAAAAAAATAAAATACATGTTAGACAAATTATTTCTGGTCCTTGATGGCTTATCTTGAGGTTATTTTATGTGGTGTTTTATACCAAAACTTGATCTGTAAAACACAAACATAGTTAAGTAGATACATCCTCTAAGTAATGTGGAGGTTTATAAAGAGATTTACTGACTGGACTTATTTGTGTTGATGATTAAGCGTTCCACTGACAGAACTTCGATTTTACTAGGTGTTCGTAGAAAACATTTTTTTCTCGCTAAAATAAGAGTAGGGAGTTGTTTAATGACTTCAATGAAAAATTACTAAAATAATTAATTTGTAATACTGTACTTAAATTCCTCTTATTTAATTACTAAAAACAGACCATGGTTGGTGCTATATTTCTATAGCATTATAATTGATGTTTAAACCAGTAATAACAGTCACTATTATATTCCTTAACCTGTTAAGGATCCTACAAATAACAAAGACGTGTGCATATTTGTTTTCAATGCTTCAAATAAAATGTACATATTCAAGAATACTTCAATGGGTTTTTCGAAGTATTATTTTATAAAATAAGTTGTTATTTATAGTATGAATAAATACACTAAATTGATAAAATAAAAAACGTTCTGGCATAATTTTAATCCAATTATAATAATTTTCATTTATTTGGCGCTTTGTTCATACCTACATAAGAGATAAGCCTGTAGTAGAACTTGACTAAATTATACAGAATGTATCTTAACACAATCTAAATATAAAAAATAATTTCTATAACATACAACAGTTATTACGTGCATTTATATTTACCTATTTAAACGGCATTTTATTTTATGTATCAGCTACGTTTATTCAGTTTGACTGTTTTCATTTATTTGTTTGTGTTTTTAATCATAAGAAACGTAAACAACAAACAGAACAACAGCAATATAGTTGGCAGCAGTGTGCTGATTACTAGCCTATTATAATATATAATAATTGGTCCAGTCAATTATTGGACCTCTGATAACTGCCTTCTTTTTATGCTCAGTACCACGTCTGTAGGATCCACCACACTAGAGTGTACTTTGAATGCTCAGTACCACGGCTGTAGGATCCACCACACTAGAGTGTACCACGGCTGTAGGATCCACCACACTAGAGTGTACTTTGGCTGCTCAGTACTACGGCTGTAGGATCCACCGCACTAGAGTGTACTTTGACTGCTCAGTACCACAGCTGTAGGATCCACCACACTAGAGTGTATTTTGACTACTCAGTACCACAGCTGTAAGATCCACCGCACTAGAGTGTACTTTGACTGCTCAGTATCACAGCTGTAGGATCCACCACACTAGAGTGTACTTTGAATGCTCAGTACCACGGCTGTAGGATATACCACACTAGAGTGTACTTGGACTGCTCAGTACCACGGCTGTAGTATCCACCACAGTAGAGTGTACTTTGACTGCTCAGTACCATAGCTGTAGGATCCACAGCACTAGAGTGTAATTTGACTACTCAGTATCACAGCTGTAAGATCCACCGCACTAGAGTGTACTTTGTCTGCTCAGTACCACAGCTGTAGGATCCACCACACTAGAATGTACTTTGACTGCTCAGTACCACGGCTGTAGGATCCACCACACTAGAGTGTACTTTGGCTGCTCAGTACCACAGCTGTAGATCCACCACACTAGAGTGTACTTTGACTACTCAGTACCACGGCTGTAGGATCCACCACACTAGAGTGTACTTGGACTGCTCAGTACCACGGCTGTAGGATCCACCACACTAGAGTGTACTTTGACTGCTCAGTACTACAGCTGTAGGATCCACCACACTAGAGTGTATTTTGACTACTCAGTACCACAGCTGTAAGATCCACCGCACTAGAGTGTACTTTGACTGCTCAGTATCACAGCTGTAGGATCCACCACACTAGAGTGTACTTTGAATGCTCAGTACCACGGCTGTAGGATATACCACACTAGAGTGTACTTGGACTGCTCAGTACCACGGCTGTAGTATCCACCACAGTAGAGTGTACTTTGACTGCTCAGTACCATAGCTGTAGGATCCACCGCACTAGAGTGTACTTTGACTACTCAGTATCACAGCTGTAAGATCCACCGCACTAGAGTGTACTTTGTCTGCTCAGTACCACAGCTGTAGGATCCACCACACTAGAGTGTACTTTGACTGCTCAGTACCACGGCTGTAGGATCCACCACACTAGAGTGTACTTTGGCTGCTCAGTACCACAGCTGTAGATCCACCACACTAGAGTGTACTTTGACTACTCAGTACCACGGCTGTAGGATCCACCACACTAGAGTGTACTTTGGCTGCTCAGTACTACGGCTGTAGGATCCACCACACTAGAGTGTACTTTGAATGCTCAGTACCACGGCTGTAGGATCCACCACACTAGAGTGTACTTGGACTGCTCAGTACCACGGCTGTAGGATCCACCACACTAGAGTGTACTTTGACTGCTCAGTACTACAGCTGTAGGATCCACCGCACTAGAGTGTACTTTGACTGCTCAGTACCACAGCTGTAGGATCCACCACACTAGAGTGTATTTTGACTACTCAGTACCACAGCTGTAAGATCCACCGCACTAGAGTGTACTTTGACTGCTCAGTATCACAGCTGTAAGATCCACCGCACTAGAGTGTACTTTGACTACTCAGTATCACAGCTGTAAGATCCACCGCACTAGAGTGTACTTTGACTGCTCAGTACCACAGCTGTAGGATCCATCACACTAGAGTGTACTTTGACTGCTCAGTACCACAGCTGTAGGATCCATCACACTAGAGTGTACTTTGACTGCTCAGTACCACAGATGTAGGATCCACCACACTAGAGTGTACTTTGACTGCTCAGTACCACAGATGTAGGATCCACCACACTAGAGTGTACTTTGACTGCTCAGTACCACAGCTGTAGGATCCACCACACTAGAGTGTACTTGGCATTCATTTTATTTAATCAATGCACAATAAATATTTCATTTAAATCTCCCAGTGTTTATTGAATATTAATTATAAGGTTCAACTGACAGAGAAATATATTTTTATTTCTGAATCTTTCTTTCAGTTGTAAATTCAAATAAACCCTAAGCCTATAATATAACTACCTTCCCTATTTGAGTTGCTTGATGAAAATATTGAGTTTGTAACGTAAATACAAATTAAAAAAAACATGTATATATAAATATCTCATTGGAGAAATAAACGTCGAGAGTATTCCTAACTCAATGCTCAGTGTCTAAACATTGTGTCGGAGGAAATGAGCTGGGACGGTGACAACCATTAGTGACAATGTTGGGCAACACACTTCAACGATTTCGTGAGATCTGTCGAGGCATTTCACTTCTTCCGACCCAACATCACGTTTCTGTAAAACGACTCTCTGTTTATATTTTGCAGGATTGTTCTTAGATATTTTAATGTTTATTTACTATAATTTCCTTTAAGATATTTCATTCTTTTCCATTTGATCTAATGGGAGGAAGACGCCAAACAGGAAACATCACACAACACCAACACACACTGAAATACATTTGCTGGCTGTTTCTTATCTTTGCAGAGTTAATAATTGCACAGATCTTTTGCTCTAAGTAAAACGATTAAATCTAAAAGTAAAACAAACATATTTATGACTTTTAAAAGAGTGAGAAATTATAATAAAAACCATAAGTAAGTCAAGTAAATATTTTTTCCTATTTAGTTTGAACGTGAGTGAATCTAAATGATAGTGTCATAATGTTGTTATTGTATACTTGTAGACAACCATCTACATAAATGTTAGTGAATTTGAACTATTTTAGTACAGAATTATATATTTCTCTAATATTTTAAACTTAATCAAAATCACTGTGGTAAGTCAACTAGTTCAATATTTAAAATAAATACAATACCATCTACTTAGGAAATCTAGGGGACACCTCTTCACGCTTTACGTGCCAACCTCGTCGTCACTCACTGCACTCGTGAGGTAAGCTCAACCTGCGGCCTCGCCTAAGAACTCTACCATCAGCCCCTATGTGGAATTCGGCTTGTGGCCTCGCCAAGGCACTCTGTTACAGTCCCGTTTGTGGATGTCGACATGTCGCCTCGTGAGGAAGATCGCCCCACGGCCTCGCCAGGATTCTTACACAGTATGAACATGAATTTTGGTTTTTGGGCAGTGAAGCCTATAAACATAGTATTTTCTAATATCTGATGGTACATTATTAATTAAGAGAATGATACCTTTAATTTGATTCCCCCTCTTGGGTGTATTATTTTAACATTACCTGATTTTGGGTTATGCAGAATATTGGGGGTGGGGGTGGGGGGTCAAAGCCTTTAAACGTTGTCTCTTCCAAATTGTTATGATATAATGTGATTTTGTAGATAATAATATTTTTTGATACCCCACTTGGGCATTTTATTTTAGTATTGCTCCATTTGTTTTTTTTTTATTTTTTTTTTTTTTTTTATTGAGAGGGGTTAGAGATACACCAGACATTCACCTCTTCGTTTCAGGAAATCCGAGGACCTCTGGTCCATCTTAATATCTACCATTTCGTATTGACAGTATCTAACGAATGTAAGGCCCAATGATCATTCTTCCGATTTATTGTAACATAAACTTACTCTAATATCTTGCTTAGGGGTTACGTTGTCTTTCAACTGCGTAGATCTATAAAAGTGACGATTCTCCTCTCCTTCTCTTCAGTATGTAATAAGAGAAGACGTGGTATTTCACAATGGCACAACACTTGTAGTCAGATTGATACATGATGTGGGAAGCCGTTTGAATAGAGTGGCCGCTAGGAGTAATATATTCATACGGGTTAGTTGGCTACACGTGTTTAGTCACACTAGTAATGTCTTCTCTGTCATATTACTGCTAGTACTAAGCAAACATTAGTCTTGATTGAACATTACAATACAAACTAAGCTAAACACTAAACTAAAATATGATAATTACTGGTATAGCTATGATGATCGTAATAATTAAGTATACACTTTTATTGGCCTATATTATTTAATGAAAATATTCTATACAAAATAATAATATGACTCTTCTTTCTGTTAGTATGGTTTCTTCTTAAATGGTAAGTTAAAATTTGCCAGTACTTGCCTTGATTTTCTTCTTCTTTTGGAGTATTTTTCAACTACAGTATATGAAAAATATTTAGTAGACTTTCTCATAAAAAAACGTGTATTGGCAGTTATGACTCATAAAATATGCTTGTCACAATGATAAACCTGGTTCTATTTGTTTTTCCTGAATTTTAAAAACAAACACATCGGAAAATATACGCATGTGTGATACTGAATGAAGGTGTTAACCATGCTCAGTAAACTTGGAAGTTTCACTCATTGAATTAATTACGGTATACAAATACAGTTTACTTAGGAATAGGTGATCTAATTCAGAATATAAACTGTACAATTTAATATGAGTTAGTTATATATACATTAATTGTAACATTACAGTAATTTATGATTTTTATTAAAAACTTTTAGGATTTATACAATATAGGTTGTCATGACAAATACTGACCCTTATCCCTACTATTAATCCGCAACCCTATTAATTGTAGATACATTTCCATAATATTAATGTGGAAAGCGCCATTGCAGTCAGACTAAAGATTTTAATTGATTGGAGTTTCTATTATCACAAGCCCTATAAGTACAGTAATGAGCGATCCCCAGAGTCCTACTACATAAATGTGATTATATTCAATTACATAGTTATTCGGCTTACAATTACTTTTAGGGCAGGACGAAATTAATAAATCAAACAGTGAGACTACTAAAAATACAAATGTGGCACATCAGCTGATTTTATTACAGTTTAAATATTTACTGCAAGATAACTTCCTAAAGCAATTTTTTAAAGGTGTTTGTGAAAAGAACGTTCTTATGAGTTGGGTTGCCAAGCGTGTCATCTTTATGACAAATGATTTGACCACAAAACTTCAAATTTAAAAAAATATATTCCATGTAGCTCCGAAAATGGTAGTTTTTACAAATATTTAAGCAAGTAATATAATATTTAAGCTTTTTAATATCAAATTAGAAATTTAAAAAATAATAATTTGTCATGTTATAACTACCAGTGTTAGACATTCATTGTCTGCACGTCTACAAGTCACTGTTGCGCCGATTTTAATCCACGAGTCAACCACTGCAGGCACGTGTTACTCGATGGCAAAGACTAACTACAATTTAAAATTGTATAGCGCTTATTTTTATTCAGATTTTAAAGATTGTTTTGGATGAAACATTACTCCTGTAAATATTTGTAAAAATGTCAGTTTTGTAGTAATCATTCATCAATTTATTAAAACAGCCACAATTTCGAAAATTCTGATTTTTTACTTTAACTTGATAATAAAAAATATGTTTCAAATATTGAATTTATTTGGTCAAATCTAGTTTAGGGAATAGTTTGTTAGCATATTTTAATAGTAATTTTTTGCTTTAAACTGACTTCACAAAAACTTATTGAAGTTCGTCGATGTATTTTTAAACACTCTATACACTATCCTAAATGGTTATTTGAAATATTAAAACTTATAGCAATTTAGTGATGAAGCTCTATCATATTTATAAGAAACAACGTGAGTCCGAAACTTCAAACATCATCCTTCATCGTCTGTGATAGTTGATAAACACTTAAAGAAAATATCTCGGATTATCTATGAAAGGCCTGTTTTCTGATTAATTTTAAAAGTATTTAAAATTACTGGAATAAATTGTGAACAAACCAAAAATTGACCAAGGAAAGCTTAGGCATGCTATATAATATGACGAATATAATATTTTAAAAACATAATATATCACTCCTTTTAGATTAAATAATACTTGACGCATGTAGGTCATATATATAATAGGTCATGTGTTTTACATTTAAATGAACGCAAAAACAATCAGACTTTCAAACTATAATCAAGAAGATAGTAGATACAAGTGGTATATATAAATAAATATTTACTGTACCTGTCTGTACCTGAGTATGAAAGTGTAAATATATATTTACTGTACCTGTCTGTACTTGAGTATGAAAGTGTAAATATATATTTACTGTACCTGTCTGTACCTGAGTATGAAAGTGTAAATATATATTTACTGTACCTGTCTGTACCTGAGTATGAAAGTATAAATATATATTTACTGTACCTGTCTGTACCTGAGTATGAAAGTATAAATATATATTTACTGTACCTGTCTGTACCTGAGTATGAAAGTGTAAATATATATTTACTGTACCTGTCTGTACCTGAGTATGAAAGTGTAAATATATATTTACTGTACCTGTCTGTACCTGAGTATGAAAGTGTAAACATATATTTACTGTACCTGTCTGTACCTGAGTATGAAAGTATAAATATATATTTACTGTACCTGTCTGTACCTGAGTATGAAAGTATAAATATATATTTACTGTACCTGTCTGTATCTGAGTATGAAAGTGTAAACTTATTGACGCTGTTTAACTTCTCCAAATAAAATAATGCTTAGTGTATAAAGGAACGTCTATAACTTATATTAGTTTTTATAATAACACATTTATAAAACAAACAGAACAAGTTTTACTTGTTAGTGCCTTTTAGTTATTTTATAGTTTATAGAGTTCGACCTTTCTCTCGTAACGTGTCAATAAAATAAAGTCGTTATCATCTCAGGCACTATGAATCTAGTTCTAAACGAGATTAATATACCTTGTGGAAATATACTCTCAAAGAAACTATTTTCAATTTAAAAAATTGATCAGATTAACGAACTAATGTTTGTAGCAGAAACTAATGTCCAATGTCAATGTCCTTGCATTGTTTATACTTTAGAATAACGGGGAGATTAATAGTATATGTATGTATACTAATATGTAAACAATGTACTGCAAACATTTATAAGAACTTAAGTATCTAATATGTAATACATTATATGTAAATCGTATTAGGTCATTAATGTGGGTGGGTCATTAATGTGGGTGGGTCATTAATGTGGGTGGATCATTAATGTGGGTGGGTCATTAATGTGGGTGGATCATTAAAACTCACATTTTCTTATTCACAGTATATTAGTTAAAAGCAGTGAAATATTGTTAGTTATATTTATACACAAACTTAAACAGTAAATGTTAAGGACAAGACATGAACACTGCAATTTAAAGTGGCATAAACCAACGTTCTCAGTAAATGTTCACTTAAGATGGTCTTCACAGTTCACGGGAATGAAACACTAAGCAGATGTTATGGTTGCCTTTTCTGAGGGAAATGAGCTTTTGTGTTCAGAAGCCAAACATACTACAAAGGAAACAATGAATAAATGAATAAATGAATAAATAAATGAATAAATGAATAAATAAATGAATAAATGAATAAATGATTTTATTTCCACAATAAGTTACAAGAGTATAACAAATAAATTGTTTGGAAATGTACTGGCCACTTAATCTAGTTGTGTGGCCAGGTAAAATAAAATAATCCATTAAAAATACATATATGAATACATGCAGTCTAGCTCCACATAAAGAAAAAAACACTCCTGTGGCGTCTGAATAGGAAATATTGCAAATAAAAAAAAAAAAAATACTTCTACTTATTTATGTACATACAATTCGTTATTTATTGCCTGTGCAATGTTCTTAATGAAATTCAGAAACAGTTGAATTTATATTTATACATCATATTTTATATTTTTATGAGAACAGTACCAACATTTAAGAAAACTTATACTTCCCAGATAACATCAAAATTATACATATACATAAACATATACATATATATATATGCACATATATACATATATCCGTACACACATATATTTTGTTTTATAAAAAGCATAATATAAACAATTTAAATGAAAAATGTTTTAAATGAAAAAAATGTTTAGTTCAAAAACAAGGTCAATATGAATAACAAACAAAAGATATATTTCATTTTATAAAAAGCATAATATAAACAATTTGAATGAAAAATTTTTTAGTTCAAAAAACCATTTTCCCAAAATGTCCCAAAATGTTAGTCCAAAAAAACAGTTTCCTTCAGCAACAAGAATCTTTTAATGTCTAATATTATTTTGTATCATATTCGTCAAATTTTAGTTAAGGTTCTCCTACTTAGTAGAAACTGAAATTGTGTTATTGTGACAAATACTATATTTACTCATGAATATTTAATATTTGTATACAAATACTATTTTTACACAGTTATTCAAAATACACATTTTACATAATTTGTGTCATTGAATAGTGACCTTAAAAAACGTGTCATTTTATTTACAATACAAGTGTCTTTTTGATACAAATATTGTAATCAACTTATTCTACACAATTATTATATGCACAAGCATTGATTACGTGCACACCACTACATGCACAAGAGCTTACGTATTTAATAATGCACAAGAGCTTATGTAGTGTATTATTATAGTAACTATTATGCTGTCCTTTCCAGCCACTTGAGATCCTCTAGACTACCCTCGGTTTGTTCCTTTCCAGAATATTACTATCTAACATCAACCACAGTTATTTTCTATCATTTTCTACCTACCGAAAAACATTAGCTCCTGTAAGGTACATTTTAAATGTTATTATGCTCAAGAATTCAGATAAATGTTAAAAATACCAAAACTATCAAAACAAATATGTTTATGTGTGTATTAGCATGGAACATTTATGTGTGGGTGAGAGAACCATCACTACTACGGGTGTGGGTGGGTGGAGGTTCATTACCATAGTACGTATATGGGTGAGTGGGAGGGTCAATACCACTGTATTTTCGTAGATGGGTAGGAGGGTCATTACAAGTGCACGTGTGCTTTCGGAGGGAGTGTCATTACCACTGTACTTGTATGGGTGGGTAGAAGGATCAGTACTACTGTACACGTATGGGTGGGTCGGTTATTACCACTGTACTTGCAATATGCAGTCTTTAGATATGTTTAGAATATACTTACCGAACCAAAAATCTTCTTTGTGAACAATTATGATACGAAACGTTATAAAAACTTTTGCTCCAATTTCTCATATAAAAGGGAATACCTTCAAACTAAAACTGTAGTAAGATGCTGTAACTTTGGACCTGAAGCTCCGAGACCCAGTCTAAATATTGATGTCATTATATAGTAGCGATAGATATCCTATTGAACATCTGGAAGTAAATCAACTGTAGTCCTATTTACCTTTGGAAAATAAGCTAGGTGATAAGTAAAAACAAGGGAATCCATAATATTTAGCCCAGTTAAGTTTATGTAAACAATGTTTTGTTTAAGTTATGTAGAGTGTAACAGGTCTTATCAACTGATATCGCTTGACTTACGTCAGGTTCTGACAGAAGACTGAACTAGTCAAAAACTCATTTTAGTTTTTCTCATTATTTATGAATGATTAAAGTTGATGAATGCTCTATCATGTATTTTGCTCGATAGCAGACAAAAGCGAGATGGCAATTTCTTAATATCGTTCTAAGTTAAATGATTGGACATAACAATCCAACAAATCAAAAGCGTTGTCAAAAGTCTTGTATGAATAAAATATCTTTTTAAAATATACGTTGTCACCAGACTTAAATGTAAAACATGTGCCAAAAATACAAAGAATATATTTTTTGCTTAGTTGAATATAAAATAAAAAGTTCCATGTATTATAAAGATATGAAATGTTGCAGTAGTCTATGGCTTCCAATAAGCACCACTCGTCCCATGACTAGTTATTAGAAAATCAATTATTAATAATACAAGAGTTGTTAACATATATTATTCAAAGTGTTATCGTCGCTAATTGGCACTTCAAACTCTTATTCCGAACACTAAAGTGTACTCGTGATTCCCTCAATGGTTCTGTAAACAACTTAACAACGTTGCACTTAGTTGACATGAAAGGAGCTCTCAGCTAAACACGACGTAGTCCAAACAGAATACAGATTGCCTAACCTAAGTTGTTGATTTGGGCGAAGCTCTTGGCTGTAGCCATTGTTACGAGCAAACAATACCAAGGTTACTCTCTCAATGCATTAGGGTGAGAGAGTCTTAACCTAACAGCATCACAGTCCGAGTGTCATTAGCGAGTATAATTGCGTAATAATCACTTTGGCGGAGGATGAAATAAACAAGATAAAGAATCTTTAATCTTCTAAATGCATTGCCATTAAAGACATTTATGATTTTCAAACAATTGTTATGTTACTTTTAAAGGGCGCGTGGATTAGTCAGTAAGGCACACTCCCACCATTTGGCACACGGTCTCAAACATTTAAAATGATAAAACTTAAATATATGTAATGACCAAATGTACATTAATGAGTCAGTTTACCTCATTTTAAGTACAGTACTGAGATGTTCCCGAATTATTTGTTGCTTAATAACTGAAATATTTTACTAGTTTTGTAAAGTTATATACACAACAATATTGTAATTAATGGTTAATTTGCCCTATTTAAAGTTGTAAATTACTAAAGATTTTTTTATTTGTTTAAAAATGAATAAATAACTAAATTGTACGATTTCATAATACATACAATTCGTAATAAGCCTTGTACGTTGCTCGTTCTGTACCTTTGTGTATTTTTCTTCAAGCTTGGGCTGTTGTCTCTTTTATTGAAAAAAGACATATATTTTAGTAAAGTTACTGAATCCTCCACTTGATTTTACTAAAGTTACTCAAACTAGAACACAAAATTGTACAGCCTGATTAAAGTTAAACTACTATAAATAGAATAAGGTTAGATGTAGGTTAAGTTAGAACAGGGTTTTATTTACGGCTGATATTTACAGAACTGTTCAACAGTCAACTCTTGCTGTGTTTTGGAGAACACTTTTTAGTCCTTGTCCCCTTTAAAAAAGAACAGTTGATGATAACAAATATTATTGACTTTACTTGATGGGCTAGTTGTTCAGGTACTGTTTACACAAAACATATAGTGAAAAATATACTTACGTGAATTCTAACGCGTAAACGTAGTTGAAACACATTTACAAACGTTTGTACAAGTATTGCAATTCACCTCCCTTATTGGTCAAATGCGTAAGTCAGCTGTACGGTACGGTAGTTTAAGACAAGATACTCCAGTGTTAAATTGAACTTGTGGCTTAAGTAAGCCTATTACAACTTGTACCTTGATACCTTTCTCTGGAGGGTAGGAGGTGTATACACAGAGGATCGTTGTTGCGTATGTGGTACGATAAGTACATATTGATATTTTGGTGTATTTTTTTTATTTATCCTCTATTGTACATAAATTAAAAACTAATACAGTTGTACTTATGAAATCCAGAAATTCAACAAAATCATACATCTTAGCTGAAAAATTCAGCAAACAACAAACGGAGGTTAATTGTTGTTGATGATTGTTGTTAAAACAATAATTTATATACGAAATGTTACGGTTAAAAGTATAATTGGAATTTAAGTAGGAAACCTATTTAATGTCCTTTGCTTGTTAAAGTAATATTTATAATAATTAAAATACAATTTACATAAAACATAACTTAACATTTAATTCAAAACTATTATTGGTCTATGAATAGTGTACAAGTGTAAACAGTCAATGTTTTTATTACGTTACGTACATTTGAGTTAAGAGTAGACAAAGTAACATTTATTATGAATATTCTCATTTATAATGCGATTACGCTAAAAAAATATTTGTTTGGTTATCGAAGTTAGCTCTTGACAAAATACAACATAATGAATTAAGTTTTGAAAACCCATCCATTCATCATTAAGTTCCAGCGTCCCCGATAGAATCATCACTACTTTCATTCAAATTCTACCGACACCATCAACTCCACCTACACAGGGCGAGGTTCTACCGACACCATCAACTCCACCTACACGGGCAAGGTTCTACCGACACCATCAACTCCACCTACACAGGGCGAGGTTCTACCGACAACATCAACTCTCGACCTACACAGGCGAGGTTGTACCGACACCATCAACTCCACCTACACAGGCGAGGTTCTACCGACAACATCAACTCTCGACCTACACAGGCGAGGTTGTACCGACACCATCAACTCCACCTACACAGGCGAGGTTCTACCGACAACATCAACTCTCGACCTACACAGGCGAGGTTGTACCAACTCCATCAACTACACCTACACGTTCTACTCATTGAAAGGAACAAACAAGTTAATAATTAGAAAGAACTACGTGTTTATTAACTATTTCAGCATCTATTTGGTCTTCTTGTGCTAACTGTAGTACATCATTTTAAAAGTTATAGCAAAGACAAAATTTCGTTTAATCTAACACACTCATATAGTTATGCTTTTAACGTTGCATGTGAACTCACGTAACATTTAGTTAGTAAAATGTTTTGAAGTAAAAAATAAAAACAGTAATTTCTTCGTATTTTTCTTTGTTGTCATTATTACCTCGTTGTTTAAAGAACTTTCTAAGATAAGGTTCTTATCTTAGACCTTACATTGATTGTGAATGTAACATCCTTTCTTTTTCTATTAAGTAGCGTTGGTTATAATTGGTAATAATTTTATTGAAAATTATGTTCATATAACAAAGAACTGTATATATATCCTTACCCTTCAGTACATGGAGAGTGAATTTCTCATTTCATTTTGCATCGTACTTACTTACTTTATACTGAAAATGTAGACTATTTTTACGCGCATAACGCAATTTTTGTACGTGTACAAATTGCACCTGGTAAGAATAGTACAACGAATTCAATTAGATTGAGGGCAAAAGATGTTATTTGCAATTTGTATGAAAGCATTTTACAGTTATTGCAGGAACTGGTGGTGCACCTGCCCATCGCACATCGCTCCATCAACATTACACATTCTGTTGTCTTATCCATAGTAAGCCTACCAACTGTGGAATACACTTTACTATCAACCCCACATTCGTAGGAGTGTTGTTCAAAAATTATTTACGAAGTTTTTTAGTCAAATCAATGTTAATATATTGGTATTTTTAGTATATCTAAATAAGGTAGAAAAATCTTTAAGAAAAGCTTTAACACAGTTTCCCCATTGACAAAGTACAATTGTACAAAATAAATTTATTTTACTGTTATAAACATTTTCTTAACAACTAATTACAAAACATATTTACCCATTTATTCCTTAATATGTTTTATAATTGCATGTTTTGGTAGTAGTAGTAGTTGGTAGTATATAACTGACCGTCATTTTACTTTAATGATATAAAAATTTAGCTCTAACAACATTAAGCATAGAATAGTATTAAAGCATTTGTAATAAAATTTCATTAAATGTTGTGTAAATCTTGAACTGTCTTGATAAAAAAGATAATGATAATAAATTTCAATTATTTTTTTTTTTTTTTATTTATAGTAAGAGTGGTAAACTAACATCTGTGCAATGGGAATGTCAAATATGAAATAATGTAACCATGTTACTTTTCTCCTGAAGTCATGAATCATGTATGAAAGTCATGGCTGATTCCCATTAATCATATTATAAATATGTTGGAGAGTGCTGTTTGAGAGCTATTCAGTTACTCTAACTATGTGTAATGTCCATCTGTTGTACCGGGTCTTTGACCGGTACATTACGTTTTTTTTCGTCGTTGTCTGCCAGGCTGCCTGAGATTCGCTTTTGCCCGGCGTTTTGCGTACTTTGGTGGCTGTTGGCCCGGATCCGTTCGTTCCGTGTTCCGGCCTTTGGCTGTCAGGTTGGCCATCTTCTAGATTGTTCTAGTAGTTCTGTTTGGTCTCAGCAGCCGTTCGTCAGAGAACATGCCAGGCTAGAGCTCCTAAAACTCCAGGGTCCTTGAGTGGGACGTTCAGCCCTCAGCCTGCCGTCCGGGGATTGCCGACCATTCTGCACTGCTAGCCTGGCCTGAGGACCATGTTGGAGCCTGGCGGCGCCCGCTACCCGCTCTACATCTTTGTGGTATAAGTCTCCCGTCCTCAGGTCAGTGTTATCCATCTTGTTTTCCCGGCGGCTGAGCTGGGGGTTTTGCTGTTGAAATTTTTACATAAAAAAAATAAACCAAGAAAAACCAGTGATATATATAAAAAAAAAAAGAAGAAAAGAATGGTGGTGGAACAATTTAATGTGGCCTAGGCCTAAAACTAGAAAAGGGATGCAACACAGCCATGGGGACATTGTTATCTATATATAAAAAAATGTAAGAAAAGGAAAAGGAAAAAAGCTTATGTTGATATTTATTGTTAGTTATTTAGTTAGTTTTATTGGTTGTTATATTTTTTAGATTTTATATTTGTTAGGTCCCTATGGTTAAGTTATGTTATTATTTATTGTTATGTTTAGGCCTAGTGATCGTTATTTATTTTTTGTTAAGTGTATTAGGGGGGGGTTTGGAAGTGAATTTTTACTCGAATGGGACCGTTTTATATATATTTTTTTAAATTGTTTAATTTTTTAAACTTTCACCAAAAGGGGATTATTGTGCTTTGATTTAACGTCTAATTCGGAGCTGCCCAGGGATTCCGGCTTACTCCCTGGCCCGGTGGAATTATGGGATTTGGGCTAAATTGCCGGTTTAATTGTTGTTTGCCAGAAGTTTTCTAAATTTTCAATTTTATGTGGGCATTAAATTTATCTTACGTTTTGGGGGTCACCGGCTAAACTGCAGATAGGCCATGTAGTTGTTTATTGGCAATTTTGGTATTTGTAGAGTTTGTGGTACTTATAGCGTTTGTTATTAATGTGTAGTATCTTGTTAATTTTAGTGTTTGTTATTATTTATTGAAGTGCGAATTGATATTGTGGCCTTCTGCCGTTTTGATTAATTAATATTTTCTGGTTTTTTTGAAATAAAATTAGTTTTGCTCAGCTGCCGAGTTTTATTTTGACCCTCCAACTGCCACCCGTGATCCCATCGCTTTACTCGTTTTGAGCCATCCCCCAGTTGGCACGCTTCCCAGCTTTGGTAGGGGGATGGGTCTCAATTGGTAGCAGAGCGTGGTTGCCTATAAAAAAAAAAAAAAAAAAAAAAAAAAAAAAAAATGTCTCTCTTGGTTGTGGACGGTGGGTGTTTGCCAGTTAGTAGGCCATGGTTGGCCGTCCTGCCGTCAAGGTGTTTTGGTAATACGTAAAAAAAAAAAAAAAAATAGAAGAAATAAATAATTATTTAAAAACAAAAACAATCAGAAAATAAAATAAATAATTTAACTTATAAAAAAAAAATAAATAAAAAAAAAACCTAGGCAATCCGCTTGGTTACTTTGTTGAATGGGTTTCATGGGTGGATTGGAGTGGTCGACAGTGGCTCGGTAGGCTGAGGGTTTTGTTCGTCTTGGACCCTGGAGTTGTCGTTTTTTGTGTATATTGTTGAGAATTGTTGCGTTGTTGCGAGATGGCCTATCTGCAGAATGTTGCGCTCCTAGTCAAGGAGGAATTAATTTTTGAGTTGAGGTCGCGTGGTGTGACACTGGAGGGTGATGTTCTGAATCTCCGGAGGTTGCTGCGGGAGCAGTTGTCCGCGGGTACGGCGGTGGATTGGTCTGCTCTACTGGAGGTTGGTGATGAGTTGGCTGTTTGTAAACGCAAGGTGGAAGATTGGGAAGGGGTTTTGGAAGATCTGCAGTTTGAACCTCCAGTAGGTCGTGACCGGGCCTGCCGCCTTGCACGTTTGGGGCATCTGCTTGCCCGTTTAAGGCTGGTCAACCGGGCACCGGGGTTGGAACCGTCGGATAGGGCGTGGATCTTGGAGAGTGTGGCTAGGCTGGATGAGATTTTTCAGTCACTCTCCGGTTCCACGACTCCTACGGGTCTGGGTCAGCGGCCTACTTTCTTGCTGTCGCCTAACGTGTCGAGGCCGTAGGCTGAGACAACGGCTCTCACTGTGCCTGAGGCTCCTTCTGAGCCTGCAGGCGTTGCTGTTGAGGTCGCTTGTGGTTCGGCTCCAGCTGCCGTTCCTACTGCTTCTTTGTGTTCACCTGCTCTTCTGCAGCTGAGCTACCACAAGCTACCTAACCCTCTCACGCCCATGATCCAGAATCTCCCTGTGATCGATGGGATGGATCCTGAGGAGCTTCTTAAGTTTCTGGTGGCCTTTCTCAGACTTAGTGAGATGCCCGGCATGCAGGCTGGGGACTTGCTTCGTCTGATTTTCCCTTATTGCAGAGGTCCCGTTGGGGAGTTGCTGAATTCTGTCTTGGCCAGTGATGCCTCGGTGGACTCGTTCCATCAAGAGTTGCTGTCATCGTTTCTTCCCATTCGACTCAGGGAGAGGATTGTCATGGACAGATTTTATCGGTCGCAGGGTAGGGGCGAGTCTCTGGCAGCCTATGTCTCTTCAGTCAAGGAAGCTCGTCAAGCGTTGCGCCTCACACTTTCGGAAGCTGACACCGTTCGTGTCATCCTGGATGGCATTTCTCCTGAAGAACGGTGTAGGCTAGTTTTTGCTGGTGTTCCTTCGACTTTTCGGGAGCTGCATCAGCTGTGCATTGTTTCGCGCAGCGTGCAGTTCTCAGACCAGCAAGGGAGGGATTCTGAGAGTCATCGTGCTCTCCCCACCCGTCGACCGACTATGTCATTAGGTGTGAGTCAGCCAGTGGAGGGTCGTGGTTCTCGGCCTCCGGTTGTGTGTTTCGCTTGTGGCCAACCTGGTCACATTCGGCGTGACTGTCCACGTGCTCGAGGTCGTGGGGCGGGAAACGCTCAGCGCGGGGGGTTGCCTCCACAGTAGCTCCCCGCGTTGTTGCGAGTGACCGTGGCCATTTGCCTTTGACACGTGCCCATAGCAGGAGTGTCGGGGATTTTTCGGGCCTTGCTGGCATAGCTTCCCTGGGACTTAGTGCGGTCACCTCGGTGTGTCCTGGCGTTTTTGTTTCTTTTGGTGGTACGGTGTGTCGAGCCCTTCTTGATTCTGGTTCGGCATGCAGTATCATCAGCCTTTCTCTTTTTGAGTCCCTTGACGCCTTAGGACTTGTCAGGCACACCGAGCCTTCTTCTGTTACTTGCTGGACGGCATCCCAAACTCCTCTACCTATACTTCTAAAGGCGTCATTACATTTGAAGATTGAAGGATTTTCCTGGAGGTGGGGTTTTCTTGTTGCCAAGGACCTGGCGGTTTCTTGTATCCTAGGGGCAGACTTTATTTCTAAGAGTGGTATGGTGCTTGACCTCCAGAAGCGCCAGATGTTTTTCAAGTTTAATCGGCGAGTTTTGGTGCCTCTAGTAGGTGATTCTGACTGCCCTCCTGCAGTCAGAGAGTTGTGAGCCCGAACAACCCAAGGTGGATCCGGTTGGTCATCTCCCCCCTGAGCAGGCGGAGGCCATTAGGAGGCTGTGTTTGCGGTTTCCTGATGTGCTTACGGCTGAGCTTGGGGTCACTTCTCTTCTGGAGTATGAGATCCACCTCACCGATTCTCAGCCAGTTAGAAGTCATCCATACAAACTTGCTCCCCCAAAGATGGAGGTTATGAGGGCTATGATTGAAGATCTTCTGAGCAAGGGTGTGATTGAACCGTCTCGTTCAGCTTATGCCAGTCCAGCTTTTCTTGTGCCCAAGCCTAATGGTAAGTCTAGGCTTGTGATGGATTATCGGAGGCTCAACGCTAAGGTCGCTATTGACTCGGTACCTCTGCCTGATTTGCATTCTGCGTTTGATTGGTTCGGTAAGGCTAAGTTTTTCAGTGTTTTCGATTTGAACCAGGCCTACCATCAGATTCCATTGAAGAAGGAATCACGGCCTATGACTAGCTTCTGTGTTCCCTGGAATCTTTACCAGTTCACTAGGGTTCCTATGGGTCTTGCTGTGGGTGCCCAGACTCTTACTCGTCTGCTTGATTCCATCTTCCATGATGTGAAGTTCAAGTTTGTCTTCAATTACCTGGACGACCTTCTTGTCTACAGTGAGACTTTCGGGGAACACATGCAACATCTGGAGGAAGTTCTTAGTCGCCTTAAATCCGCTGGCCTTACCGTCAATCCAGAGAAAGTCACTTTTGCTCGTCCTGAGATTTCTTTTCTGGGTCATCTGATATCTTCTCGAGGCGTCTGCATTGATCCTGCGAGGACCCAGGGCATTCGGGATTTTCCTCCTCCCAGAGATGCCAAGGGGATTGCCCGTTTTGTGGGGATGGTGAATTTTTACCATCGGTTCATCCCTAACGTGGCCGAGCTTGCTGCCCCGTTGAACGAGCTGCGTAAGAAAGGTGTCCCTTTTGTGTGGGGCCAAGCTCAGCAGACTGCCTTTGATGCTCTCAAGGAGGCTATCATGCAACCTCCTGTCCTGCGTATGCCTGATTTCAGCAGAGAATTTATTCTTCAGACTGATGCCTCCTCCTCCGCCATTACTGCTGTTCTTTCTCAGGAGTTGGATGGGGTCAGGCAGCCCATCGCTTTTGCTTCGAGGACGTTGTCTCACCAGGAAAAGAAAGCTTCTTCCATCTATGAGTTAGAGTGTCTGGCTGTTGTCTTCGGTACGGACAAGTTTCGGCGTTTCTTGGAACACGCTGAGTTCTTGCTGGAGACTGACAATCAGGCACTATCTTGGCTTCTTGCCCATCCCCGACAGCTCGGGAAAATTGGTCGCTGGGTGGTCAAAATTTCTGCTTTTAAGTTCCGAGTCCAACATTCTAGGGGTACCCAGAATGTCATCGCGGATGCGCTTTCCCGCATGTACCACGAACCCAGTGATCCACCAACTGAGGCTGTTGCTCAGTGTGGTGCTGTTCTTCTAGATTTTCCTCTGGCTTTTGAAGACCTACTGTCCCATCAGCAGAAAGATACTGAGCTGTCAGTCATCTTAGGTGAGCTTCAAGAGGGAGGTGCCCACCCTCCCTATTTTCTGTCCAAAGGGGTACTCTGTTGCCGTCCTCGACTTCTCTTGTGGGCGGTCATCTTGGCATTCATAAGACCATCGCTAAGATTCGTAGGTACTTCATCTGGAAGGGCATGGACCGGGATGTTGCGGGCAGAGTGCGGGCTTGTCACCTGTGCTCTCTCAGCAAGCCTAGTCAGAATGCAAGGTTAGGGTTGTTATCTTCTGAGGTAGCCGAGCGTCCTTTTGAGAAGGTGTTCATCGACTACGTGGGTCCTTTTTCCCGTAGCAAGTCAGGTAGCTCCTACCTACTTGTTTGTGTGGATGCTTTCTCGAAGTTCGTTTGGCTTTTCCCACTTTGGAGTACTACGGCTAAGCTCACCATCCGTGCTCTCCAGTCCCAACTCTTCCAGCACTTTGGTGTGCCTTCCACTCTTGTGTCCGACAACGGTAGCCAGTTTACCTCACACGAGTTTCGTAGGTTCTGTTTTGGCAATGGTATCAGGCATGTGACTACCTCTCCTTATTACCCACAGCCTTCTCATGCAGAGCGGTTCAACCGCAATCTTCGGTCTGCCCTTATTACCTTCCATGCCGAGAAGCAGAACACCTGGGATGAGAGTCTCTCTTGGCTCCAGCTTGCTTTTAATTCTTCCAAGCATGAGAGTCACAATGCCACTCCCTTCGAGATTCTACATGGCTACCCTCCTAACAACCCTTTGTCCAACTTGTGGAGGCTAGAGGATCTTCTACCTACGCCAGGTGCCACTGACGTAGTGTCCACGTGGCGGGCTGCTCGGCGCAACCTGCTACGTGCTAGAGAGAGAGTGAGGAGGAGGTATGATAAGGGTCGTACTCCTAACCCTTTTCAGGTTGGAGATCTGGTTCTTTGTCAGGCTCACCCGGTCAGTTCGGCCGCGGAACGAAGAGCTGCAAAGTTGTGCTATCGGTGGTCTGGTCCCCACCGCATCGACAGGTTTTTGTCACCGGTGACTGCTCTGCTGGTTGATCCCCAGTCAGGCAGGGTGTTCAGGAAAGCCCATGTGTCCAGGCTTAAGGCTTTCCGGGGAACGGTTGGTCCAGGAGTTGGTGTTCCTGGGGGTTTCTTGGGGCAAAGAGATTGATCACCTCTGCGCCCTAGGTGGCTGTTCTGAGAGAGTCTTCTTTCTCTCTTTTCTTGTCGGGCCCGACAGTCAGGGTAGTTCGCTCCCTGTTCGAGGGGTGTCCCCTCTTAGTTTCTCTTGGACGTCCTTGGAACACCACTCTTCGGAGGTCTTCTTCGTCTTCTGTGTGGTTCCCTGAGGTACCGAGTTTTCTCCCCTGCCTGGGTGTGTTGAGGTTTTGCAGAGGGAGGTTGTACCGGGTCTTTGACCGGTACATTTTTTTTTTTTCGTTGTCTGCCAGGCTGCCTGAGATTCGCTTTTGCCCGGCGTTTTGCGTACTTTGGTGGCTGTTGGCCCGGATCCGTTCGTTCCGTGTTCCGGCCTTTGGCTGTCAGGTTGGCCATCTTCTAGATTGTTCTAGTAGTTCTGTTTGGTCTCAGCAGCCGTTCGTCAGAGAACATGCCAGGCTAGAGCTCCTAAAACTCCAGGGTCCTTGAGTGGGACGTTCAGCCCTCAGCCTGCCGTCCGGGGATTGCCGACCATTCTGCACTGCTAGCCTGGCCTGAGGACCATGTTGGAGCCTGGCGGCGCCCGCTACCCGCTCTACATCTTTGTGGTATAAGTCTCCTGTCCTCAGGTCAGTGTTTTCCATCTTGTTTTCCCGGCGGCTGAGCTGGGGGTTTTGCTGTTGAAATTTTTACATAAAAAAAATAAACCAAGAAAAACCAGTGATATATATATATATATATATAAAAAGAAGAAAAGAATGGTGGTGGAACAATTTGATGTGGCCTAGGCCTAAAACTAGAAAAGGGATGCAACACAGCCATGGGGACATTGTTATCTATATATAAAAAAATTTAAGAAAAGGAAAAGGAAAAAAGCTTATGTTGATATTTATTGTTAGTTATTTAGTTAGTTTTATTGGTTGTTATATTTTTTAGATTTTATATTTGTTAGGTCCCTATGGTGAAGTTATGTTATTATTTATTGTTATGTTTAGGCCTAGTGATCGTTATTTATTTTTTGTTAAGTGTATTAGGGGGGGGTTTGGAAGTGAATTTTTACTCGAACGGGACCGTTTTATATATATTTTTTTAAATTGTTTAATTTTTTAAACTTTCACCAAAAGGGGATTATTGTGCTTTGATTTAACGTCTAATTCGGAGCTGCCCAGGGATTCCGGCTTACTCCCTGGCCCGGTGGAATTATGGGATTTGGGCTAAATTGCCGGTTTAATTGTTGTTTGCCAGAATTTTTCTAAATTTTCAATTTTATGTGGGAATTAAATTTATCTTACGTTTTGGGGGTCTCCGGCTAACCTGCAGATAGGCCATGTAGTTGTTTATTGGCAATTTTGGTATTTGTAGAGTTTGTGGTATTTATAGCGTTTGTTATTAATGTGTAGTATCTTGTTAATTTTAGTGTTTGTTATTATTTATTTAAGTGCGAATTAATATTGTGGCCTTCTGCCGTTTTGATTAATTAATATTTTCTGGTTTTTTTGAAATAAAATTAGTTTTGCTCAGCTGCCGAGTTTTATTTTGACCCTCCAACTGCCACCCGTGATCCCATCGCTTTACTCGTTTTGAGCCATCCCCCAGTTGGCACGCTTCCCAGCTTTGGTGGGGGGATGGGTCTCACTACCATGAATCATGTATGAAAGACATGGCTGTTTCCTATTAATCACATTATATATATGTTGGAGAGTGCTGTTTGAGAGCTATTCAGTTACTCTAACTATGTGTAATGTCCATCTACCATGAATCATGTATGAAAGTCATGGCTGTTTCCCATTAATCATATTATAAATATGTTGGAGAGTGCTGTTTGAGAGCTATTCAGTTACTCTAACTATGTGTAATGTCCATCTAACATGAATCATGTATGAAAGTCATGGCTGTTTCCCATTAATCACATTATAAATATGTTGGAGAGTGCTGTTTGAGAGCTATTCAGTTACTCTAACTATGTGTGATGTCCATCTGCAATGAATCATGTATGAAAGTCATGGCTATTTCCTATTAATCTTATTATAAATATGTTGGAGAGTGCTGTTTGAGAGCTATTCAGTTACTCTAACTATGTATAATGTCCATCTACCATGAATCATGTATGAAAGTCATGGCTGTTTCCCATTAATCACATTATAAATATGTTGGAGAGTGCTGTTTGAGAGCTATTCAGTTACTCTAACTATGTGTGATGTCCATCTAACATGAATCATGTGTGAAAGTCATTGCTGTTTCCCATTAATCATATTATAAATATGTTGGAGAGTGCTGTTTGAGAGCTATTCAGTTACTCTATCTATGTGTGATGTCCATCTACCATGAATCATGTATGAAAGTCATTGCTGTTTCCCATTAATCACATTATAAATATGTTGGAGAGTGCTGTTTGAGAGCTATTCAGTTACTCTAACTATGTGTAATGTCCATCTACCATGAATCATGTATGAAAGTCATGGCTGTTTCCCATTAATCACATTATAAATATGTTGGAGAGTGATGTTTGAGAGCTATTCAGTTACTGTAACTATGTGTAGTGTCCATCTACCATGAATCATGTATGAAAGTCATGGCTGTTTCCCATTAATCATATTATAAATATGTTGGAGAGTGATGTTTGAGAGCTATTCAGTTACTGTACCTATGTGTAGTGTCCATCTACCATGAATCATGTATGAAAGTCATGGCTGTTTCCCATTAATCGTATTATAAATATGTTGGAGTGTGATGTTTGAGAGCTATTCAGTTACTGTAACTATGTGTAGTGTCCATCTACCATGAATCATGTATGAAAGTCATGGCTTTTTCCCATTAATCATATTATAAATATGTTGGAGAGTGATGTTTGAGAGCTATTCAGTTACTGTAACTATGTGTAGTGTCCATCTACCATGAATCATGTATGAAAGTCATGGCTGTTTCCTATTAATCACATTATAAATATGTTGGAGAGTGATGTTTGAGAGCTATTCAGTTACTCTAACTATGTGTGATGTCCATCTACCATGAATCATGTATGAAAGTCATGGCTGTTTCCTATTAATCATATTATAAATATGTTGGAGAGTGCTGTTTGAGAGCTATTCAGTTACTCTAACTATGTGTAATGTCCATCTACCATGAATCGTATCTGGAAGTGAGAATGTGCGAGAATTGTGTGCCGTATATCATGTCTAAAATAAATAATGATGACATTCAACATATAAGTCTACATCCCTTACCGAGCAGTACGATCCATCGATTATTGCATGATAGATGGTAAGGATAGAACAAAGTAGATTATTTCTTTATTATTTTTTCTTTTAGCTAAATATCACTAATTCGCATTTAGAAAGAATTCGTGTTGTTTTAATGACGTAGAGGTTATTAAAGTACCAATCATGGCTCCAACGAGTTTCAGTGGCGAACCGCAGAAATAGTTCAGTGGTTTCGATACTGCTGCTATTTATTGTAGCTGTTATGAGACAGTTGGGTACTGTAATAGTTGTTCGTCTGAATTTACAATCACTACATTACCATTCATTGTAGTTGATGTTATTTATTTTAATACTATTTATATAGTATTCACTAAATACATATCTAAGGTTAGCAATATGTTGTACGTAACAAGTTAATAGTGTGTGCTACTTTTCTTGACAACAAACTTGACGAGACAATTAGTCATCTCTACGTCCATGACAAAATTTTTGCATTTATTTTTTTCTTAAGATTGACTGAAGACAAAAAACCTATTGTAATTAATTAACTTAACACTATAACTATGATTATCTTTGAAAAATTTGGTTTACAAATTTATATAAAATTATCAGCATCTGAAAGAAAGTGATTTAGTATTCCTTCTATCCTACGTTTAAATTATATGCATATTTTAAATTATATTTAAACCACTGTAATCTTAGAATAATTGTTGATGTTACGTATTAATCATCATTATATCTTATATCGCTAATGTCACCATGCACGTATACAGAAACTTGCTTAAAGACAGATTTCTTCAAGGTCTATTTTAAATTATATTTAAACCACTGTAGTCTTAGAATAATTGTTGATGTTACGTATTAATCATCATTATATCTTATATCGCTAATGTCACCATGCACGTATACAAAAACTTGCTTAAAGACAGATTTCTTCAAGGTCTATTTTAAATTATATTTAAACCACTGTAATCTTAGAATAATTGTTGATGTTACGTATTAATCATCATTATATCTTATATTGCTAATGTCACCATGCACGTATACAAAAACTTACTTAAAGACAGATTTCTTCAAGGTCTATTTTAAATTATATTTAAACCACTGTAATCTTAGAATAATTGTTGATGTTACGTATTAATCATCATTATATCTTATATCGCTAATGTCACCATGCACGTATACAAAAACTTACTTAAAGACAGATTTCTTCAAGGTCTATTTTAAATTATATTTAAACCACTGCAATCTTAGAATAATTGTTGATGTTACGTATTAATCATCATTATATCTTATATCGCTAATGTCACCATGCACGTATACAAAAACTTACTTAAAGACAGATTTCTTCAAGGTCTATTTTAAATTATATTTAAACCACTGTAGTCTTAGAATAATTGTTGATGTTATGTCTTAATCATCATTATATCTTATATTGCTAATGTCACAATGCACGTATACTAAAACTTGCTTAAAGACAGATTTCTTCAAGGTCTATTTTAAATTATATTTAAACCACTGTAATCTTAGAATAATTGTTGATGTTACGTATTAATCATCATTATATCTTATATCGCTAATGTCACAATGCACGTATACAAAAACTTGCTTAAAGACAGATTTGTTCAAGGTCTATTTTAAATTATATTTAAACCACTGTAATCTTAGAATAATTGTTGATGTTACGTATTAATCATCATTATATCTTATATCACTAATGTCACCATGCACGAATACAAAAACTTGCTTAAAGACAGATTTGTTCAAGGTCTATTTTAAATTATATTTAAACCACTGTAATCTTAGAATAATTGTTGATGTTACGTATTAATCATCATTATATCTTATATCACTAATGTCACCATGCACGAATACAAAAACTTGCTTAAAGACAGATTTGTTCAAGGTCTATTTTAAATTATATTTAAACCACTGTAATCTTAGAATAATTGTTGATGTTACGTATTAATCATCATTATATCTTATATCACTAATGTCACCATGCACGTATACAAAAACTTGCTTAAAGATAGATTTCTTCAAGGTCTATTTTAAATTATATTTAAACCACTGTAATCTTAGAATAATTGTTGATGTTACGTATTAATCATCATTATATCTTATATCACTAATGTCACCATGCACGAATACAAAAACTTGCTTAAAGACAGATTTGTTCAAGGTCTATTTTAAATTATATTTAAACCACTGTAATCTTAGAATAATTGTTGATGTTACGTATTAATCATCATTATATCTTATATCACTAATGTCACCATGCACGAATACAAAAACTTGCTTAAAGATAGATTTGTTCAAGGTCTATTTTAAATTATATTTAAACCACTGTAATCTTAGAATAATTGTTGATGTTACGTATTAATCATCATTATATCTTATATCACTAATGTCACCATGCACGAATACAAAAACTTGCTTAAAGACAGATTTGTTCAAGGTCTATTTTAAATTATATTTAAACCACTGTAATCTTAGAATAATTGTTGATGTTACGTATTAATCATCATTATATCTTATATCACTAATGTCACCATGCACGAATACAAAAACTTGCTTAAAGACAGATTTGTTCAAGGTCTATTTTAAATTATATTTAAACCACTGTAATCTTAGAATAATTGTTGATGTTACGTATTAATCATCATTATATCTTATATCACTAATGTCACCATGCACGAATACAAAAACTTGCTTAAAGATAGATTTCTTCAAGGTCTATTTTAAATTATATTTAAACCACTGTAATCTTAGAATAATTGTTGATGTTACGTATTAATCATCATTATATCTTATATCACTAATGTCACCATGCACGAATACAAAAACTTGCTTAAAGACAGATTTGTTCAAGGTCTATTTTAAATTATATTTAAACCACTGTAGTCTTAGAATAATTGTTGATGTTACGTATTAATCATCATTATATCTTATATCGCTAATGTCACCATGCATACGTATACAAAAACTTGCTTCAAGATAGATTTCTTCAAGGTCTATTTTAAATTATATTTAAACCACTGTAGTCTTAGAATAATTGTTGATGTTACGTATTAATCATCATTATATCTTATATCACTAATGTCACCATGCACGTATACAAAAACTTGCTTAAAGACAGATTTCTTCAAGGTCTATTTTATTTATTTGTTTTTAAAAATAAAAAAGTAAAAAAATAGTTATTAAAAAGACTAACGTAGATGTCAAGAGGATAGCAATCAAAGATTTTTAAATCCTTTTTAAAGGTTTTTATCGTGTTATTTTTAAGAAAAAAGTCTCTAAACAGAGCATAGTGTACAATAATTTTTACAGGAATACGTTCTTTACAAATTAACTTTCAGCTTCAAATTAATTTGAACTTTACTACTAAATAATAACTTTGATGCAAAACTATCGAATAATAAAATAACTATTTTATAAATGTTGTTAAGCTACTTATTTTTAACAGAGTATATTAATGTTGTGCAATATTTGTGTGACAATTGTGAGATACGTGTGCGTGAGATGAAATGGCAGCCGTCAACAAAACATATTGGGTCAAATTTCTAAACTCCGATATTTACGTTCATACAAATAATTGCCACCACACATTAAAATTTGTTTGTGTATTTATAGTTTTTAACTTTAAAGTGAGTTATACGTGTAACAAATATCTGTAATTCTTCTTAATCTTGATAAAGTATTTCACATTAATACAACAGTAGTGTAACAAGCCACTTTTGGTAACAAATAAATGGTCCTTGTAGAAATAAGTAAACTTACGGTGGATATTGAGTTGAAATGTTAATTAAATTATAAGTCAAATAATTGTGTGTTATTTGCTTATAAGATAATAGCGGAGACAAAAATTAAGTTAGAATTGATAAATTGTATATTGTGCAGCAAAAAAGACCAAGGTTCATTTTGTCTCCATCCGTTCTAGGTCAGCCAATATGGTGAAGTAATTTCTTTGGTGTCTTTGAGACGTTTTTCACTTTATAAAAAAGGATTATTGCAATGTTTAGCTCCTAATAGGTTAAAAAGCCAATTACAACGTCTCAGCTGTTAAATAAATCAATACTTAAATAACCTCACTTACAATTTAAAACGGCTCGTTCTAAGGAACCATGCCCTTAATATCAAGTATTATCAGACTCTTGAGGTAAAACCGTCAATCTTGAGGCTCTTTAGTAGAATAGGTTTAAACTAGAATTAAACATAGTGTAATATTTATTAAAAATGTGTATTTTATAAAAACAGTAATATTTCTTTTTATTAAAACAGTAAAACGATTTTTTTTAATTTTAAATTTATAATAATTTTAATTTTATTATTTTTTAATGTTGGCATACTAACATTTTAAAACACTGATAGGTACGTTGTATCTTGTAAAGCAATAATGTAATATTGGTCCCTTTTACAATGTAGCTCCTCTTACACTTGTACATTTTAAAACATTTATAGGTACGTTGTATCTTGTACAGATATAACGTAATATTGGTCCCCTTTACAATGTACCTCCTCTTAAGCTTGTTCATTTTAAAACACTGATAGGTAAGTTGTATCTTGTACAGGCATAACGTAATATTGGTTCCCTTTACAATGTAGCTCCTCTTCAACTTGTACATTTTAAAACACTGATAGGTACGTTATATCTTGTACAGATATAACGTAATATTAGTCCCCTTACAATGTGGCTCCTCTTAAACTTGTACATTTTAAAACACTGATAGGTACGTTGTATCTTGTACAGCTATAACGTAATATCGGTCCCCTTTACAATGTACCTCCTCTTAAGCTTGTTCATTTTAAACCACTTATAGGTACGTTGTATCTCGTACAGCAATCACGTAATATTGGTCCCCTTACAATGTACCTCCTCTTAAACTTGTACATTTTAAAACACTGATAGGTACGTTGTATCTTGTACAGCTATAACGTAATATTGATCCCCTTACAATGTACCTCCTCTTAAACTTGTATATTTTAAAACACTGATAGGTACGTTGTATCTTGTACAGCTATAACGTAATATTAGTCCCTTTTACAATGTGGCTCCTCTTAAACTTGTACAGTTTAAAACACTGATAGGTACGTTGTATCTCGTACAGCTATAACGTAATAATGGTCCCCTTACAATGTGGCTCCTCTTAAACTTGTACATTTTAAAACACTGATAGGAACGTTGTATCTTGTACAGCTATAACGTAATATTGGTCCCTTTTACAATGTGGCTCCTCTTAAACTTGTACATTTTAAAACACTGATAGGTACGTTGTATCTCGTACAGCAATAACGTAATATTGGTCCCCTTACAATGTGGCTCCTCTTAAACTTGTACATTTTAAAACACTGATAGGTACGTTGTATCTTGTACAGCTATAACGTACTATTGGTCCCCTTACAATGTGGCTCCTCTTAAACTTGTACATTTTAAAACAATGATAGGTACGTTGTACCTTGTACAGCTATAACGTAATATTGGTCCCCTTACAATGTGGCTCCTCTTAAACTTGTACATTTTAAAACACTGATAGGTACGTTGTATCTTGTACAGCTATAACGTACTATTGGTCCCCTTACAATGTACCTCCTCTTAAACTTGTACATTTTAAAACACTGATAGGTACGTTGTATCTTGTACAGCTGTAGCGTAATATTGGTCCCCTTACAATGTGGCTCCTCTTAAACTTGTACATTTTAAAACAATGATAGGTACGTTGTACCTTGTACAGCTATAACGTAATATTGGTCCCCTTACAATGTAGCTCCTCTTAAACTTGTACATTTTAAAACACTAATAGGTACGTTATATCTTGTACAGCTATAATGTAATATTGGTCCCCTTACAATGTGGCTCCTCTTAAACTTGTACATTTTAAAACACTGATAGGTACGTTGTATCTAATACAGCTATAACGTAATATTGGTCCCCTTACAATGTGGCTCCTCTTAAACTTGTACATTTTAAAACACTGATAGGTACGTTGTACCTTGTACAGCTATAACGTAATATTGGTCCCCTTACAATGTACCTCCTCTTAAACTTGTACATTTTAAAACACTGATAGGTACGTTGTACCTTGTACAGCTATAACGTAATATTGGTCCCCTTTACAATGTGGCTCCTCTTTACCTTGTACATTTTAAAACACTGATAGGTACGTTGTATCTAATACAGCTATAACGTAATATTGGTCCCCTTACAATGTGGCTCCTCTTTACCTTGTACATTTTAAAACACTGATAGGTACGTTGTATCTAATACAGCTATAACGTAATATTGGTCCCCTTACAATGTGGCTCCTCTTAAACTTGTACATTTTAAAACACTGATAGGTACGTTGTACCTTGTACAGCTATAACGTAATATTGGTCCCCTTACAATGTACCTCCTCTTAAACTTGTACATTTTAAAACACTGATAGGTACGTTGTACCTTGTACAGCTATAACGTAATATTGGTCCCCTTTACAATGTGGCTCCTCTTTACCTTGTACATTTTAAAACACTGATAGGTACGTTGTATCTAATACAGCTATAACGTAATATTGGTCCCCTTACAATGTACCTCCTCTTAAACTTGTACATTTTAAAACACTGATAGGTACGTTGTACCTTGTACAGCTATAACGTAATATTGGTCCCCTTTACAATGTGGCTCCTCTTTACCTTGTACATTTTAAAACACTGATAGGTACGTTGTATCTAATACAGCTATAACGTAATATTGGTCCCCTTACAATGTGGCTCCTCTTAAACTTGTACATTTTAAAACACTGATAGGTACGTTGTACCTTGTACAGCTATAACGTAATATTGGTCCCCTTTACAATGTGGCTCCTCTTTACCTTGTACATTTTAAATAGGAAATCTGTCTAATGATTTGAAATAAAATTGTAATTTAATAGATTTATTAATAAATCAGACATGTAGGTGGAATAAACATCCCTCGTAGGGGTGGTCCCAAATAAGGGCTCATGAATCAGTTCCGAACTGCGTTGGCAGATGCAATTACTTTAAGTATAAACGGAAGTTGGCACCACATCAGTCATGTGACTGCGTGGAGTATATACAAACAATGGATCACATAGTTATATAGTGTCCCCTGCGCTGTTTTACGGAGGGATTAGCCAGCATAAACAAAATCAGTGAAGCAGGTCTAAAATGGCTCGATGGATTGGACTTAGCTTTGTGACAGGAGATCACATTACATTTTAATACAATTATATGTCATTAGGACTTTTGGATCTTTATTCAAAAATACATCAAAGCTTTTTGAAATTAACACACTCTAACTGATAACAAACCATTCGATATATAATTAATCATAGCCGAAAAGTTAAAACCCCAGAAGGGAATTTGCAATCCTAAAGTTTTGATATAACATTCTTCATGTATAATTCATAAAGAAGTTTTTTTTCAGCGTAACTCATACCTTAATTCTGTGTTGTGCACGAAGGTTTAGGCATTGAAATACCTCAACTTACATTTCTCAGGCTTTGGAGAGAGGCTTAAATTAAAAGAATGAAAAATAACATCTGTTCGAATGTAAATAATGATATTCATACAATCATAACAACTTTTGAAGTTTAATTAAAATTTATTATAATTGTATTATTATAATATTTAGGAGGTAATTGATCTCTTATAATGCTAGAAATAATAAGGTTGTTTTCTGTTTAGTTTCATGTAATAAACGAATGTATATATGTGTGTCTTTTCCTGCTCTTTGTGCATTACTTCACCGTTCATCCGATGGTTATGAAACTTTGTGATGTTGTGTATTTTTTTCAGGCGAGATTTTAATTCCTGGGTTTGTTCTCATTTGACTGTAGGGATCCACCCTACTGGTGTACAGAGTGTCATTTGACTGTAGGGCTCCACCCTACTGGTGTACAGAGTGCCATTTGACTGTAGGGCTCCACCCTACTGGTGTACAGAGTGCCATTTGACTGTAGGGCTCCACCCTACTGGTGTACAGAGTGTCATTTGACTGTAGGGCTTCACCCTACTGGTGTACAGAGTGCCATTTGACTGTAGGGCTCCACCCTACTGGTGTACAGAGTGCCATTTGACTGTAGGGCTCCACCCTACTGGTGTACAGAGTGCCATTTGACTGTAGGGCTCCACCCTACTGGTGTACAGAGTGCCATTTGACTGTAGGGCTCCACCCTACTGGTGTACAGAGTGTCATTTGACTGTAGGGCTCCACCCTACTGGTGTACAGAGTGCCATTTGACTGTATGGCTCCACCCTACTGGTGTACAGAGTGCCATTTGACTGTATGGCTCCACCCTACTGGTGTACAGAGTGCCATTTGACTGTATGGCTCCACCCTACTGGTGTACAGAGTGCCATTTGACTGTAGGGCTCCACCCTACTGGTGTACAGAGTGCCATTTGACTGTAGGGCTCCACCCTACTGGTGTACAGAGTGCCATTTGACTGTAGGGCTCCACCCTACTGGTGTACAGAGTGCCATTTGACTGTAGGGCTCCACCCTACTGGTGTACAGAGTGCCATTTGACTGTAGGGCTCCACCCTACTGGTGTACAGAGTGCCATTTGACTGTAGGGCTCCACCATACTGGTGTACAGAGTGCCATTTGACTGTAGGGCTCCACCCTACTGGTGTACAGAGTGTCATTTGACTGTAGGGCTCCACCCTACTGGTGTACAGAGTGCCATTTGACTGTAGGGCTCCACCCTACTGGTGTACAGAGTGCCATTTGACTGTAGGGCTCCACCCTACTGGTGTACAGAGTGCCATTTGACTGTAGGGCTCCACCCTACTGGTGTACAGAGTGCCATTTGACTGTAGGGCTCCACCCTACTGGTGTACAGAGTGCCATTTGACTGTAGGGCTCCACCCTACTGGTGTACAGAGTGTCATTTGACTGTAGGGCTCCACCCTACTGGTGTACAGAGTGCCATTTGACTGTAGGGCTCCACCCTACTGGTGTACAGAGTGTCATTTGACTGTATGGCTCCACCCTACTGGTGTACAGAGTGCCATTTGACTGTAGGGCTCCACCCTACTGGTGTACAGAGTGCCATTTGACTGTAGGGCTCCACCCTACTGGTGTACAGAGTGCCATTTGACTGTAGGGCTCCACCCTACTGGTGTACAGAGTGCCATTTGACTGTAGGGCTCCACCCTACTGGTGTACAGAGTGCCATTTGACTGTAGGGCTCCACCCTACTGGTGTACAGAGTGTCATTTGACTGTAGGGCTCCACCCTACTGGTGTACAGAGTGTCATTTGACTGTAGGGCTCCACCCTACTGGTGTACAGAGTGCCATTTGACTGTAGGGCTCCACCCTACTGGTGTACAGAGTGCCATTTGACTGTAGGGCTCCACCCTACTGGTGTACAGAGTGCCATTTGACTGTAGGGCTCCACCCTACTGGTGTACAGAGTGTCATTTGACTGTAGGGCTCCACCCTATTGGTGTACAGAGTGCCATTGGACTGTAGGGCTCCACCCTACTGGTGTACAGAGTGCCATTTGACTGTAGGGCTCTACCCTACTGGTGTACAGAGTGCCATTTGACTGTAGGGCTCCACCCTACTGGTGTACAGAGTGTCAATTAAGTCCCGTCTGATTAGTATTATTTTAACCATTACGAATTGAGCTACAAAACCTTACATTGGTCATCAGAAATTATTTTATCACGTATTCTGTTGACTACTACGTATCCAGGAGGACGGTCAACAAGGAGTCGGAGGAGAAGTTTAAATAGAAGCAAAGGTCAAGTTTCATATCAAGTTGACCTCATATCAAGTCCAGTATTGTATTCTTAATTTATTAGTAGAATACAATGCCACAAATCCGACCTCACTCGGTTGACTCTAGCCAAAATTGAAGGTGATTGAAGTTTCAAATATTGCTAACAATATTTTGCTTAACTTATCAAATATGTTTGTTAAACTTATTAAACTTGTTTCTTGCTCTGACTAGCTTGTAATGGCACCTTCGTTGAATAAATTACCTGGATGGTAATCAGATACAACAATCCAGTACAACAAAAGCTAATAATAATGCTTTGAAACTTCAATCACTTGCCATTTTGGCTAGAGTCAACCACTTGAGGTCGAATTTGCGATATTGTATTTTACTAATAAAGACCTTTCATTCAATATGCAAATCGACTTATGCTCCTCTTAAACTTCTCCTCCGACTCCTTGCGGGCCGTCCCTCTGGATACAAGGCGAACAACATACTGTAATACGTATTACAATTGTTTGTGACGTCTGTTAACAACATTTAAAGTTTTATAGCTTAATTTGTAACGATTAAAATAGTAATAGGCCGTCCTGGGACTTATTTGTTACCCTTTATAAAGTTGTTATGGTATTTTTTTTATTTTATTTTTTTATTTTATTTATTTCAACGGCAATGCCATTACATACATAAATTTGATGACAGAAAAAAAAACAATAATACAATAATACAAGAAAGACATAGTGGTACAATTCAGTAGACAATGTAAAGAAACAAAATAATTGAGTAAAAGTATCAAAAGAAAAACAAGCTAAAAAGTGGTAAAAGTGGGTAACAAGTGTGGAGGTAACTAGGGAGGTGTGCTAGGTAGGTTGCACGTCCTATGTTGAAGAGGCAACCAATTTCCGTTTTAGAGTGCTAAGACTGTCATTGAAGAAATCAACTTCAGTAGGGACGGAGTTTCCAAGTTGATGCAATCTTGCAACAGGTCCAAACTTCAGGTAGTTGGCACGGTGGTGTTTGTGGACAAAAAGCTCAGTTGACCTAGTGACGCGTGGAATCCTGAACTCAATCTTGGAGAGCAGAGCAGGACAGTCGATGTTCCCATTTATCAGCTTGGAAAGGAAGGAGAGGTCAACAAGATCACGCCGAACTTCAAGAGGGCAAAGGTCAAGTTGTTTCATCAAATCTTCAACAGGAACATCGTAGAACGGAAACCCCAATCTTGAACCAACAAGTCTAATAAATCTTCTCTGTATTCTTTCCAATCTGATGGTGTGATGAAGATAGAATGGTTTCCAAACAACAGAAGCATACTCAAGATTAGGACGCAGAAGAGATTTATACAGAGTTGTAATGGAGTGTATGGATAAACCACTTCTAGCAGCTCGTGATAGAAGCCCCAGTAGCCTACTAGCTCTTCCAGAGATTACATCAATATGACGTTCAGGAGAAAGAGTTTGACTTAAATGCACTCCCAAATCCTTGATAAACTGAACGTGCTGCAATCTAGTGCTCTGGATACAATAATCTGCTTTGAGATTAGTATCACCTCTATGAAAGGACACCACCCAACATTTAGACTTATTAAGCTGCATAAGATTGTCTTCACACCACTTAGCAACACCATCTAGTGAACGCTGCAAAACATTGTTGTCCTCGACTCTGTCGATAACTTTGAAGAGCTTAATGTCATCGGCGAAGAGTAGAAAATTGCTCTCAATGACCTCACCAATGTCGTTTATAAATAGGTTGAAAAGGTAGGGACCTAATAGGGAGCCTTGAGGAACCCCTGATTTGACACTGAAGGGATTAGAAAAGCCACCACCGAACCTAACTATGGATGATCTCCCTGTCAGATAGCTGTTCAACCAAGATAGGAGAGGGTCAAAAATGCCATAAGACTCAAGCTTAGATATAAGCAAGGAGTGGCTAACCTTGTCGAATGCCTTGCTAAAGTCTAGGTACACTGCATCTACTTGAGAGTATTTATCGAAGGCAGCCAGAATATATTCCTCGTACTGGACAAGATTAGTAATAGTCGAGCGGCCACTAGTAAAACCGTGTTGTTCCGGTATCAAAATTGAAGCAAAGAGTGGCTTAAGGCGATCGAGGACTATTGATTCAAATATCTTGGCAATCGGTGACTGTATGGTAATGGGTCTATAGCAGGATGCTGAATCTCTTCTTCCATCTTTAAAAATTGGAACCACGTAACTAGTTTTCAGAGACGAAGGAAAGAAACCTTCTTGGAGACTAAGGTTGAAGAGCTTAGAGAGTGGGCTACACAGCAGGTCGTTGCATTGACGCATGATGACCGAAGGGATACAGTCAGGTCCAACACCTTTTGATACGTCAAGCGCATCAATCTTTTTTTTTATCTCCTCAGCGCTGCATTCAACCTTTGACATGAAAACATTGTTGTCTCTTAGGGGAAGAACAACAGTGCCTTGAACAGGTTCAGAGTAGACACTGGAGAAGTGACAAGCAAATAAATTGCACATTTCAGTTGGATCAGAAGATTCCCTGTCGTCTAGAGTCATACTAATGGGAGTAGTGTCACTGCGCCTAAGGTTCTTGATGTGACTCCAAAAAACCTTAGGATTTCCAGAGGAGAGAGCACCATCAACATGTGAAATGTAAGAGTTGTAACATCCAACAGCAAGGGCTTTACATGCAGTTCTAGCTCTAGCAAAGGTCATGTAGTCACTTCCCAAACCTGTGGTCTTATAAATTCTATGCAATGTTTTTTTGTTAATCACCATAGACTTTAGCTCATAGCTAAACCAACGAGGGAAAGGAGATCTACCAACACGTTTCAGAGGAGAATTTCTTTTAATCATGCTGCTTAGCTCAGTGATGTATTTATTAAATTTAGTTTCACTGCCGCCCTCAGACTTCTCCAAATCCAAATTCAAATTATTGATTTCAGCTCTCAGTTGCTGAATATCGCATTTGTAGTAATTAGGGGCGAAAGTAAATTGAGGAGCAACGGCAGATAGAGGTACATTGAAGTAAATATCCAAGGCAGGGTGGTAGGTGTCTTCAGCCACTATAGGTATTAAATTGGACTAATGTTATCCATTTAACTAGCTATTTGCCTGTAAATGATATATGTAGATATTAATATTAAACATATATTTACCACAATAATTACTTGGCCTATATAAAATTTGTTCATTTCATTTCTATTAACAGCTGATGAATAAATAAATGAATTGAATAATTCTTTTACAAAATTATTGAAAACTTTAAAGTTCGTGCGGTGGAGCCCTAGAGTCGGATGTAAATAATACCCTGCAAGAAAGCTTCCCAGGAGTATACTGAAAAACTTCCTAAAGTCGGATGAACAGTGTAGTAATACACAAAGGTCAAACACACATCGATAAATTAAACTAAAACTAATAAAATAGGTTAGGAAATAACATCAGGTGTTTATTAATGAATAGGTAGGAATTGAAGTGCAGTAGGTGAGAATTATAATTGCTTTGTGAATGACTTTAGAATAAGGTAGTGTGCTTTTACTCAATACAGTAAAGCCTTTTACTTAATACTTAATACTAGCAATACTAGACTGAAACGTACTACTATCTAGCAATACCGAGATTTAACAAATCCATCAGACTAGCAAAATTGAGTGACGTAGTTTTGAACACAAAGCGTGTACCGAGTTTACTAGTTTTGATTAGATTTACAATTAAACACTTAAAAGCCTCCTCTTGAACGCTAGGGGTTCCGTTTGGTTCCGGAGGGGTGCCAGTAGTGTTTCTGTGCTCACACTGCCTGCACTGTGGTATCATCTATCCTATCCCTGATATCTCAGTTTCAGGCAAACGGGCGCTATCCCTCAGGATACACGAAGCAGGGATCCTTACGAACCAAAACGAGGGGTGTCTAACACGTAACCATATCCCAGGTTAGTGGGCGTAACTCAAGCACTTGCACCCACTAACCTGTTTGTAGGAGTCTTCATACACCCGTGCTATCCACATGCTACCCATTCCTCATCGCAGTGATTCTGAAGCTGGATAACGGGCGTCAACACGGTAAGGGGTGAGGTAAAACATATGATCTCGTACTCTGGCAGTAGGTCATGTATGTCCCGTTCAAACTCCTGCAACACTCATCCTAACCTGCCCCATGATAGTAATCTGGGATACCTGGTGGTTGCTTGACGTGCCATAGGATGTCTTGGAGCGTCATATATTTCAAGTAGCTCCTCTCTGAACAGGAAGTTCTAGATCCCACTACTTTTGACCTCAAACGGGTAGTGTTAATTAACCCGCTGTGGTGGCTAGTGAAGACGGTTAGGTATAGCTAACCTGGAGAGTACTGGTTGGAGCATAGTGCTGTGGCTAAGTCTTCCGTTTAGGGTAGCCCTTCGTGGAGTTGGAACAGGGCGAGGTTACGGAGACTTCAGTTCTTGAACCGTCTCTCATATTTCATGAAAGGTTCCCTGTGAGGCAGGGGAAGGAGAAGCAATGCTCTTATAAACCTTCTGACCAGACTTGGAACTACCCATGTGGTATATGTAGGAGAAAATCCCTACTGCAGTGAGGCCATGTGGTTGCTGTTGTGCCTGCCATAACAGACTATAATTAATCCACATCTGGCCCATTTTCCTTCGAAGCTGAGACAGAGGAGACAAAGAATCACGAGAATCGCGGGGTTGCCGTGGTTCTTCTGCAGGTGAACCACTGTAAATGCCGGGAAATAGCTTGACGTGAACAGTCTACGAACTAGTATCAGAATCATACGTCAGTGAATGGTTCCACTGTTGACAGCATAACTGGTACTATGGGAGTGTGAATAGTCTTGCAACTTCCATCATCTGGTTGTCATACCTCCCACATATTACGTATGGACCTGTAGTGGCAGTGGTACTAGTTGAGCTTCATCTTTGGACGGGGTGTCAGATGGGGCTCGGTCCTTCTGATAACACCAAAGCCGAATCAACCCAAACAATCCGTACTGAATAAACATTTGACTACTTCGGGACGGGGTAGGTAGACCTCGGGATCCTCGAGTAATTGTGATCGACGTTGGAACAATGTGTTTAAAGTTGAACATATTACGAATTGTACTTTGGTTCCGTATTTAAGGCTGTAACCTGCCAAAAATACGTGAATACTAACAAATCCGCTACTAATTGTTATTTTAATATCAAGGCTGTTAATTTAAAAAAGTGTATTAATTACTTGTAGAGGTTGAATAATTATTTAAAATGACAGAAAATTTTAGTTGCTCGGACGATGGATGATTACTACTGTATACTGTAAATAGCCAATTTTCTGATGTTCTACCTCAATTTTCAAATTATTTACTGCAAAACAAAACCTCAAATAATATGTTAAGCTGCAAACTTTCTCACCATCGTAGATCACTTTAAATGATTGGTTAAATATATTTGAAAATTATTAATGACTTAAAACAGTTTTACTTCAAATGTGATCGGGTATAGTACTTAAACATTACAGGTTCAAAATGGTACTTGTAAAATATTGTTAAATAGAAATGCTACTATAGTTTTAAAATGAGCCTATCTTATTTTTAATGGGCTCTTATTTATCACTACACTCCATCGATTCTCCCCCTGGCCAATGCCAAAAAACCTCGAGGCCCAAATATGCAACACTTGAGAAATGGGTGTAACTGGTAGAGTGCGAGTTTAGCCACACAGTCAAGAAGTAAGAGCGGCTTTCAGCATCCTTATAAACCTGTCATAACAGGTCATAACATATCATTGAACAGAAAAAAGGAAAAAAAAACTAGGTTGTGAAGTACGTTTGCAGTTTTAGCACATCTCACATCTGGACTACACATTCCAAAATGGAAAAAAAACGGATCTCTAATTAAAAATAATATTCTGAAACTCTTTAACCAGTAGCCTCTACTGAACAAGTAAAGAAGGTCAGTCACAGCATGACGAGGTAATAAGGTCGATAAATTAAGTTCTACACGTGCACCCACTTCATCTAGCTCCGGAAACTTCCACACCATACATGAGAGGAATGTTCTCTGAACGGCCCCGACAGCCGTATCTGTGTACATTTTGCCCCAATTACAAATAACAATTTCATACTAAAATGGGACTATACAGTGACAATAAAGCGTGCTTGTTAGTAGAATACCTGGTGGTCCATATAATGAGACCCATTTCAACCTAGGTATCGAAACAATATAGTTCAAGTGTTAAAAAAAGATCAACTTGGAGTCTATTAGATCTTGATAGTGGACAGTAACCTCACTTTGAATTATACAGCCGCTAATGTCATAAAAGAAGAAATAGATTATTTTTACGCGTGAATGATACTACCACAGTTTAGGCTTCTGTGGCATAGGGCTGTCTTCAACCTGCAATAAAACTGAATCGGTACAGAAGGCAGATGGTCTCTCGTTTTAGTAATCTGTATATATAGAGTTGAACAACAAAACGTTGGTATAGAGTTGAACTTTACACTTCATGACAGATGTGATAAATAACAAGAAAAAAGGTCCAAAATTAGGGCCTTGCAATAATCCTGAACTGGCAACAAAACAACATTCTATCAAAAAGGGAAGATTTTATCCGCTGAATAAGAACCAGAAATAATGAAAAGAAGCTTTAGGTTTAAAAAGGTTTAGGTAGTTTATAAATATTTGCAAAAAATGTATCTTGGCCCTGGAATAAGAGCAACGGCCATTTAAAAGGGAGCATTAATTATACGATAATTGAAAAAATGTCAAAATAAATGCAAGTACACACTTTCTTGCCACTAAGTAATTTACTTGGACCCATACAATCTCAGTGAACAATCCCAGATCAGGTCTCGTACATGAGATCAAGTCTACCGATGGCAAGCAGAACACCACCCACTGCTTGTACATTGTCTGCTATGTACAAGCAGTTGATATTGTACTTTATTTTAGCTCTAAAACTAAAAAAATCTGGAATAAGAGAGTTAAAAAAAAAGTCGGTGAAGGCCAAGATTCCATAGGATCTATGATTTTGAAGCTGATTCGGGTATGGACAAATCAGATCAACCTTACCTTTTTACCTAATGACTAGTTGAATGCAAACCTAGTTATAGAAAGAATATCTACTTTGAATAACGTTTTTTATAAAGTCTAGTGACATTAAAAATTACTAAAATAATGTAATTTATTACTTAATTAGAACTAAAACTGTATAACACACTTAATTATAATATTAATTTATAAAATAATGTAATGAAAATGTAATGATCATGTATTCATGTATCAATAATTAAACTGAAGTAAAAATGATAAGTAAAGATGAAAAATTAATATCTTTAAAGCAATTTTTGTTTATTTTACAATATCAAAGCCTACTAAATGTTCGTAATAAGTAGCCTTTGAAATATAACATTTGATTTATTGATATATCTCAATGTCTACCAACATTTATGATGACATCACAGCTCATAAATTCTGTTGATATATTAAAGTAACAGACACAAATTAAAGCTGAGCAGTAAACTCTGACAGCTCTGTTTGAATAATGTGATATTCCACAAAAGGGATTTTTATTGTTTTTATGAGCTTATATGTTGATGCAACAGGTTGGCAACGTTTTAACGTTTTGTTAGTGAAATAATGTTGAAACTCGTAAACTTCTCGTTGGGAAATAGATATTAAATATTTGTTATTTAAAAACAACTAGTGCCGTATGTAATTTTAATGGTTGATTGTTTATTTTTAGTTTTTTTTTAATGAAATTAGAATACACTACAGGAAGTTTTACATACATATATTCAAAAGTATTTCAGTAAATGATTAAAATTATCTCTTTTTAAAAGACAAAATAACAACACTTAAAGTGTTTTTCCATCATAGTGTAAAACAACAAAATTATTATCAGTTATAGATAGTTTTTTTTTTTATTATTTCTAGTATACTAAATAGTAATGATACAAAAATAATAAGTCCCTTTTACACTGCCTCATAGTTGCAAGAGGGCTGTTTAGTAAACAGTGTGTACTATCTGAAGGCCAGGTTGTGAACGTGGAGCTACATATTCTATGAGCTAAATACTTTTTAAATAAAGTTCATTTGGTGGTTCATATGGGTACTTAGTGTGTAATAATTACGTAGTATTTTCAAAATAACTGCCCTTTACAGCAATATTAAGCTAATATGGAGCCTGAAAAATCCTACTACTTGTGCAAAGACGTCTCTTTAAAGAAACTTTTGCTGACTAGGCGCATTGTTTGATCTTCAGGCAATTAGGTCACAGGAGAGCCAATTAAAGACGCAGGCCTGCTTGTAGTGTCCTTAATTAGCTCTTGTGGGTTTAAACTGACCACTTTAATAATCACATCATTACATAATTTTCATTTGCCAATTGCATTTCACCAGCGTATCCTTCTTCGGAAGCCCATTTTAATTGTGTCAAAAAATTAAGTTGTTGCTGATAACAGTTTTTGGTTTTGTATATTTACTAGATTTTAACGGTCATTCGAAGAGAAGATTCTCCTTCGACAGCTTGTCACCAACTGATCTGTAGGTCGCCCATTAACTGAGCGAAGATTACCTAAATTGAGCGAAAGCCCTCGAAGGGCCCCCAAAAACGTGCCTTAACTGTGGCGAAGTCCAGTCCAGGTATATGCGATTTGTCAGGAAAAGTATAACCTAACCTAACCTAACCAAAAATTTTTTGGGGAATTTTATTTTGTATATTTGTGTAAGATTCTATTATGTTTAAAAGTGGAATATGCTATGTGAATGTTCATAGTCAAAGAGGGCCGCCGGTTCGCTCAGTTAAGGCACGTGTCTGGGGGCTCCCTGGAGTGCTTCGCTCAGTTCAGGCACCCAGGCTACTTGACTCAGGTCACTTCGCTCAGTTAAGGCCCGACTGATCTGTAACCATCAAGTTACACGTCAACTTTATCATGCCCTCCTTCCAATGTTTTAGGCATGAGTGTAAGTGTTTAATGTTTGCAGGAAAATATTCAACAATTAGAAGAGTAATATCGCTTAATTTAATGTGTATAATTTATATGAAATTAATTATACAGGTTATGGTATATTAAAGAGACCGTAATTGAATTTATAATTAATTAATTACTCTTCATTTCGAAACATTCAAATATTGTTCAATAATTTATTATCAAAGTTATTAGATATTTTCATATAGTTAATGAATATATAGTAAAATTAGAACAACGTTCCATTAAAGCTAAAAATTAGGTGTTAAGACTCGGACCTTTCTAAAACAGGAATAAAAACAAGTTCCATATTTTTTTTTTTTTTAACTTGAAATAAGTGAATGGGTTTATGTTTTTGGATGTTGATGTTACATTATCTCTCCAGGTGTACCGTACTTTATGATATAGCCCTTACAAGCTCTAACCCTTCCTTCCACTACTTCCTGCCCTGAAATGAACAAAAATCTAATTTAATTTGCCTTATAAGAGAAAGTATTGTAAGTTTTTTTTATTTCTTTAACTGTGCAATCACTGATATATAATTTTTGAGGAGTAATTCGTAAGTTAAAACTCAATTTTCGCTATTAACCCATTCTATAAAGTCCCTGTTACTCCATTTATTTTTTTACACTATTCGATTTACTTCATTAAATTCATTTATGAGAATGGTTGACACTCTCTTTTCCAATTTTGGGAAGAATTTCTTTCTCAAAAGTTTTATTTTTAAAATTTCTAAAAAATAAAATTTACATTTGTAATCTCTAGATGTTTGGTAAATAAATGCTGTGTTTGACTAGTTTATTTTTTATATTCATCTGTGAAATTATTTTTAACTTAGTAAAATATATGTAATGTTAAAATATCTCCAATAACTAATTTATAAATGTGTATAAACTCACAAGTAGACTTGTTCTTTATTCGTCATGAATTATTTTTATTAAAGTACTGTCTTCTTATTCAAATATATTAAAGAACGTTATGCCGTTGTAAACTAAATGTCTTACGGTTATTAAACTTAACATCCATAAGTTCAATATTTCATAAGCAAATATTCAATACCTGACTTTTTATATGCAGCAAAGCACCAGAAAATAAGGAACTTCTTAAATATTTAACATCTTATTTTCAACTACATCTTCCGTATTTTTAATCATTATAAAATATATGAGAGGTAATAATATGATTGATAGAAAGATTCTTATCCCCAAGGAAACTACATTTCTCGGTGCAATGTATATTAATACCCTATTAGACTGGTCTCAGATTGTCATCAGTGTAGATTATATGCCTCCCATTATCTGGCAATGCACTTAGCGGTAGCTGAAGGGTGAAGGGTGTTTGCTCTGTGGTTTTCATCAGTGTTTGTGTTTGACAATCCTTCAATGTGAATCAATCACTTCCAACTGCAAGACTAATTACTATCAAGACCCAAGGACGTTTGCGGACATTTAAACATGTCTTCCTTCTATTTTAATACCGTATTTTATCAAACATATTTTACGAACCCTTATGGTTTGTTATTAATAAGGAATTTTTCCTCATAGTTTTCCTTATTTATTTTTTTAATAAGTTTTTAAGTAAATAATATGTCCTTGATAACAGGCCTGGAATTGAATGGAAGATCCATTTTTTTAATTAGTTAGAAACTCTTGTTATTTTATTAATTATTATTTTATTTTTAAATATATATCACATATTTATAAACTACCAAAACTGAAGTTTGGTATCATCTGAAGATATTTAAATACACAAGCTATAATATAACGGTAGCAATAGATAAAAAAGTTATATAAAGTTTATTATATTTATGCTTATTATGTGTGACATGATGTAACTCAACCATATGCAATCACATAGGTCATCATATTCCCTCAAACATTTGTATTAGCAAACAAAGGGCAAGCAAAAAAATAAGTACGTTAATGCATATAAATAAACCACTACATTTTATATCAGGTAAAACATTACGTCTTAAACTTCTCAACACGAACAAAAATTATTGAAGACCATTTTAAGGGTTTGATGATTTATCATGCTCTTCAAACTATCTTGTATATTTTTCATGCTCTCCCAACCATCTGGTATATTTGTTATGCTCTTCCAACCATCTGGTATATTTGTTATGCTCTTCCAACCATCTGGTATATTTTTTATGCTCTTCAAACCATGTGGTATATTTTTCATGCTCTTCAAACCATCTGGTATATTTTTTAAATTGCAATAAACAAATAATGTGGCACTGTCGTCATAGTGACTCAGTGGCTAAGGATTCGGAATGTAGTGAGCATTGTCCAAGGATCGAATTTCCAAATGAATTAACCCTCGGTATTTCACTTGTTGAATAAAGTTCAGACACAGGCCTGCATGCCCATGTCAACTGGCGAGTAACGTTAAACAATTTACTATGGTGTGGTATTTGAAAATCAAAATTATACAATATTTCATTTTGTTGTAAACATTTTAGTCGGAGTCGTTTATTTTTGTACTAATGATTTTTACTACACATGATAAAAAACGTAGATTAAACGTTTGAAAATAAAAATGCATGATACCGAAGTAAAATGAGCACTGTTCTTAGTAAATATTTACTGATAAACGTTTTTCCTTCCAAAAATGTACCTTTCTTAAAAACGTACTAAGAAGTATATAAGGAAGTTTGTTATAAACACATTATGATTCGTATATATAATGTGTGTGCTTTTAGACCACGGTCACACTGCATACAAACAAACCAGATTCTAGAACTCGTTTCCTGAATTATATTTAAAAAAACGAAGAAAATAAATATTACAACTTTTAATACTACTTGTTTTAACGAAAAAAAACATTAAATTTATATTGTGCCGTTCATTTGAATAATTATTAAATTTCATCATTATAAAAAAAACGTATTAATGAAGTATTGTACTGAGAAAATTGCCAAATATTAAACGGAATGTACAAAAGTATTGAGACTAACATAACTAACATCACTAACATAACTCTCAAGAACTGATGATGTCGTTTCTAGGGTGCAATGTATGTTACCAACCTTAGTGTGTTCTAGAATTGATTTCCCTCAGCCAAATGATTTCCTTTTTTTTAAAGAACAATATTTGTACGCAGACATTTACTTACGCCAAGATGACTTTAGTAAATGTTATCACGTTTTTTATTTGTTTGGGGATTTCCATTACTTTTCTGTACTTTATTGGAGGGATTTTTTTCAAATATCATATATGGTACTCCTTGTTTTACGTAAAATACTATCATTATTGCAAATATTTATTTATTCGATATAAAAGAACCATCAGGTGATTCTAAATAGATCCATGGATTTTTTTTACCGAGGTAACTATGATTTAGAAATTAAAATCCAGTACCTACATCGAAGGCGGATGGGTTTTGTAGAATATTTGCTATTTGTTTGACTGATTCTGGTAGTTTCTCAACCATTACTTTAATAAGTCGTAAATGGATTAATAATCCTGTAAAGACAAAAGGCAAGGTCGTACTTTGAAAAGCTGGGAATGGCTAGTTGCCCATGATGTACAATATGGGTTGAGTCACTGATAGCCATAATGTCCAGTCAGGTGTCTCAAGTAGCAGTGTGGTGGGTGGCCCGTAATAATCATATGACAAGAGTGGACGAAGTCGTCAAATACGTCGGGTCGTAAGTAAGAAGTCCTCAGTAAGTTAAAATCTCCCATTACAATGAAAGGACTATACTAAACCATTAAGTCCAGAAAGACACGTTCAAATATGTCGAGACTTACTAAAATAGGTTATTAGTCACGCTGTCTTCTAAGAAAATAAATTCAGACCAAACTTCCAACGAGGTGTCACAAATTTGTAGAACTGTAGCATTTAATTTGAGTTCATAAAAGCAGCAACCCTGTACTGGACCTGTACTGGACTTCAACCCCACCACATGTACTGGACTTCAACCCCACTACCTGTACTGGACTTTAACCCCACCACCTGTACTGGACTTCAACCCAACTACCTGTACTGGACTTTAACCCCACCACCTGTACTGGACTTCAACCCAACTACCTGTACTGGACTTTAACCCCACCACCTGTACTGGACTTTAACCCCACCACCTGTACTGGACTTCAATCACACTACCTGTACTAGTTAATAGTTAGTTAACTACTGTACCATCAAGCTACATCACTGACGATAAATAAATTAATTTTTTACACACTGTATTTAAATGTTATATTTTATAACGGTAAAAAAAATTCATTATTAAATCAACGTATATCTGACCGCATGAGTAAATACTTAATTCCTTTGTAAAATCAAAGTTTGCCACATATGATGTTTGGAAGGCCATACTGGCCTGCTTGTAAATTCTTTTCCATACGTTCAAAACTCTTCGAATGAGTTTAACTGAAAGTTAAAAAGTTCAGGTGGTTAGCATACAAATAAAGTGGTATTGACCCAACCTCCACACGTGCAGTGGTATTGACCCACCCTCCTACCCATACACTTGGAGTGGTTATAGACCCACCCTCCAACCCATACACATGGAACGGTTATAGACTCACCCTCCTACCTAAACGCAGTAGTAGATATAAACTATATCTCATTTAGTAGAAATATTATAACAAAACTCAGTGCATACAATGACATGTTTTGTAATAGAGTTGGTCTACTAAATGTTTACAATTTTATATTTTAGATGCAATATCTTTATTTTTAATAACGAATACAACTTGGTGTTAGGATGATTTAACCAATGATTAAGACACGGTGACCTCTATCCCCTGAAAATGCTAGTAGTAAACTCATATAAATGTAAATATATCCACTGTATATTAGGGAGGTTATATACATAACCGATATTAATTTATTCAACTTAATACATCAGTTTGGTAAAACTAGTGAAAAGGTAGTTTGAATTCAAGAAAACATTCTGTCTGTCAAATAAATCTGTTGATTGTCAGAGATGTGGGCCATACGTTACAGGCTTTCACAAATGTCCGAACATGTTGCCAATGTGTCACACGCAGAAAGGGATTTGTAAAATTCCCTCTCGGTTACAATATTTCCTCGACAACGTTCACCTACCTAATATAGTAAGGAAATATTGGTTTGATTTTTTTTTTTTTTTTTTTTTGTCTTGTTGCCATTAATGAGTTAACACTACAGTATTCTGAACATTCAGGGACAGTTTAAGCACTTCTGGCTCCAAACTATTAATGTTATAATACATAAATTGTTATAGTATCTACATGGTAGGATTTAAAGCCTTGTATTTTATATATGTGCATATTTAAAATATACAAAGTAGGTGACATTTTTTGAATTCGCAGGTCTGATAAGTAAACCTCCTGTTCAACATTTTCTTTTTATTTCCCTTGCCTAACATGTTCTTTTTTTTAAATAAATAATATATCTCTTACCTACCTGGTCAGATATTGCAAAGATAGACTGTAGTGTGATGCCTACTTAATTTTTGTCCTTGCTATGGGTTGTATGTGTAATTTAAATATTTTAGGAATTAATATTGCATACATTGTGAATATTACATTAATATTAAATATTATTACATTAATTACAAGAATAGTTGAGGGATCGTTGTTATACATTATAAAAGCATCTATAATGATGTCACATTCTTGTACGAAGACAAGGAATAGGGAGGTCCATAAGGGCTCACTAAAAGCGAGCTTAACAAGCCATATGAGTATATTCATTCCTTTTTACATTAAGAGTAATTCCACAGAGTAAATCAAACCTGTAACTATTGAATGGGAATCACATTTTTAATCTCCCAGTATTTTAAACTCTAGAAAGTGATATTAATATCATGTGACACTTTGGAAAATGATGAATAAACGTGTAAACGGCATAAAGTAATAAACGGTTTTGTCGTTCCCACCCATACACGTAGAGCGACATTGACCCACCTACCCACCCATACACGTACAATAGTATTGACTCACCTACTCACCTATACACGTACAATGGTTTTGACCCACCCACCCATACACGTACAGTGGTTTTGTCCCACAAACTCACAACGTTCAAGGTATGTATGTACTTCAAGTTAGTTGTTACTATGACCTGAGTAATAAACCACGGCTTACGTTGTTTAATACTAAGTGCATATCATACCTAAATGATATGATACTCGTATGTATGTATTTCAAGTTAGTTGTTACTATGACCTGAGTAATAAACCACGGCTTACGTTGTTTAATACTAAGTGCATATCTTACCTAAATGATATGATACTCGTATGTATGTATTTCAAGTTAGTTGTTACTATGTCCTGAGTAATAAACCACGGCTTACGTTGTTTAATACTAAGTGCGTATCATACCTAAATGATATGATACTCGTATGTATGTATTTCAAGTTAGTTGTTACTATGACCTGAGTGATAAACCACGGCTTACGTTGTTTAATACTAAGTGCGTATCATACCTAAATGATATGATACTCGTATGTATGTATTTCAAGTTAGTTGTTACTATGACCTGAGTGATAAACCACGGCTTACGTTGTTTAATACTAAGTGCGTATCTTACCTAAATGATATGATACTCGTATGTATGTATTTCAAGTTAGTTGTTACTATGACCTGAGTGATAAACCACGGCTTACGTTGTTTAATACTAAGTGCGTATCTTACCTAAATGATATGATACTCGTATGTATGTATTTCAAGTTAGTTGTTACTATGACCTTAGTAATAAACCACGGCTTACGTTGTTTATTACTAAGTGCGTATCTTACCTAAATGATATGATACTCGTATGTATGTATTTCAAGTTAGTTTTTACTATGACCTGAGTGATAAACCACGGCTTACGTTGTTTAATACTAAGTGCGTATCTTACCTAAATGATATGATACTCGTATGTATGTATTTCAATTTAGTTGTTACTATGACCTGAGTGATAAACCACGGCTTACGTTGTTTAATACTAAGTGCGTATCTTACCTAAATGATATGATACTCGTATGTATGTATTTCAAGTTAGTTGTTACTATGACCTGAGTAATAAACCACGGCTTACGTTGTTTAATACTAAGTGCGTATCATACCTAAATGATATGATACTCGTATGTATGTATTTCAAGTTAGTTGTTACTATGACCTGAGTAATAAACCATGGCTTACGTTGTTTAATACTTAGTGCGTATCTTACCTAAATGATATGATACTCGTATGTATGTATTTCAAGTTAGTTGTTACTATGACCTGAGTAATAAACCACGGCTTACCTTGTTTAATACTAAGTGCGTATCTTATCTAAATGATATGATACTCGTATGTATGTATTTCAAGTTAGTTGTTACTATGACCTGAGTAATAAACCACGGCTTACGTTGTTTAACACTTAGTGCGTATGTTATCTAAATGATATGATACTCGTATGTATGTATTTCAAGTTAGTTGTTACTATGACCTGAGTGATAAACCACGGCTTACGTTGTTTAATACTGAGTGCGTATCTTACCTAAATGATATGATACTCGTATGTATGTATTTCAAGTTAGTTGTTACTATGACCTGAGTGATAAACCACGGCTTACGTTGTTTAATACTTAGTGCGTATCTTACCTAAATGATATGATACTCGTATGTATGTATTTCAAGTTAGTTGTTACTATGACCTGAGTGATAAACCACGGCTTACGTTGTTTAATACTAAGTGCGTATCTTACCTAAATGATATGATACTCGTATGTATGTATTTCAAGTTAGTTGTTACTATGACCTGAGTGATAAACCACGGCTTACGTTGTTTAATACTAAGTGCGTATCTTACCTAAATGATATGATACTCGTATGTATGTATTTCAAGTTAGTTGTTACTATGACCTGAGTGATAAACCACGGCTTACGTTGTTTAATACTAAGTGCGTATCTTACCTAAATGATATGATACTTGTATGTATGTATTTCAAGTTAGTTGTTACTATGACCTGAGTGATAAACCACGGCTTATGTTTTTTAATACTAAGTGCGTATCTTATCTAAATGATATGATACTCGTATGTATGTATTTCAAGTTAGTTGTTACTATGACCTGAGTGATAAACCACGGCTTACTATGTTTATTACTAAGTGCGTATCTTACCTAAATGATATGATACTCGTATGTATGTATTTCAAGTTAGTTGTTACTATGACCTGAGTAATAAACCACGGCTTACCTTGTTTAATACTAAGTGCGTATCTTACCTAAATGATATGATACTCGTATGTATGTATTTCAAGTTAGTTGTTACTATGACCTGAGTAATAAACCACGGCTTACGTTTTTTAATACTAAGTGAGTATCTTACCTAATTGATATGATACTCGTATGTATGTATTTCAAGTTAGTTGTTACTATGACCTGAGTGATAAACCACGTCTTTCATTGTTAAATAATATCCACTTCATGTTTTTTTCTACTTTTTATAACACTAGTAAGATACTATAAGTGTATCATGATTGGTTCTAATGAATTAAATCATAACATAATTACTGCAACTGTATGTATAAACCCATTTAGTACAGTTGTAAGTTCTAATACGACTTGACAACTCTAGATAGTTTATCTCACACCATAGCTATACCAGAATACTTCATGTAGAGATGCCATTTCGGTAAGATGAGTGGGAGAACAGAAAGGGGGGAGGACTTACACCCTGGTTATTACGTAGCTGACAGTTTCAGAGGGTGTTATGATTTATCTACTTTAAATGGCCATTTACGTAGCATTGTAAATCTAAACCACACAGAGCCATACAAAATGCCAGGTTAATGCTTTAAGTTTATGACGCCACGCTTGTGTTATAAATTCCTATGTGAAATTCCATCGGATATCAAATTCCATCGGATATCAAATAATTTATTACACTCGGCTCATTGGCTACACACTTCCTATTTTTTTTACGTAAATCTTTCTTTACATTTACGTCATCATTAAAAAAATATGACATCTTATAAGAAATATATTTCTGTGACGCTATACTGCAACCAATTTTTATTGATAGAATATGAAATAACAAATAGCGGGAAAAATATTATTGTAAAAAAAAAAGTACCAAAGTTGAAAAACTAGTAAATATGTGTAAAAATAATATAGTGACTAGTAAAATAGATAAACGCAGACAAGTTTAAAATAGTTGAGTATAAAATAACAATAAAAAATGTGATTATAAGTGGATTCACTTTTTGATGGCTGAACAAAACTATCCTGTCCAATTCCTATAAATGGATAATTTATATTAATTTACAAAAACCTATCGCTGCAAACATAAAGGTTTTACATAACTTTGCAACGTTTTTAAAGTGGAATAACTCGTTATAGTTATTAACTGATAGCACATTATTATTGTTTATGTTTTGTGAATACTTTATAGTAAATTATGTGCAGTTGAATAAATAAAAACACTACCCAACATTCGAATTAAACACTTTGATATATGGTCTGCAATAAGTGTATGAATAGTACCCATTTCAATTTGTTAAATTCAAATTACTATTTAATTAAGTGAAGTGTCTCGAGTTGAACAATAAGTAAAATTGGGAATCCCATATCCTTAGACTTTCCTTTTTGCCATTATGTAGGACATTGGTTCGTTCTATTTATGACCAACTCTTCCCTCTAAAGATAACAGTTTTGTTTAGTTCAGTCTTCATTTTATATACAGTCAAGTAACTTTGCAATAATGTTAATACTTAAAAGCAAGCTCTGAAAATTGTTTACCTCGAAATAAATCGTTTAGTTTATCAGTCACTTAATCAAGTCATGGGGATGCAAAACATGGATTAATCCTTGCGAGCAGTTGCCAACCTCTAATGTGTGCGATACAGGCATAGCGAAGGAAGTGGACGACGTACTTCAGTAGCCTAAGATCGCTCTTTACTTATCCAAACTCGTAGAAACCGCAGTGTTTACAGCTAGGATTCTTCAGGTGGACGTCCAACAGGCACACTTGTTTCAACGCAGACAATACGCAGGAGACTCCGGGAACGTAATTCGTGATCCAGAGTGTCCAAAAATGTCTGAAACTTCCTCAAAATCATAAGCACAACTTTACGCCTCATGGGCTCATGATCATACGGATGTGGCACTTGACATTGGAAGGTTGTTTGCTGATGAAATATGAATATGTCTGCACAGTCCAAATGGCCGCTGTAGTGTGTGCAGATGCTCAGGATAACACAATGATAAGAATAATTTGACATTCAGAGGTCTATGGAGGTGGTTATATTTCAATTTGGGATGGAATTACTTATCTCCAACGACTACTGTTGGATATGTTTAGTAACAACACTACAAACAGTCAGATGTATGTACATTGATATGGTTCTTCAGTCTATTATGATACTGTACCTTTAAATCAATAAATTGGACAAGAGTTCACATACGTTAATGAGAATGCCCACTCACACTGCTAAAGAGCGAACAATTTTTTTTCGCCAACATGCAATACGTCTCATGATGTTATGACAGTTGCCAAATCTTAATCCTGTAGAAAATTTGTAAGATTATCTGAAGAGGCAAAGTACAGATCATGCTGTTAACCCTGACAACTTTTAAGAGCTTCGAGACGCTGTTAGTAGTCAACCGCCAAGTGTTGATGGTTTAATGGAGTCTCGTTCTTCGAGAGGCTGTTAGTAGTCAACCGCCAAGTGTTGATGGTTTAATGGAGTCTCGTTCTTCGAGAGGCTGTTAGTAGTCAACCGCCAAGTGTTGATGGTTTAATGGAGTCTCGTTCTTCGAGAGGCTGTTAGTAGTCAACCGCCAAGTGTTGATGGTTTAATGGAGTCTCGTTCTTCGAGAGGCTGTTAGTAGTCAACCGCCAAGTGTTGATGGTTTAATGGAGTCTCGTTCTTCGAGAGGCTGTTAGTAGTCAACCGCCAAGTGTTGATGGTTTAATGGAGTCTCGTTCTTCGAGAAGCTGTTCATGGAAGCTATGCCAGGAAGTTTGCGGCAAGACACATTGTTGCTAATAAAACTTTTATTATTCAGATAAGCAGGGATAGGATCCTTACTATGACTATTGAAAGCTTGTAATATGTACAGCTGAATATATCATGTAAATAAATAATCAGATTATTCTTTTGGTTTTATAAACTATAACATATTTAGTAAATTTCATTTTCTTTATAACAAAATCCATGTTTTAAACCGCCCTTCTAATTATATCGTTACTTTAATCAATTAGCTAAACTCTGAAGATGATACTGAGGTCCTTGACAATATAAATTTCATAACGTCTTTTTAAATATAGTTCACTAATTTTCTTTCAGAAGTATTTGGTAAACTCTTAACATTATTGTTGGCCGAAATAGGATGAGCAGTTTGATATTGTAGGTCGAACTACATATCAATTCCATGGAGAACTTGCTTCAATACCATACTTGTTTATTGAATTACTTGTTACAAATATTAGTTCATAGGCAGTTATAACTGCTAATAAAGATAATTAATTGCTAAATTACCAATTTCTATTTGTTCTTTACTGTAAAGTGATGTTCGTTCTAAGCATTTTTTTATTTTATTTTATTTACATGCTTTGATACAGTTAAGATACCATTTACACCAAAGCAGTTCAATCCATTATAAAGTTCACTGTGGGGGTCTTTGAGCTTACTTCATTTTCTTATAGATTAAAAGTATTAATACTTTCTCATAAATAAATACGACAAAAAATAAATAATAATAATAAACAACAATAGTAATAACCTACCTACGAATTAACATTTTTTTCTATTTAATAGACTATGTAAATTGATAACAAATAATAAATAACAATGATAATAATAAATAACAATAGTAATAACTTGTAAATGAATAAAAAATTTGTGACTAGACTATGTAAAATGATAACCAACAATAGATAAACATATAACAAGAAATACCACTAACGATTCTTCATTGACACACATATAAAGTGCAAAAATAGAGCTTGAATACAATGTAATTAAATAAAAATAAAGAATATAGTACAATAATAATTTAGTGATGGACAGTAAAATAGTTTATTAATGTATATAACATTATTAACCCGGCTAAACATTTTGATTTAAACACTTTTGTAGAGTCAAAGAATAAGTCTAAATCATTATTGACTGAAATTAGTATATTGAAGGATCTCATAAGTTGAAAAAGAGGCGAAGAGGCGCGTGAGGCTGTACGACAGTGAGGGAGAGAGAAGAGGAGTTTATTTCTACTCCGAAAAGAGGGAACACTGAAAGACAGACCGGCTAGGCTAGAGGCGTCCCCAACCCCAGCGCCAGTCTATACAGGAATACCAGACCCATGAGTGTTCTCCTCAGGGCCAGACTCTGAAACCCAAACATCACTAGCAATTCATGATGTGGAATTGTATACGTGTAGACATTAAAACATTTATAAAATAAAAATCGTAAAAAACGTTTCTGAATTCTTTCTAGTGCATCTCTATACGTTATATGAAATGGATTCCAAATCACTGCACCACTCTCTAACCTCAACCTGACCAATGAGAGATAAAGCGTAATTAAAGTTTCAGTGTTTCTAAAATTTATACTTTGTCTAAAAATGAAACCCATCAATTTGGAACAAGAAGCTATGCATGGCTCAACATGTGGATTAAAAGATAATGTATGAGTCAAATATACTCCTAAATCCTTAATCTTATTTACTCTACTAATTAGAACTCCATTTAAAAAATAATTACAATTTTGATTGTCCTGATCTCTAGTAAAAGTCATTAAATAGCAATTCAAAACATTAAAAGTCATTTTATTATTTCTGCTCCATTCAAAAACACTGTCTAAATCATGCTGTAAACTAACGGCATCTTCAGGTCTCTTTGTACGTTTAAACAATTTTAAATCATCGGCAAATAATAGTGCCTTAGCAGACGAAATGCAATCACTTAAATCGTTAATTAATGTCGTAAAAATAGAAGGCCCCAAATTAGAACCCTGTGGTATTCCCGATTGAACTGTGAAAGTAGATGATGAAGCCTCATTATAAGAAACAAACTGTTTTCTATTTACAATATATGATTTGAAAAAGCATAGCAAATTATTTGAGACGCCATAAAAATGCAGCTTTTTTAATAAAATTGAGTGATCGACTTTATCAAACGCCTTGGCCAGGTCAAGGAACAAAGTTTCAGTCCGAGTGACAAAGTCCAACCCCGAGGAAACATAAGTAGTAAAATTTAATACGTTTGTATTTACAGATCTGCCTAGTACAAATTCATGTTGACAGTCGGAAATGTATTTTTCAAAGTGACCAAATAAATATTTATGTATAATCATCTCAAATAATTTTGCTGGAACCGACAAAACTTCCACTGGCCTGTAGTTAATAATTTGATCTCTCTTAACGGCTTTAAAAATCGGAGTTACTTTAGTATCCTTCCATTTCTCAGGAAATATTTTTGAATTTAGACTTAAATTAAATAAAAATGTGAGGGGGTTGATTAATAACTCCGGACAACCTTTAAATAAATACTGTGGAAGTAAATCAGGACTTGTGGTACACTTTGACTTCAATCTTTTAATAGCATTCTGTACATCCTGACAACAAAGGTGAGGCAGTGTGAGCCAGGACACGCCAGACCGACACGGCCCCTCCACCGCACACTCAACACTGGGCTCGTTCACATACTGTGCATACACTGAACTAAAGTAATCAGCAAACGCATTTGCCACCGTCACTCCGCTATCGTATTTTACTCCATTGTGTCATGCAACAAACATTTTATTTTTCTCCGTCTTTTTATTTTTTATAAAATTCCAAAATTTCTTACTGTCAATATTTATATCATTTTCCAAATTAATAATATAATTAAGATGAGCTAAATTTATTTCATTTTTTACTAAGGTATGTTGGGATTTGAATAAATTATAATTTTGTACAGAACTATTTTTTTCCATTGTCTTCTCAATTTTTCTTTACGTTTCAAATTAAATATTATAGAAGGTGTAAACCAAAAAAGGTACTTAGATTGTTTCTTATTTCTCAAAGGACAACATTTATCAAGAATATTATAAATTTGGTTGTAAAAATAATCTACGGCTTCATCAATATCTTCAAGCTAATACAAATTCGACCAGTCAACCCTAGATAATTCTTGATATATTTGCAAGAATTTGGCTCTCCGATAACAGTAGCCAGCTGGTCGAATTGACCTTGACCGATAAGATAACAGAATAACAGTTACAACACTCACCTCTAGGGCCGGGTGATAGGGATCCTCCCCGACTAACTCCTCTTCACATCTTCATACAATTACTTCCTCTTCCTTATTTGTGATTATCAAATCTAAGGTTTTATTTTGGAAATTGCGAATATCGTTTTTTAAAGTTAAGCTATTTATATACAAAAATATAGACAATTCTTTACACAGTAAATCACCATCATATAAGTAATAGTCTTTGCCATTAACTGATAAATTGAAATCTCCTAAAATGAGAATGCGACTATTTATTGAACGTTTCAATTGAATAAAGAGATCAAAACAGTTTAATAAATCCCCAGAGATGACCTAGACCTAAAATGAACTACACAAATGTAAAACGTGTTTCCTTTGTTATTTGACGCAAACACACTCACATACCGGTATTGTATCATTAAAAATCTCCATCCTAATGCACAATAAATCATTGTATACTGCCAACAGAACCCCTCTACCTCCTTGCCTCCCTGTTACTTCTAGATTTCTTTCACGTCGAAAACATGTGCCTGTTATCTAGAAACTATAATATAACTAGAGTAAATATAAGAGGTGAAATAATAAACACTCATAATTATCCAATGACATTTTAAAATATACTTGAGGCCTTTCGAGAACAACATTTTAAATATCAAAAGCAAAAAAAAAAAATAACTGTTATTAAAAGCCCCAAGTATATTTTAAAATACCGTTGGAAAATGTACGTATGTTTTTTTTATGTATTCATACTATAAATATTCAGTATGTGAGTTTCTTCATCATACTTCTAAAGAAGTCTGAAGGGTCGGTGTGGAATGGTATCCAGGGTTTGGGAGTTGAGCAAGGGAGAACATCGTGTATCAGACTTTTTACATTGCCACAAAATCATATCAACACTTCGTGGTTTAGAGACTAGTCTAAGCTGTAGAACACTAGACTCTTGATAAATTGCCTTTTCTAAGGGACGGTCAACGTTAGTTAGTTAGTAGCCGTCTACACTAGTACACGGCCCATATAAGACCAACCAGCGTCTTTTTAATGAACTTTCCACAGCAACTAAAAAAGCTAGTATCAAGCCTGCACTAATAAGGGATGTGAGAGTTCCTGTGATAGCTACAGACCGATAGCTATCCTTTCGACTATATCCAAGAGCTTTGAGTTGGCAGACTTTGATAGATTGTCAAGTTTTCTTAGTGAAATATTTTCTCTCCTAAGCCATGCGGACTCCGGCATGCATGTGTCTGGTTTGTTATTTGACCTTAGCAGCGCCTTCACCATGATGAACCCCGAGATTTTGTGTGAAAACATATTTTTGACATAGTTAAAACAAGTGTTGCTCCATACTGGTTTTCCTCGTATCGTGGAGAAAGGATACAGGTCGTTGAGGACGACTCCATCTACAAGGCTGATTGTTTTCGATCCAGTTTTTTTCAGAGGCCCTAAATTTTAAATGAGTGCCTCAGGGATCAATTCTCGATCCGATTCTTTTTTTATTGTTCGTGAACGATCTTTCAGCCAATATCCAACTTGCTAGTGTCTGTAAATATTCTGATGACACTTCACTGTACATGTCTGACTCTAGTTTTCAATATTTGAAGCAAACATCTTTCCTTGGATCAAACAGATTAAATCAGTGCTTTAATGACAAATTAAAACACTGAAAATCACAATTGTTATAAAAAGCGATACCTCAAATTCTCTACGTCTACCCTGAAAAGAGATTCGAATTCAATCTTATGCTGGGTTACACTGTTATTTCTCCATCTGCTAGTGTGAGGTTTCTCGGTATGGTGGTAGATGAGAGGTTGAGTTTCCATCACCATATTGATTATGTGGCTAACAAAATAAGTGTTAGCCACACTTTATGATGCGGTCCCTTGCAAGGTTAGGGCAAGCGTATAGTCTTCTCTCTGCATATTACTTCTTATATTTACCTATTTGGGGAGGTGAAAATCAAAGAACATTATTTTTCTTTAAATTACAGAGACCTATTAGAGTCGTATTCTTCTTAGACGTTGCCAGTACTGTAAATGTTTCTTCAAGTAAACAAATATATTAACGTTCCCTTCAATTTACATTTTGGAGTCACGGTGAAGAATAAGAAGAATATTTGTTTATCTGATTCAACTACTTATTACTATTACACCTAAAACTAACTAAAATTGTGAAATAAAAATAATTTAATAATACTGAAGCATAAAACGTCTATTAAAAAAACACACATGAACTTTATACTGGAATAACACTATTTAACAGTCTACTCAGCACACTGAAGTTGGAGAGAAACATTTTTAAGCGTTAAGTAAAAGCTATTTGGCTCGACCTCTGCTGTTACAGCGTTCATTAGAGTATTAATAGTATTCGTCTGTAGAACCAAAGTTTAGTGTTCTGTAAGAAAATTGAGTGCTAAGCCGAGATTCGAGTGTTAGAAGTTTATATTTATATATAAGTTTACCTTTGACGAGACTAATGCTTGTAAAATGTAGTACTGTATGGTCAAAATATGAAATAAATGAAATGTAAAACAAATTTATCGGTTTTCAATGTGTATATATTTTCTTTGAATGCTCATTTAACAGTTTTTAAACATTTGAAAACTCATTAAAATAAAACTTGGTTAAACATTTAGCTGGCGAGACTTAGTTAAAACTCTGTTAGTGTACATTAGAAACGACAAGAATGGTATTTTTGTGGATTTGGAACATAATTCTGTAATTAGGAATATAAATTCATTGAAAGCGTAATAGACTGATACTATATAATATTTGTTATATTGCACATTTATTTACAAATATTATATAGCTTAGGTTGACTTAGGTAGTGGCAACGTGTTACGTGTGTGATTGGATATTTTTACTAAAATAGCATATATTAATGTTGCATTCATTTGCTAAGTATATATTTAGTGATTTGTATTTAATAAGGTGTAAAATCACTTCAATGGGACATACATAAAGCCACTATTGGTGTTCTCAGCGTAGGATCAATTTATCTGTACGTGTATGAGTAGGTGGGTCAATACCACTGTATATGTATGAGTAAGTGGGTGGTCAATATAACTGTACAATGTACAGGTCTTAATATACAAATAAGACTGTATTTGTATGTTATTATGTAAAAATATGTCTCTCTTTACATTCATATATCATAATGAATTAACAAAGGTATTAACTGGTCAGGCAGTAAAATCACCCGTGATTAAAGGAATTTATATCATTCAAACTCAAACACTAAATATACACAGTATACGTTATTGCTTAGGTTACTGTATACTGTAATTGCATATAATATATATTCTAAAATATTATTATATGCAATGAATGACAAATAGTTCCCAAAAAGATTAGTGCTTGATTTGTCTAGGAATTGTTGTTTGTGTTTAGTATTAAGTATTTTAAAAAGATAATAAATATTGGTAATAGTGAAAAAACTATTTTTATATGCATAAAGAAGCTTCCATCAAAATAAAACTGTCAACTAATGTATAGGGTTGTGTGTAAATACTTTACATAGGGTTGTTACAAAGAATTTTAACACCCAGCAATTTTAACCGATTTATTTGTGCAAAACAAAGCTACATATAACTCTATTCTACTTATAACAAAATAAAAAAAAAAAAAAATAGTGCTACACCACAGTTGTGACAACTTAGCAAATTAGGTGTTAATTGTCACTAATAAACAACCTCAACGCTATTAATTTTCCTCATACTCACTGCTTTGTGAGTAATTATGAATGAAAGCTCGCTTCACATTCTCGGTAATCCAGTTTTGAAGATAGTTCAATTTGGATTTATATTCAAATTATTATATTTAAAATATTATATTAAATGTATAACATAAATAACACTGCAGTCATAAAGCCTGTACAGACAGCTCAGTAATTTTGTTCTGTTAAATAATATATCTTGAGTTTCTATATGGGTAATATATTGTTCTCTGTTTAATCTCTGCTGAATAGATAATTAGAGTTAAATGCTTACCCAAATAGTTCCCGATATATGATGTATTGACTAAAATAAATATGTAAGATATGACTTTTTATTTATGTTAATTAATTATTACTCTTTAGGTATACCAAAACCACAGTTACTTAACTAATATAGTGACTGTATATGTTTTTCTTAGACTGTATCGTTTACTTTACATCGTAAACCCCCCTTACATCAGAGGTGTAGCTTGGCTTGTTTGTAACACAAGATGATTCTCAGCTGTAACCTGACACTTGTGGAATAACTGAACTAACACTTTAATAACACTCGCTTTAGAATGAGGAATACGACATGCAAGTTACTTAAAGAAAATGTGACGTCTATTTTATAAATTGGCTTGTGACGTATTCATAATAGTATATTTACAGTATGTTTGGTTATTAATTAACTTAGATGTCAACAATCCCGTTAAAAATAACTATGTTGGTAAAATTATTTGCTTTTGTTAAACTGAAAAAATGTATTTTTTTTGTTTTTGGTTCGACATTTTTTTTGACAAAAACTTAATTTATTACTTCTCATGTGCCTAGTACGAACAGTAGGCCGATAACTACTTCAAACAGCCTTCACATGAAAACATAAAAACCAGTTACAATTTCCATCTCATCATGTTCAGTTAATCAAGTTTATTTCAATGATTTTTGTAAATAACACAGTTTTTCTCTCTTTGAGGAAACTGTGATTTTGTCAACTATTCATGTCAATATACGTACTGAGTCTCCTTGACGCATTCAATGAAGATAAATATGTTTTGATGAAGATTAATCAATTGAATTTATTTTAAAATCTTTCAAATGAGTTTGTCGTTCCACTTAAATACATAGTTTGCACTTAAATACATCCTGCATTCTAACCTACCACGCAGCTCAGTCCTGGTACTCTTACATTAGGGTTGGTTACACCCTGTTGACGGGGCTTGGTCTATAGATGGAGTGTTTCCGTATCAATGTATCTATTATTTCTTATATACATATAAGAAATAATATATACATTGATATATACAGAAACGTGTATATATACATACACGTTTCTGAGGTGCCTGCAGTCGATTTATCTGCATGATCTCGAGTAGTCTGGTAATAGGTATCTAGCGATAGAGACTTTGATTATTGGAGTCAATTCTGACATTTTGCTGCATCCAAAGGTGATAACTGATCAACGAGTACAATAAAGCAACTGTTGAGTTAAAAAATGGCTGTTTCATATCTGTTAGAATAATGAGTAAAAACTGATACATTTTCATTAACATGATATAATTGATAACTTAATAGCCTCTCTAAATCCCTAGATAAAAACACATAAAGCGTGAACATTTCAAATTAAACATATGAAGTGATATTATATGTTCACTTTAGTGCTTCTCACACATTACTGTCAGTGGTCTACAGAGAGGTTAATTATATTGAAAAATATTTCACTGACTTGAATGATATAACACAAAATTTAGCCAATGGCATTTAGATTCTGACTCAGGGGATAAACATATAATAAATAAATATTACAATCGTAAAACGATGAGTTAATTTACTGAAATTGTGCTCAGGGGCAACAATTCTTCAAAATGCTAAGTTAAAACGTTCGAATCTTAACTGAAAATTGGTACTTCGATTATTGAACAAAGCTCACACAAAATTCTGATCGGTCAGGTGTCAGTAAAATAAAGATAAATATAACTGTACTTTAATAGGACAATTTATAATCTAATTTAATAAATTTTAATAAATCATATAACAGTTATAAATTAAGCAAATAATTACAAAAACAACTTCAACATAAATGTATGTATTAATACAGTGTGGAATGATTTGTTTTAACTCTCCTGTGCAATACATTAGTGTTAAAAATATACCATACCAAATGTATGTAATAGTACTCATTAGATCGGCCTAAATATATAATTAGCATTGTTAAAATAGGTACGTAACAGTACAATGTATAAAATCACTGGTGATGTGGGGGAAGGGAGGCAGTGACTGCCACAGGTGCACAGCACATGCTGTAACCTAAAACGCTATCATCCAATTACGCGTAACATAATTTTGCTTATACATTTTTAAAATTTTTAAAAGTTGTTCTTATACTATTAGAATGAATCCTTATTTAAACATAAAGATGATGCAACACACCCACTTTTTCCTTCCTGAAAAACGTCTACTCATGGTTTAGTTATGAAATAAATCGTTTCTTTCGCCAAAACAAATGAATCATACAAGTATCATTATGCACCACAATAATTATGTTTGCTATTATTATCATAAGGAAACATGTTTTATGTATTATTATTTGCCTTCAATTAACATTTTATTTTCGAACCAATATCTGCCACGTAGCCATCTAGTCCTACAGACGATTGTTATCACCCAAAACTATTATTATTATCATCATTAACGAATGTTGTCATATTTCTTTTTTTATAGCTTATATTGTTGTGTTTTGCATGTTTTTACTTTAATTTATTGCTGTTTGCCTGTTGAGCAATTTTATGATATTTTCCATGCTAATTAACAGTGTTTAAAAGAATGATTAACACTATTGTGCATGAACACTATTGAACCTCGTTTTATTATTTTTAAGTTAATCAATGCTGTATTGTAATTGGAAGATTTTCAAAACAAATCAATAACGACTCTACAGGTAGCAAGGGCAACCTTTTAATTCTTAGAGCTGAATCTTTTTACTTGTAATTCATGGCTTCACGTGATGTTGTGGATAGCATTATTGTAGTTTTAAGAATAAAATGGTTAATTCTGAGTAACCTTTTTTTAAATATAAACATTAGGAATAACACTAGCAATACAAATTCCTCTCTACCCTCTATCGGCATGTTCAATTTGGGTGATTTAAGTTAGGCCAATATCCTTAAAAATGCATTCTTTGATGCCGAACTCTGACTTTATTATCGAACTAGGAAGATTTTGTAAAACTGATCAAATGTTTTAAGCACAACAATTTTGGTACACACGTGTTCCGATGTTATGTACAGTAGAAGTAATGTAATCATAGGATTGGCAAACGTTTTACATTCAAGTACTTGGAAGGAGTTAACTGTTGTATAAACAAAGTACAACAAATTGTAAAAAGTACCTGTTACAGAGACATTGTCATTGTCATTATACACACGAATCAATTGAAATTAACAATTAAAATGTACTCTGGATGAACAAATACATATGATAACGAATCTACTTTCAAATGTTTTATAATAGTTTGACTCAATTACAATCTGATACGGAGCAGATCATTTAGTCACGCCTTAATAAATAATATATAATTTTATCTGCTTGCTCTTCTTTGATCTTAGCTTTCAATATATAGTTTCGGTTTCTTTCTCTTCAAATTATTATACATGCCAAGTTAAATATTTTTAGCGAGTATTATAATATTTAAAATAAGAAATGTAGTTTCAAGAGTTTTTGAAAGTCGTTTATAGTAAATATAAGTTTACCGTTACTGTTGCAATACGTATTGTGTTAATTATTTTATAAAGAACCTTAAACATATAATCTCTGTTCAGTATCTGCCAATTATTACACGTGAAGAAATTGTGTAGGTTTTATAAAGCAGCCATTTAAATATTTATAATGATACTTAAAACCATGAGTTGCAAGCCTTATATTTTAGTATACAAACAATAAAACCTGTTTGTGTTGGATGAAATATGAAAAGTTTAGTTATGATGATCTTGTTATTTATTTTACACTATTATTAACTACGTCATAATGTAAATTAACCCTTAAGAAGTATAGTTTATTAAAAGTATCCATCTAAACCAATTAAAACACTATTAAACGCAAAATATCTCGTACAGGCTGTTAAATTAAAGATTTTCTTAAATAACAGGTTGTAACTTATATATAAATATAGTAAATAAGCTGTGTTGATTTTTAAATCATTTTTCAATAAAAATATAAAAAAGGTACGAGATTATCAAAAATATATTCAAAGAATGGTTTACTTTTTGTTCAGGACAATCACTGCTTTAGAACGCCGAAGCTATAAAATCAGTTGTTCCTCAAGCAGTAAAATACAAATGAGGTACGTAAACCCCCCCCCCCCCCCCAAAATAGCACGAGTCAACTACGTTCCACGTGGTGCAGGTTACTGAATTTAAATGGTTTTCTTTCTTTTAATTGTCCCTAATGTTTTATCCAACATGCATTACTTTTCCCAATATCTCATACTTGTTGTACAATCTACAGTAACATACTATTTTGTTACTGTTTCCAAATTACATTTTTACTATTATTTGCCATATCTTATGGTATACGGCGTGCCTAAAGAGAATTTTACTGAATGTCTGCTGATATTTTTAGGTTTCATCTCTAAAAAAATATCAATTGTTAAAAGGTAGTGTACGTGTATGAGTGGGTGGAAGGGCCTTACGTAAGTGGTTTTATTCAGTAGATAAGACCATAATAAATATATATTAAACCATTCTTTAAATATATATTTAGTTATAGTTAGTATTATAACTAAATAGTGCAGCTACAACTATATTCCCTTGCCAAGGTAAAAATGGTAAATTAACTGATGTTTCGTGTATTTCTATTGATAGGCTGACATATTTTGTACAAGGACACTTCTATGTGTACATAGAACTATTCTATACATTTTTAATGTTTCTTAGTATTCTTTAGTTTCCTTGCTCTACGTAATCGATTATTTTGTGATAAAAAGTTCTACGTACTTATGAATATGTTCTTAACTCAATGCTTATTTTAAAATTATATAATTCAAAAAATGTCAGTTTCTTTCAAAGTTCAAAATGCAGTGAAGATTGAATGTAATTTGTATCTTAAAAGTGTTATGTTCTAGAATAAAATGTTTCCCCTGGACAAAATATTGTAGTTGTACGCAACATGTTCTGTAACTGTGAATACCAAGTAAAGTATTCTGTGTTATCTGAGTGCCTTCCATTTATTGTTGATGCAATATTGCTACTGTGTTCATCTTGCCTAATCATGAGTTCTAACGGCGCTCTCAATACTTCGTGTTTATGAAATTTATTAATTTATTCAGAATACAACAAAATAAATTTGAAAATATCCATTTCAAAACCATAGGTCATTATGAAGTTCCTCTTAACTTGGCGAATATTAACGATTAATTTGTTAGTAATATAAATAGTTTTTAATTAGCATAATACGTGTTGGTACATATACAGTACAAGTAAACGTCACACAACACAAATTTATTACAATATAAGCACAAAATGCACAAATATATTACAATTCAAGTACAAATACTATAGTGATCGATTTCGGTGAACCACGCTCACCTTCCTCAGACCAGAGGGATTGACAAAAGAATGGAAAATTGGTAGTATACTTAAACAATTTGCATATGTTTAATGTCTGATAAAACATTACAACAGTAAACGTTTTATACCTAAGGTTACAATACATTTTGCGTGCAAGTATAATTTAGCTCTTTAATTCAATCGAAATAACTTATTTACTAAGCGCTTAAAAAGTGTAAAAAAATCTTGTTAGACAGTTTAATAAAACTGTATATCTTGAGAATACTAGGATTAGTATAATTTATTTAGTGTTATATTTAAAATAGTAATGATACTGTATAGTAACTTTTTATTTAAAAAGAACAAATGCGCCATGGTAGTCTTTACTATAGTAACTTTACCAAATGCCCTTAAATGATAATTGTTTACATTTGGGGGATTCTTAAGATACATTTAACACTAAATTATATTTCTTGTGTGGTATTAAAGATTTTCAATCATTCAAAAACTTTCCAATACTTTCCAAATTTTATAAATAAGTGAATCATCAAATTAAAATTGTTATTAAAATTTATATCTTTCGTCAAACACTACAATATTGATACAATGCAAGTTAATGTGTTATAGTTCGACTGGTAAATTGTCATTTTACTTGTTTCAGAGACTGAGCAGTCTTGGGGAGTAACATACTTCTTGGGTACCGAAGTGAACTGAGAGAGGTAAGGTCATCTTTCTCGCAAGTGCATGTTTTTATTTTAACTGGATAGCATTAAAATCTTTTTAAAACTTCTTTGTTACAATTTCAATTAGCAATAAACTAATATTCAATGCTTTATCAATTTAGGGTGAAATGTATTCTATTTGTTCAATTAATATTATTAAAAACGACGAGCATACTATTAGAAAATATTTTAAAATATGCAAATTGGATATATGTAATGTAAAATGTAATAAGTTTTGAAATAGATTAACCGAAAATAATGCTAAACAATTTCATTAATAATTACATTTATAATATAAAATGAAGTGCTATTATGATGCGATGTCGTATCATAACACATTAAGCATAATGAACTTCTCTACTACATGGGGTGTGACAGCTCAGCTGGCCTTCACAGTGGAAGTACTGTTGTGGTGGAAGTCCATTTTGTGAACAAACATGATGACACGATCAAGAACAATTCTGCCATTGGACCATCACATCGTTAAGCAAAGTAAATATAATACTTGCTGTCATAATTTATTACTTTTTTCATGGGATATTGTTATATTTATATATATTAAAGGATGACTTTGGGTAACAAAGTTGTTAAACTCTCACTAACTGTTGGATCATGTATAGGCCTACTGGACAGAGTAACTGCTAGTTTCCTGTGTTTCTCTCGTTGTTGTGTTATAAACTGTAAAATCCTGAACAATGTGATCTTTCTACATACAAGGTGGAAAAACAAATATGGAAACGCTTTCAGAAATTTTCTATGACTGCACTTTTAAAAGTGAAATCTTGTAAATCGTCATGGCTACAAAGAACACACTTTTTAAAGCCATTATCGACATTTCATCTTATTAGGGGGACGGCCTGAGAGCAATTAAGCGAAAATCTTCAGTGTAAGCCTAGGTGGAGTGTCGTATCAAATTAAAGGTCCATTTAAGATAAATTAATTGTAGCAAACAGGACTTGGAAACTTTCAATATAATCCTTTCATTGAAATGTGTCTCACTCAATGTTTAATATTTAGGTTCAGCTAAGCCTAATTACACAAATATATAGTGATGATAGTTTAAATCAGTTTTAGTAATACTGATTTAAATAATTGTAATACTTTTGTTGGATAGTAATTAATTACAAGTCAATAAAATTAAATGTAAAATAAATATAATCAAAAACACTGATTGAATATGAATATAAACAGTTTACTATATAATGATGTGTAGTACATTTTGAAATTAACTGATAAACAATACCTATTTCAACTCGCCCGTCTGCTTGAACTTCGCATAAACTGTGCGGGACGATCAGAAACACATTGCCTTGGTGTTTATTACTCTTATCTGGTGTACTTTTTACTAGCTGGTTCTTCCGTTTAGGGTGGTACATTTGTATTTATGAATGATAAAGTACTCAACATTCCTTTTCACAAATAAAGTCCAGCGTATTACAAAAACTGTCGAGCCTTAAAATTGAAATTAAAATGCTCATATTTAACTCACCAGACACAACTCGATAACAAGCAATAAACATATTATACTCACCTGACACAAGTCGGTAACAAACATATTATACTCACCAGACACAATTCGGTAACAAACATATTACACTCACCAGACAATTCGGTAACAAACATATTACACTCACCAGACACAACTCGGTAACAAACATATTACACTCACCAGACAAATTCGGTAACAAACATATTACACTCACCAGACAAATTCGGTAACAAACATATTACACTCACCAGACACAATTCGGTAACAAACATATTACACTCACCAGACAAATTCGGTAATAAACATATTACACTCACCAGACAAATTCGGTAACAAACATATTACACTCACCAGACAAATTCGGTAACAAACATATTACACTCACCAGACACAATTCGGTAACAAACATATTACACTCACCAGACACAACTCGGTAACAAACATATTACACTCACCAGACACAACTCGGTAACAAACATATTACACTCACCAGACACAACTCGGTAACAAACATATTACACTAACCAGACACAACTCGGTAACAAACATATTACACTCACCAGACAAATTCGGTAACAAACATATTACACTCACCAGACAAATTCGGTAACAAACATATTACACTCACCAGACACAATTCGGTAACAAACATATTACACTCACCAGACACAACTCGGTAACAAACATATTACACTCACCAGACAAATTCGGTAACAAACATATTACACTCACCAGACAAATTCGGTAACAAACATATTACACTCACCAGACACAATTCGGTAACAAACATATTACACTCACCAGACACAACTCGGTAACAAACATATTACACTCACCAGACACAACTCGGTAACAAACATATTACACTCACCAGACACAACTCGGTAACAAACATATTACACTCACCAGACAAATTCGGTAACAAACATATTACACTCACCAGACACAATTCGGTAACAAACATATTACACTCACCAGACACAACTCGGTAACAAACATATTACACTAACCAGACACAACTCGGTAACAAACATATTACACTCACCAGACAAATTCGGTAACAAACATATTACACTCACCAGACACAATTCGGTAACAAACATCAACTCGGTAACAAACATATTACACTTACCAGACACAATTCGGTAACAAACATATTACACTCACCAGACACAATTCGGTAACAAACATATTACACTCACCAGACACAACTTGGTAATAAACATATTACACTCACCAGACACAACTCGGTAACAAACATATTACACTCACCAGACACAACTCGGTAACAAACATATTACACTCACCAGACAAATTCGGTAACAAACATATTACACTAACCAGACACAACTCGGTAACAAACATATTACACTCACCAGACACAACTCGGTAACAAACATATTACACTCACCAGACACAACTCGGTAACAAACATATTACACTAACCAGACAAATTCGGTAACAAACATATTACACTAACCAGACACAACTCGGTAATAAACATATTACACTCACCAGACACAACTCGGTAACAAACATATTACACTCATCAGACACAACTCGGTAACAAACATATTACACTCACCAGACACAACTCGGTAACAAACATATTACACTCACCAGACACAACTCGGTAACAAACATATTACACTCACCAGACACAACTCGGTAACAAACATATTACACTCATCAGAAACAACTCGGTAACAAACATATTACACTCACCAGACACAACTCGGTAACAAACATATTACACTCACCAGACACAACTCGGTAACAAACATTAAAATGAATATTATAAAGTTATGAATATAATATATGACAATTATAAAGTTCAGTTTTTTTTTATACTCGTCTGGAATGAAATGTTCGTAGTAAAACAAATAGTATACGACAATCTATATTCGATTGTATTGAAATTTTATTTAATGAAACCTGAGTTAACAGAAGTGGCTCAGTGGCTAAGACTGTGGAGGTTAAGGTCTATGGTTCGAACATAGACTTATAGACTGAGCTATAAGTTGTTAATTCATTCGGTAAATAAAGTACACGTAATTCTGCAGGTTTGTTACCGAGTGAAGTATATAGCGAGTATAGTATGCATATACTGGCGAGTGAAGTTTTATTAAAAGTGATATCTTTAGTAGTGCATTTTAGGATATAAATTGCCAATAATAAGGGGTTTCTATTTTTATGTATATATACTATCTCCAGTTTATCCATAACTAGCATAACTTATTTGTATCATACTTAAGCGGTTAGTTTCATTAAGGGGTTAGTTGTCAAAACGACACAGTATTAGCTTTGTGAAGAATTTACAAGAATGTAAGACAACTTCTAATCTCATAATCTAGTGTACAGTTTATTTTAAAAGTAAACATGTTCATGTTTTTTTTTACTACTACTATTACTAATAAACCACTGTAATACTAATTTTCCAATGTATTAATAACCAGTGGATAGCTAATTTTTGGTCCGTTCACTTTTAGGCCTAGGCCACCTTAAATTGTTCCACAAACATTTTTTTCTTCCTTTTTTTTTTGTTTTTTATAAATATAAATAGCCGCCTCAAAACCCCCAGCTCAGCCGCCGGGAACAAAACTGGAACACACTGACCTGAGGACAGAAGACTTCTCCCACAAAGATGTAGAGCGGGTAGCGGGCGACTCCAGGCTCCAACATGGTCCTCAGGCCAGGCTAGCAGTGCAGAATGGTCGGCAATCCCCGGACGGCAGGCTGAGGGTGAAACGTCCTACTCAAGGACCCTGGAGTTTTAGTGTGTCTAGCCGATCATAACGAAATTCTGCAGGCAGCACAAGACAACTGAACAGACAGGCCAACCTGACCGAAGCTGGAACCCGGAACGAACGGATCCGGGCCAACGGCCACCAAATTACGCGAATCGCCGGGCAAAAGCGAATCTCAGGCAGCCCGGCAGACTACGACGAAAAAAACGAAATTTACCGGTCAAAAGACCCGGTACATTTTACAACGACTTTCAGACAGTATTTACACGACATTTAGCCAGTAGAATTCTGATCAAGAATAACCCAGAATAAACTTGCCAAGTCAGATTGTGTTACCTGAGATATGTATATTTAAAAAAATCATAACTACCATTTAACAGAAGACTTCAGTTATCTTAATATTTTCATAGTTGTTGGAACTTGTAACTGAAACACATTAACAATGGAGCGTTACCAGGATTAAAAATTTCTCCATCAAACAACAGTTTGTAACAAAGCTTTGCTTGTGTCTCAAATAATGAACAGATGTATTTCTACGAAGTCAATTGTCATTGTAAATTGCGTTGCCTATTGGACTGTTGTCCAATGTTCATGTTAATGTTAATGTTCTTAGTAAATGGGAGAGCGTTATTATGCTTTAAATTGTTTATAGGATGTGAATCCTCATTTTGAAAACATTTTTTACTAAATATTTCTAAGGAAAGGAAAGAAATGCTCTATATTTTACAATACTTTTGGAAACACGATAAACCTATTTACCTATAACTAGCATGATAATGAATGAAATAATGTTATAACGAAAGCTCTTGATATGAATCTAGTAAACGTTGGTAAAACTCGTAACTAATTCCAGAGAACAGTTTATTTAATTTAAAGTGTACAAATTTCATCTCTGAATAATTGTAATATAAGAAATATTAAAATAAAACTTTTTTTAACAGTTTTTTAAAAATAATTTCGAATTACAGATTTAAGTTATGGTCCTGTCAGATTGTTGAAGTATAGCACGTCAATAGTTGCTAGATATAATTATGTTGGAGTGAAAGTTAACACTCACAATTAAAAAGTGACAAAAGTTGTAAATTAGGATGAATTGCTTTCCAACGCAAATTGATGTGAGTTGGCATTAAGTCGTCTCCAAACGTTAGGGCTCTGAACGATGTAATTTTCCAGCTAATTAACTGGAGTATTGTTGAGTAACAAGAGCAGAACGAAGGGTGAGCAAACCGTTCTGTTCCACTCACCAACAGCTCTTCTATCTGCAACGTAATTCAGCGTTTTATACGTTCGAAAGAATGTCAACACATTCAGTTAATATACATATCATATTGGAAGTATTTTTACGTTTAAAATCTTACAGCCAATCTGGCTGTACATATATATACATACAGACAAGGTGAGTTTTAGGTCAGCTATCCCCTAACTTGTTTCCCTAGTTTATAAAAAATATATTTTTTAAATATGTCATTAAATCAATACTAAACTATACTGAATTTTGAGTGTTTCGATGTTATTAGGTATCACTTGGGGTCCAAGACCTAGTACATTCAAACTTCTAAATGTGAATGTGGTCATGTGATATGACATTCAACAATACCATTTCAAGCTGAAAACGATTGTGCAATTAGAATTTAAAAAGGATATGTTATTCCTTAGTTACCAATTATGCTGTTATTTTATAATTGGGAAAATAATGTTTTATTTTAAGCGGTCTTCAAAGTACAAGCTCTATTTTACAAGATAACTGAAGTAAAACAACTCAATATTTATAATGTATACATAAATCGAGCTACTAACTATATAGGAATAAAGTACAGTGACTAACTGAAGAAATTACCCGATCCATACATCTTAAGGTTTATTTGTTTTAATAGTCATAATAGCATTATTTGAAAGAAAACCTTAAAAAACTCCAGTCTGTATATCAGCCAAAAATAAATTGAATTCCAGATAGGTCAGCCCCCTTGGGTGTGCTGGAGGGTAAGATACAGCAAAATCCAGAGAAAGAAAGTCCTATCCTGTAAACACTGAGAAAGCAAACTCTTTTCTATAACAATTTCATGTATATCTCTCAACTTTTAAAAAGTCGTCCAATATTAATAAATCTTATCACACGATCACTATATAAAGTAGCTGACAGAACGTAAAATATAGACGAACATGGTGGTTTGCGTTTAGAAATAATTAATTTACAGCTGATATTATGAAAACTAGTGTTCGACTTCTTATCAGAATGGTGGAATAATTGTTCAACATTTGAAACATTAGAGTTTTGTATGCGTACGTAAATACTTCAGCGATTCGTGTCTCTCTTAGTGACGACTTTGAAGCAAGGACTGTCACTTGTATTGTCACTTAAGGACCTGTCTCTGTGTTTCACATGTTTTTAAATGTTCTATATTTAAAGGAATTTTATATACATTTTTTCTCCTTGATGGACTTGTGGAATAAGCAATTTAATGTTTAGGTAAGTATGCCCACTTCTTATTTTCCATCAAACAAATTATACAATCGGCAAACGAAAACTGTATGCCTTTTATTTACTTCTCCTGATCTCGTACACTTTCAAACAGTAACACTTAGCAATGATAAGCAAATGTAATAGTATAAATGTTTCCCAATAAAATTAAATAGCAGTTTTAGTGGATTGTGTAGAGGAGAAGTCATGTTAAGCAGATGTTTTGGAGAGAGACGGAAAGTGGAGGGAATTTATGTCCTAGTTATTACGCGGTGGACAGTTTCATAGGGCGTTATGATATATCTACTTTATATAGCCATTTACGTAGCTTCGTACATCCGCACCACATGGAGCCATATGAAATCTCAGGACAATACTTTAGGTTCACTGGACGGCCAGTAACTTTATATTGACTAGGTTAATTATTTTTATGCAACTTTTATCATGCATTGCTAAACACTACTCTTTGAGATATTTTTGATCTACAATTTATTTTCATTTACCTCTTAAAATTCTAAGTATACTAAGGATGAAGAGTTTTTAAATTAATTAATAAATTCGTGTCTTTTTAGTAAGGACTATCACTTGTATTATCCTTAAAAACTTAAGACCTGTCACTCTGCCTCACATGTTTTAAAATGTATATTGTATTCTGAAGTGCGGTTTGCGGCATTCTTCTATGGTGTATTTTACTTATTGTTCACAAATACACCATAGAAATGCTGCAGCCTGATAGTCTGAGGAATATTACATTCTCCTTTCTTCAATATTCGACAAACGCTTCACTTAACAAGCGACAGAAGGTCACACTCTGCTAATCATTAAATATTTGTCTAAGATATTTCAACACACTTTTTATATCTTACCTTTATTTACTAAATGTAATTACATTCAAGCACTAATCACAGAAAAACGTTATAATGAGAGTTTAATACAATACAACATCTGAGAAATTATATGTAATACTGTACAAAAATAAGAATATTTTATTTGTACGCGATATAGTTTGTAAAGTTTTAAAATGGTTCATAATGTTCACATATGTTTTTTTTATGCTAGTGTGTATATTGAATTGTTTTTATTTAACTTTGTGGATTCAGTTTTATTGCCTGTGGAATCAGTTACTTTGATAAAGATTTATATTATGAGAGCCATTTTAAAATTCATCCGTTTATACTTTATATACTGTACCAGCCCGTTATTATTTAATTGTAAAATCTAAACTGCTACATACAGGGTACAGGGTGTCTGGAAAGTCTGGGTACATCGTAATATTTAATAAACTATAGTAGATAACATCTATAAAATTTGCCCAGTGTTATATGGCTATATAAACTATTTTTTCTCGCTATTGCCATGACATGCCTACCATGGGGGACGGTCCACAGAGGAAGTCGTACAAATCTTAAAATGTAAGCAAAGGTCGATGTGCATTCAATTTTTAAGGTCTTAATTATTAGAACATCATGCCGTAAATTAAATCTTAAAAGGTCGATTCTAAACAGAATGGCGGCGCTCGAAAGTTTCAATACTGATCTTATGTGCAAGTTCAAGAATGGCTTAATTGTATTGTAACGATACCAGATGAAGCCACAAAACATCACACATTATTACTAAATACAAACACCTACTTTAAGATGTAGGCCTATTCAGTGTCATGCTATTCCTTTATGGGAACAGTCTATGAGGAGTCAGTAGAGAAGTTTTAGTGTAAGCATGGGTTGATATGCACATAATTTTAAAAGGCTGGTCAAGCATAGAAGAATGCAGCAAACTGCACTTCAAAAGCATTATCCGTTACGAAATGGCGGCGGTTTAAAATCTTTGGAATCCAACTGATAAAGATTCTGAAGTGCGGTTTGCGGCATTCTTCTTTGCTTGACCATGCCTTTAGAATGATGTGCATATCATCAACCTATGCTTAAGTTTAAGATTTGTACGACTTCATCTGTGAGCTGCCCCCCATGGTAGGCATGTCATGGTAATAGCAAGAAAAATAGTTTATATAGCCATATAACACTGGGCAAAGTTTAAAGATGTTATCTACTATGGTTTATTAAATACTAAGCCGAACCAAAACTTTCAGACACCCAGTATAGACTGTAACGACTAAGGTACGTTATATTTTATAATATTTAATTGTTTTAGTTTATTTTAAATTATTTCAACTATTGACATTATTATTATCATCATTAAGGGTTTGTTTATTTTATATGACTCTCCATATATTAGTTACAATATTCTATTTTACATTAATTGTTACTTTGAATGGAGGAAGAATCTTGCTGATTCCATATTCTAGGCCTACTGTTTATTTTTGAAGATGTTTAATAGATTAATGTTTCATTCAATGTCATACCAATTAAACCATAAATCAGTTGTGTTCAGAATGTACGACATTTGCATATGAGTAGAAATTAATTTAAATTTTAAAAAATAATAATATTTCTAAAATAAGTTCTGGAATATATGAACTTTATAGTGTAATTTTATGTAATATTAAAACATTAAAAGCAGTTATGTTATGCAATATACATTGACATATTTTTTATGGTATTTGCGTATATGGCACAATCAGTAAATAAAATCATAATCAAGTACTTAAACTACAAAAAAGAGGCATAAGAATCATAAAAAATTTAAAATATGATCAGTTAGCTAAACTTGTTTAAAAAAAATATGAAAATGTTCACATTTACGACAGAATTTATTCATCTAGAAACTCACATTAGACATCAATGATAGTTTTCAAATAAATAATTATAATAAAAGAAATAAAATCCACGTCATAATCTAAATTTATATACAAAAAACAGCATACACGCGGCAGTTTTTAGATTTTACCTAAAATTATATAAAGAGAAAACAACCTTAACAAGTTCATAATAAATTAAGAATATGCTTAGCTGATGCTGCACCATACTCAATTAAAGAATTCTACAACATCAATATTCAGTAAATAGAAAAACTAAATTAAATAAGGAGAAATAGAACACAACAATTAAACTTTCAAATAGGGATACATTAAGAAAAAAGTTCCTTAAAGATTCAACCATTGGACTATATTGGATCTGCTTTATTTGGTATAAGTACAAACATTGACTTAATGTTAGGGCATACCCAAACAACTACAGAACAATCTGCAAGATAAATGTACGAATTTATTACAAAATGGATGATAAATATATAGTTTAGTTTAAAAATGTAATTAAATTTATAATTTATTTTTGGATTCAATGAAATATTTAGTGTAATGGTGGTTTTAGGAAGGTCGTTGACCTAGACAACGTAACGCTACGTGAGGTGTGGTAACCCACTTATGAAGGTCATTGACCTAGACAATGTAACACTACGTAAGGTGTGGTAACCCACTTAGTAAGGTCATTGACCTAGACAATGTATCGCTACGTGAGGTGTGGTAACCCACTTATGAAGGTCATTGACCTAGACAACGTAACGCTACGTGAGGTGTGGTAACCCACTTATGAAGGTCGTTGACCTAGACAACGTATCGCTACGTGAGGTGTGGTAACCCACTTAGCAAGGTCGTTGACCTAGACAACGTAACGCTACGTGAGGTGTGGTAACCTACTTAGCAAGGCCATTGACCTAGACAATGTAACATTACGTGAGGTGTAGTAACCCACTTAGGAAGGTCATTGACCCAGACAATGTAACACTACATGAGGTGTGGTAACCCACTTAGTAAGGTCGTTGACCTAGACAATGTATCGCTACGTGAGGTGTGGTAACCCACTTAGCAAGGTCGTTGACCTAGACAACGTAACGCTACGTGAGGTGTGGTAACCCACTTAGCAAGGTCGTTGACCTAGACAACGTAACGCTACGTGAGGTGTGGTAACCCACTTAGCAAGGTCGTTGACCTAGACAACGTAACGCTACGTGAGGTGTGGTAACCCACTTAGGAAGGTCGTTGACCTAGACAACATAACGCTACGTGCGGTGTGGTAACCCACTAAGCAAGGCCGTTTACCTAGACAACGTAACGCTACGTGAGTTGCGGTAAACCACTTAGCAAGGTCATTGACCTAGACAACGTAACGCTACGTGAGGTGTGGTAACCTACTTAGCAAGGCCATTGACCTAGACAATGTAACATTACGTGAGGTGTGGTAACCCACTTAGGAAGGTCGTTGACCTAGACAACGTAACGCTACGTGAGGTGTGGTAACCTACTTAGCAAGGCCATTGACCTAGACAATGTAACATTACGTGAGGTGTGGTAACCCACTTAGGAAGGTCGTTGACCTAGACAATGTAACGCTACGTGAGGTGTGGTAACCCACTTAGTAAGGTCGTTGACCTAGACAACGTAACGCTACGTGAGGTGTGGTAACCCACTTAGCAAGGTCGTTGACCTAGACAACGTAACGCTACGTGAGGTGTGGTAACCCACTTAGGAAGGTCGTTGACCTAGACAACGTAACGCTACGTGAGGTGTGGTAACCCACTTAGCAAGGTCGTTGACCTAGACAACGTAACGCTACGTGAGGTGCGGTAACCCACTTAGCAAGGTCGTTGACCTAGACAACATTACATTACGTGAGATGTGGTAACCCACTTAGGAAGGTCGTTGACCTAGACAATGTAACGCTACGTGAGGTGTGGTAACCCACTTAGCAAGGCTGTTGACCTAGACAGTGTAACATTACGTGAGGTGTGGTAACCCACTTAGGAAGGTCGTTGACCTAGACAACGTAACGCTACGTGAGGTGTGGTAACCTACTTAGCAAGGCCATTGACCTAGACAATGTAACATTACGTGAGGTGTAGTAACCCACTTAGTAAGGTCGTTGACCTAGACAATGTATTGCTACGTGAGGTGTGGTAACCCACTTAGCAAGGTCGTTGACCTAGACAACGTAACGCTACGTGTGGTGTGGTAACTTACTTAGCAAGGTCGTTGACCTAGACAACGTAACGCTACGTGAGATATGGTAAACCACTTAGCAAGGCCGTTGACCTAGACAACGTAACGCTACGTGAGGTGTGGTAACCCACTTAGGAAGGTCGTTGACCTAGACAACATAACGCTACGTGCGGTGTGGTAACCCACTTAGCAAGGCCGTTTACCTAGACAACGTAACGCTACGTGAGTTGCGGTAAACCACTTAGCAAGGTCATTGACCTAGACAACGTAACGCTACGTGAGGTGTGGTAACCTACTTAGCAAGGCCATTGACCTAGACAATGTAACATTACGTGAGGTGTGGTAACCCACTTAGGAAGGTCGTTGACCTAGACAACGTAACGCTACGTGAGGTGTGGTAACCTACTTAGCAAGGCCATTGACCTAGACAATGTAACATTACGTGAGGTGTAGTAACCCACTTAGGAAGGTCGTTGACCTAGACAATGTAACGCTACGTGAGGTGTGGTAACCCACTTAGTAAGGTCGTTGACCTAGACAACGTAACGCTACGTGAGGTGTGGTAACCCACTTAGCAAGGTCGTTGACCTAGACAACGTAACGCTACGTGAGGTGTGGTAACCCACTTAGGAAGGTCGTTGACCTAGACAACGTAACGCTACGTGAGGTGTGGTAACCCACTTAGCAAGGTCGTTGACCTAGACAACGTAACGCTACGTGAGGTGCGGTAACCCACTTAGCAAGGTCGTTGACCTAGACAACGTTACGCTACGTGAGGTGTGGTAACCCACTTAGCAAGGTCGTTGACCTAGACAACGTAACGCTACGTGAGGTGCGGTAAACCACTTAGCAAGGTTATTGACCTAGACAACGTTACGCTACGTGAGGTTAAACACAACTTAGGTCCAACTAAAAACTATCCTAACCCTTGTTACGTGCAACGAATCAACGTGTTACTTACTCATCCTGTACATTTTGGGTGCAACTACTGAATATCCGTTAAATAGTGTTTTTCTTCTTCTTAATAAATAATGCACTTTTAGTTATTATATTATATTCTTAGCAGTTAATTTTGTTCTTATACGTTTATTTATTACTTATGAATACATACATTTTTTATCTAAACTAAGTTTGAAAGCAGCAGAAGTTGCCGAAACTCTATGTTTAAGGAATCTGGACGCTGTTATAATGCTGTTATGAATGGGAATGTACCATTAATTCGTAATCGGTAAATTCAGTAAGTGCAATGCGTATTCATGGAATACATGTCTTAACATTATGAACATGTGTGAAATTACTGATAACTAAAGCTTCCGGTAACGATCGCGTCAAGGTGTTATCTACAGTATTTACATCACCAAACGTTTCGCCCATGCTGTCATGTCGCGTCCTCAGTGGTATCTCAGAGATACCCATCCAACCGCTACTATCAATCCCAAGACTTAACCATCATTCACAACTTGAAACACTTCGATTTTTTCTAATCGTTGGTTGTACACATTTCATTTAAAATAATTTAAATCAAATTACCATAAAGAGGCCTCTAATAACATTACAGCAGAGGCTACTAATAATTATTGTATCATTTTTTCAGATTTATATCCAACTGAGAATATATAAAATATTTCCTCAAATTAAGAACACCTATAATTTGTTGTTATTTTTTTTATTTTAAAACTGCCAATTCATTTGGTCCTATGGATTCAACGGGGAAAAGTACTGACCATTAGCTCAATTAGACATTCGAGCCCTGGACTAAGGATTCCTGTTATTTAATACTCTGTGTTGTTTAGTACCGCCAATGATGCTCTGACTGTTTTTGTCAATAATACCACATTTAGACAATATCGTTGCTTTATTATCTTGTTATGGGATTACAGAGTAAAGCTCTAACCATATCAGTTATTTGGGCTTCAAGGAAACATGTGCAAGTTTTGCCGTAGATCTTATCTCTCTTAACTATGTTCATTTAACGTTAATATTCCTTACATTATGCAAGTTCTTACTGCTTACACTAAAGCAAATATAAGGTAATCACTATGGCCCTCGTCACTGTTTCACTAAGGATGAATTAAATGAAAGAAGAAGATCGGCTTCTCCTTAAAAGAAGAAAAGAAAACAAACAAACAAAACAAAACAAAACTATTATTCTAGGAACATGAACTATTTGTTAGTTAATGAAGTTTGATATGGGCAAATATTTTACTGCTACACAATAAACCACAGTAGTCGTTATGTGATAAGTATATTGTATTAAAACTCCCTTATTTAACGAAGACATAACTTGGCTTATAAGATAAAATAGTGCAGGGCAAGTACGTCCAAGTGAGAGATTGAACTTGTGGATTAGCTAAGCTTATCACAACTTGTAACTTGACAACAGTTAAGGAGACTGTTTGATAAAGCTGACGTATGGGAAGCAGTCGGTTCACAAGTAGCGGATGTATAGGGATGGCAGTCTATCAATAACCTGAATGAAATAATAGCCATGGAGTAGCGAAAAAAAATCATAAAATACTACTTAATATTATTGATGGTGTATGTTTAAAATTTGTCCTTCTTACGATGAGAAAAATTTGGGCGAACATTAATTACAGCAAATATTTCAAAATACAATTTTTAAATTTACCTCACGAAAAAACTTAATGTACTATCAGTAATGTATATTAATAAATTAAGGTATGCCAGTACATCAGGTTAAAACTATAATGTGTTATAAAACATAATAAAATAATTAAAACTGAAATGTGTAAATTATAGCCCTACTTCCTTGCCAGCAATGCTGGTACATATAAAATCTTATTGCAGTTTGATTCCCTTGACGGTAATGCCGGTACATATAAGATCTTATTGCAGCCTGACTCTCTTGCCGGCAATGCTGATATATTATAACATTGCAATGATCTTATATATATATATATATATATATATATATATATATATATATATATATATATTGTAGTTCGACTCCCTTGCCGGCAATGCTTGTATATATAAATATAAGATCTTATTGTAGCCCGATTCCCTTACGAGCAATGCTGGTGTATATAAGATCTGATTGCAGCCCATCTCCCTTGCCGGCAGTGGTGGTATTTTTAAGATGTGATTGGTTACTGAAACTTCCTTTTTCTGTTTCCTCCAAAGTTAATATAATTTCTAGTTAATTAGTTATAAAACATTCCGCAAACTCTGTCATAGTTCAATGATAGGTTATAATTGTGTAATCAATTTAAAAGCGATATCTTCTCTACTTGTTCTGTTACATCAGTGTAAAGTTCCAATAAGAAATAAAATACAAAGGGAAAACACTATTAAATGACTTTGTTGTGCGGATCAACTACCAAACCAAATATTTTATTATATTTATTGATATATTATTTTTATTATTATTATGTATTTATTATAAACATTCATTTATGTTTACTCTATGTAAAAATGTGTCTCAGTATAAAATGTACTCATAGAGTCACTGATGTTGCAGTTGGCGATGTACTAAGTGCTTTTATATACATAATGCTAGACTCAAACTTCTATGTTAGTATTTCTTAGTTATATTGTGCAACTGGCCACGCTACTGGACAAAGTGGTCAGTCTTATTTCTCACAATTTGTATGATTGTATTTTGATATTTTTTAAGGGAAATAAAATTCATTTATTCATATATAAAATCACATATTTATCATGTACGTATGTAACACAATATGTAATTACAATTAATTAGTACCATGTTTGGTAGTTGGCAGTTATAATGCCAGGTCTTCTTTATATTCGATATTCTTTACGTTATATTTATCATGTACGTATGTAACACAATATGTAATTACAATTAATTAGTACCATGTTTGGTAGTTGGCAGTTATAATGCCAGGTCTTCTTTATATTTGATATTCTTTACGTTATATTTATCATGTACGTATGTAACACAATATGTAATTACAATTAATTAGTACCATGTTTGGTAGTTGGCAGTTATAATGCCAGGTCTTCTTTATATTCGATATTCTTTACGTTATATTTATCATGTACGTATGTAACACAATATGTAATTACAATTAATTAGTACCATGTTTGGTAGTTGGCAGTTATAATGCCAGGTCTTCTTTATATTTGATATTCTTTACGTTATATTTATCATGTACGTATGTAACACAATATGTAATTACAATTAATTAGTACCATGTTTGGTAGTTGGCAGTTATAATGCCAGGTCTTCTTTATATTTGATATTCTTTACGTTATATTTATCATGTACGTATGTAACACAATATGTAATTACAATTAATTAGTACCATGTTTGGTAGTTGGCAGTTATAATGCCAGGTCTTCTTTATATTTGATATTCTTTACGTTATATTTATCATGTACGTATGTAACACAATATGTAATTACAATTAATTAGTACCATGTTTGGTAGTTGGCAGTTATAATGCCAGGTCTTCTTTATATTCGATATTCTTTACGTTATATTTATCATGTACGTATGTAACACAATATGTAATTACAATTAATTAGTACCATGTTTGGTAGTTGGCAGTTATAATGCCAGGTCTTCTTTATATTTGATATTCTTTACGTTATATTTATCATGTACGTATGTAACACAATATGTAATTACAATTAATTAGTACCATGTTTGGTAGTTGGCAGTTATAATGCCAGGTCTTCTTTATATTCGATATTCTTTACGTTATATTTATCATGTACGTATGTAACACAATATGTAATTACAATTAATTAGTACCATGTTTGGTAGTTGGCAGTTATAATGCCAGGTCTTCTTTATATTCGATATTCTTTACGTTATATTTATCATGTACGTATGTAACACAATATGTAATTACAATTAATTAGTACCATGTTTGGTAGTTGGCAGTTATAATGCCAGGTCTTCTTTATATTTGATATTCTTTACGTTATATTTATCATGTACGTATGTAACACAATATGTAATTACAATTAATTAGTACCATGTTTGGTAGTTGGCAGTTATAATGCCAGGTCTTCTTTATATTTGATATTCTTTACGTTATATTTATCATGTACGTATGTAACACAATATGTAATTACAATTAATTAGTACCATGTTTGGTAGTTGGCAGTTATAATGCCAGGTCTTCTTTATATTTGATATTCTTTACGTTATATTTATCACTGGTTTTTGTGATGTTTAAATCTCAAATGTACGCATGTTTGTAAATATTTCAATAATAATGACAACTCTTTATTAAAATTTCACAATATCTAAAACCATTATATGCCTGTACAGTTGCCCAACATTTATTTATTCTGCTACTTACATTTTCAATATCATTACAAATAATTAACAAATTGAAATTTGAAACCGAAATTAGTTAATCTCAATAGCTTGACTTTATGTATAACTAGGGGTAACCCCTGCACGCTTCGCGTGCCAATCCCTTCATTCGTTACGCTCGTAAAGTGAGCTCGTTATTCGGCCTCACCTTGAGACGCTGCATTTTGCCCCTTTGTAGAACTCGGCCAATGGCCTCACCATGGTGCTCTGTTAAAGGCCCCTTTGTGGAACCTGCCTACGGCCTCGCGGTGGAAAATTCGGCCTGTTGCCTCCCCAAGGCACAGGGTACAGTCCTATTTTTCGGTCTCGGCAGGTCACCTTGTGAAGGAGATCGGCCTACGGATTCTTAACCAATTTGACCATGAATTTTGGTTTTAGAGGCAGTGCAGCCCATAATAAACATAGTATTTTCTAGAATCTGTTGGTATATTAGTAATTAATTCAAGAATACCTTTAATTTGATATTCCACTTGGGTATATTAGTTTAACATTACCAAATTTTGGGTTTTGGAGCATGTTTTTTATTTGTGGGGCAGAGCCCTTAAACATTGTCTCTTCAAAATACAATGATATACAGTAATGTGATTTGGGAGATGAATACTTATCGTTTGATACCTCACTAGGGCGGTTTATATTAATATTGCCCTTTTTTTGCATATTAATTGCCTTTTTCGAAATATGATGTTATATTTAGATTCAAGGGAAAAATAGCTTTAATTTGATGCTATTTTAAGTAAATAACATCAGTATTAAAGAATTTTACATTTTTAAAATTTTCGGTTTTTGAGCCCCCAATACCCAACATTTTTAAGTTTTTAGATTGAAATTCATGTATAAGGTGCGCGTTTCTTACGCGTGAATAATTATGAAGTTTGATACCTTTACTCGAGATTTTCCTAAAATTATGTCATAAATACTACTTGTTGTAATTTTACTATAAGAAATAAATGGGGGCAGTTTTGGGGGTAAAAAGAGGCTGCCATTTTGGATCTATAAAGAATTTTTCTAAGTCCCTTCTTATTGTACGCATACAATATAGAACCAATCATCCTACAACATTTCAGCCTCGGAGGTCTGGGGGTTTTTCAGGAACAGTGATCTGTGAACAGTGATCTGTGAACAGTGATCTGTGAACAGTGATCTGTGAACAGTGATCTGTGAACAGTGATCTGTTAACAGTGATCTGTGAACAGTGATCTGTGAACAGTGATCTGTGAACAGTGATCTGTGAACAGTGATCTGTGAACAGTGATCTGTGAACAGTGATCTGTGAACAGTGATCTGTGAACAGTGATCTGTGAACAGTGATCTGTGAACTGTGATCTGTGAACAGTGATCTGTGAACAGTGATCTGTGAACAGTGATCTGTGGTATCTGGCTTTCATATACTGTACTCGTACTTGGATTTACGACTGACCTTCCAGTATTATATCGGTGCTATTAAAGTAATGAAACTAAAATGAAGCCTCCGTCTTTCTAGAAGTCTCAGTTACAAGGAAAAAACCATAGTCTAGTGTGTAAATAAAGCCTTTATTTATATATATATATATATATATATATATATATATATATATATATATAGTACAAACGTTCTACCTTAGTAAACCTCACAATCTCCAATCCTTGAACCACTATGTTAATAAATAACTACTTAAGTTGCAACACTTTTATTTTGTCTACCCTGTAAGTCAGTAGAGTATAGTCCATCAACTATTTAAAGTAATAAATATTGAATGTTGCATGTTTCGAGTAAGGAAATCTCTCAGTTTATTAATAAAGGTTTTAAATTAAAAGTCATTTTTTAAAATAAATTCCACAAATTTTAATTTATTTTAAAAAATGACTTTTAATTTACAACCAAAACAATTCCATCAAGCATATACAGCAGAAAATAATAAAGGTTTGTTTGGGATAGTTAATGTAAGTTAGGTAACTTCTAGTAAAATCATTTAATTATAGTAATTACTTTACATGGTATTTTGGTAGTATAACAAAAAACTTAAGAGGTTGTTCCAGGGGTCAAATTTAGGCAAACCAATTTAACAGCATAGAACCGACAAATTATCACTTCCATAGATAGCCAACATTTTGTATTTTTCATTGAAAATAGTTCATCTCAAAAATAGATAGACCAAAATACCGAATATTTGCAAAAAAACATGTCATTATCAAGTTACAAAATATATACAAAATTAATTTGATACATTTTCAAATTTGCAATTTTGTTGTTATTATTTCATTTAGGTTATTGAGACTCTGGCAAAACAGTGCATATTTTAAGACGAATATAAATTACTACATGAGTGTAGGGTAAGTGCTGGATGCACTATGTTGGCTGGTTACTAACTGAGCTCGACTTATGCTCTGAAAGGGTAATTTATTAATAGCCCAATAGCCAAAACAACTGAGGGACCAACAGATTTATGTGGAATCTGAACCATGTAGTAATGGTATGATTTTCAGCTATTTGACAATCCTGACACTCCCCTATACAACATTCGGACTCTGACTGCCACAAAACCTGGACACCCCAGACTTCGCGAGTAGTGGCCACGCCGGTAGCAACCATTGAGCGGAAGCCATGACGGTATTAAGAGGACTGGACATGCAACATATCACCTACAATCTCCACACTTTGTTGGAAATAGCTAGGTCACGGCACTGCGTACTAGTGCCATTGATAAATACTTCATAATGCAGCAATGTTGATACTACAGTCAAATATTCAACTCGGAGAATTCACAAAATATTTATACACTTAATTTCAAATCTAATGAAATTTCTTTTTTAAATTGAAAATAACCTAGACATACTTTGTTAACTGTAGCTAGCCTCTGCTAGTGTGTGATAGTTGAGGTGGCTGACTGATTCGCCGGTCAAGATCGGTGTAAGAAAGGAGAATTAAAACTCAGAGTTGTGTCATTTCAGACCAGCGGTGCGTGGCTGTTTCGCCATTACCAAAGTTATTTTATTCGGACTATAGTTTATTGCTTGACTGAAGTTATATCATTCAATATTCATTAAGCTATTTATACTAATACTTTTTCCTTGAAGAAGATCCCATAGAATGCACCTCGAGGTAGAACTATGTAAAGTTCGTATAAGTTTTGTACCATCAAGTTCTCCACATTACGGTTGGGTCCACTCGTTACGTCTCAGCTCTGGGTATTCAACGTTCCTGCAAGCCTTCGTGACCTTAGTAAGGAAACTAAAAGTATTGATAATAACCACCTCTTGAACTTTTTATGGCTTGTTAAAACAGATCTTCAATTTATATTTATTTGTGTTTTGAGTGCAATTTTCATTTTTATACTATTTTTAACTTGGTTATGCACTTAAAATTTATAATCTATTAATTGTAATAACTATAAATTATTTATCAATAGCTACATTTATAACCACAGCAATATGTAAAAATAAGTTATTATCAATATATATGAGACCATAAGAGGACTGCGTTTGACACACGATAGACAGTAATATTTATTGTAATTGTGACAATGTAATTATTACACGCTGATGTAGAATTACGCTTTAAGAGGCATTTATCATTAGCAGAATCAATAATACTATAGAACATCACATAAATAATACGATAAGAACGATCTATAAACAGTAGGTGACAATAATGTAAAGTCTACGGTCATAATATTATTACTCACACCCAAATCACAATATAAAATAAATAGGTTACAAAACAGGTGCATTCAAAGAACTGAAACGTGGCAACAATGCAAAACGTAAAGGCGTTGCCAAGTTGCAGATGGCTCAGTATCGGCACGCCATTGGTCCCTAGCATTCTCAAACTCATCGTAGTTCCAACATTTGCTGTAAGAGCGCTCTGAAGTCAAGTCGGGTCATTTAATTAATAAATTATATCAGATTGTATTGTGTTGAAACATGTTTTAGATTATTGGCAGCAATAAAAACTTGTTATTTAATAGTTAATTAAAAAATATTAATAATTGTACTATTAATTTATATACTATTAAGACATTAGTGGTAAATAAGACCGAATATAAAACTTATGTTTATTAGCACATAGTAGATAAGAGGTAATCAAATCAAATCAAAGTAATATGATTGGTTCGTTGTAGATTACACTACACATTGAATCCTAGAAAACTATTATTATCAGTTGACCGCCGAATGACGAATGTATTGTAATGTAATGTAAGCATACGTAAAAGTCACCAGTTGATAAGACTGAACAAAATTTTACCCTGGTGAGATATAATAAGCCTAATTGTTTACTGTGATTTATTTTAAAACTATCCGTCAGTTTATATAGTAAACAAAATGTATGTTGTCTGATCCCTGTTGATTGATTAAAAACATATATTAAATAATAAACTAATACATTTTAAAAAAATATATGCTTTTTTACAGTATATTGTAAATTAAACGACGATGCACACAAATTTCACGTAGATTTTTTATTTTCACTTTAATTTCTCTTCAGTTTCATAATATTTCAGGCTTGTGCGTGAAGTACTGCTGCTACAGTTACTTATTAGAACCTCAGAAACTACTTTTCACTGTTGGAAACCTTGGGTACTGAGCTACCAATCGATCTTTTGAAACTGTCAACTAAAATGTTTTTATTTTATTCTGTACTTCAATTAAAATAGTTTAGTACATTTATACTTGTAATATTTAGTTTTAAAGTGATTGTTTTGAATTTGGTAATCCATATTGAGCAAACATTGTTTAGAAACTTCAGTGCAACAATATTTATTACAAGATCTTTAGATAAAATAATTAAATTAATTTTACCCAGTTGTGTTAACCATGATGCATTTTAAAGTTGTTTATTTTAAATATTAAAGTATCATTGTACGCAGAAGGAAATTAAAATAGCATTTTAAAATATTGATAAAACAACTTAAGTATTTTGAGAGAAGGGTAAGTTTACATACAAATTTTGTCTTGATCTAAAAAGGAAATAACTCTGATGGGAAGGGATATCAGATCTCGCACAGACACAGGTTTGCCAACCTAAATTGTATCTGACAAATGACGTCATCAGATGCTTGTCCCTACATGTTGTTCTCCCATCAGCCTTTGTGTTCCGTAACTTTTGTACTTCTTCAATGAAAGCATATTTATCTTTATACTATCCTAAATTTGATATAAGAATTTAGTACATTGTATTTAAAAATAAATTCTAATACGTACACTACGTGTAACCCACTAAATACTGTCGTACATTTATTTAGTGTATTAATAAATACACTCTATTTATTAATAACCTTAATAATAAATAGAGACTAGACGTTTTTTTTAAATACGCAACTGTTAAATGATTGTAGTGTAGTGTACAACAACATGTATATAAATACGTAAAATTGAAATATCATCTAAAAAAATAGTAAAAGCATCTACCTTAAAATGATTTTCCCTGATTACTTATAAACTTGAAGTTTAGACATTTTATTCCCATAAAATGAGTTAATCAAATCAAAAGTTTAAAGTATATAATGCAGTTATATTTTAAACAGTATAATAGGTTCAAATTAAATTAACAAAGCAAACAGCCATCCAACACAGAGAGATTACGTCTTCTGTGAACATTAGTGCTCTGAACGCTGTCATCTCCCAGGCGAATACTTGAGCATGTTTCACGAGAAGAACAGCAGACGAGAAAACTATTTTATGTGGGTATTGTTTGAAATAGCTGACTAACTATTTACTTTATTATTATACTATCACCATGTTTAAAAATACTGGTTTCACTCTCACTACTATTTTGTTGACTTCAAAAGTACCCAATTTATAGCCATGAATATGACGTCATAGCTAAGTAACTATGTATTGCAACTGGTTAACCTATACATTTATTTATAAATGATATTTATAAATATCATTTATAAATAAATGTTGTATACATAAAACCTATGTATACAACATTTATTTATAAATGATATTTAAATAATATATTTTTGTACACAAAACAAGTTACGAAGTATGGGGTATACGTGACGTGTATCTAGCAGTTATTATCAGGGTTTGTTTTTGTAGCAAATTTAAACAATTTACAGAAAAATAATAATATTGTTAAATAAATATATTCTTTACAGTTTTTCATTATTTCCTACGTAGAGGCTGATCCACCAGATATTTTTTGATGTGTTTAATCACAAATCATAGTTAGTTAGGCCCCTTGTTTTAAATAATAGAAAGCTATTGTCGTATATGAGTTAGTCAGGTAAAAGATGACAACAATGTCAAAATAGGTTTCCAGTGTGCAGTAAGGTTTTAAAATATGGTTTCCTAACATGAAACCTAATATTGTTAGTTGATTCACGATCTGAATTTTCAGAGACAGTGATAAGATCAGATATGAATAACCATTGTATATATATTGTATATATTGTAGCAATATTGTAGCAATATCAGTTACAGGTTGAATATTGCTTATATGACCCTCAACGCTGTAATTAATTCCCAAAAAGGCTCATCATTTTTCACTATGTCCGGCTCTATATCAAAAACCTACAATTAGATCATGTACCACTTTTACACTATATGTTGGCTATGAAAGAGTTTTATACTTGACACTTAGGATTTCTCAGTAAAACATACAGGTGGGTAATAGCAAATGGTTAAACAAAATCAAGATCATCTCAAAATTTTTGTTTGATTAAATGTTAAATATTTTATTGTTTCATCAAAAATACACAAATAAAGTAATAGTTTTGATCATAAGTGACTTTATTATCAACATTATACGTGTTTATGAATTAAATCGTAATTTAATAACTAAAATCAATAAATAATACAGGTCAATAGTGAATTTGTTAACTAAACTTTACCGTCCAAAAGCGTTGAACGAACGATATTTTGCGCAGGATTTGGTTGAAAATTGACTATTTTCATTTAAATTGAAGTTAATATTTTATGGCCACATATTCTATGTGGTCAAATTCATATTGAGAGCAAAAGATTATTTGTACAAAACCACACACCCCTCAGATAGGTAGAGTCAGATGTATGAGAAATGAATTTCAGGTAGTTTTGCTTTCTTTCACTTCCCTAAAACCCCCCTTCCTAAAACTGGAGAGGGTTAGTTTTGAAACAGAAATTTCAGAAAAAAATGACATGGTGAATATTATTAGTACAGGACCGGTTTCCTTATTGACAGTTCCATATCACAAGAGTATTTTTTTAAAATTTGTTTAACAAATGAGAACCTACCTATAGTATACCTACTGGGGCAGTTTTATTTTGATCTTCTGCTTTAGCGTCAGCATAAAGCACAGCAAGGACAGTGGTGATGAGTTTTCAACATGTGAAACGGTTCTATCACTCGGCTTGTTACGGAATGCAACTGTGATAGCTGCTAAATAATATAATTTATTGCTAGAACACTTTGTTGACTCCTTGAGTTCGAGATTCACACATTTCAATTTACTATTGATGCGTTTTGCTTGTTTAATCGTTCTAATTATGGTCGTTAAGTATAATCGTCTTGTTAAGTATAATATTTAATACAGTGCTGTTTTTGTAGATATTACAATACGTTCGAGACTAATCAAACAGTATGAGTTTTGAAGGTGATGTTGTTTTTTTCCAACATCATCTAAGAGTTCCTCAATATTATATTCCAAGGTACTTTTGAATGATTTTTTATATAGTATTTCCTGCTTAGTAAACGATCAGAAACGTTTACAGTAAATGTTTCAGAAACATTAATTCTACAGTAACTTTAAACAAATTTTTCAATTGATTGCCTCCAGTCATTGTTTTGGTGAGTGAGGACCATGATGACTAAATTTGGTTTGTTTGTTGGTGTAACCTGTGAGAGGTTTTAAGCCCTGGAAAGTGCGAGTTTCATCACCAGCTAAGAGATTCTATTGTTCGTTTAAGATATATTAAGAAACTTGATACATACGTTAAATCTCTATAATTGAATAGCTAAAACCAGATATAAATTTTAACTTAAAAGGGGTGTTAGTTTTTTAATTTACTGTAAGGCAACTTAATTTTTAGTTTTGTTATAACTAGGCATATACTTTTAAACAAATTCAATATAAAAATGAAACAGGTTGACCTTTACTGTAGTTTAAAAATATATATGACTATTAATTATTTTACAAGTATATTGTTTTATATTATTTAGTATATCGTAAATCAATGGAATAAGATATTCTTTTACAGAGTTTATTCTACACAGACATATATTTTAAACTACACCGATGAGTTAAATACATCTAGACTGCCAGTTTTTTGAGTTATTGTCTAAAGTAATTTGTTCGCGCTACAATAGTTCCAGAGATATTCTGGGAGTCCACATGTCTGCTGGGTGAGATGTGTTGTCGTATAACTTCAACTTATTAGTATTGTTTGTTAAACTTCGCAGAACACCCTACATCTACGTCTACACCTAGATAAATATAATTGATTATTACTGCATAATATTCTGGGAGTCCACATGTCTGCTGGGTGAGATGTGTTGTCGTATAACTTCAACTTATTAGTGTTGTTTGTTAAACTTCACAGAACAACCTACATCTACGTCTACACCTAGATAAATATAATTGATTATTACTGCATAATATTCTGGGAGTCCACGTGTCTGCTGGGTGAGATGTGTTGTCGTATAACTTCAACTTATTAGTATTGTTTGTTAAACTTCGCAGAACAACCTACATCTACGTCTACACCTAGATAAATATAATTGATTATTACTGCATAATATTCTGGGAGTCCACATGTCTGCTGGGTGAGATGTGTTGTCGTATAACTTCAACTTATTAGTATTGTTTGTTAAACTTCGCAGAACACCCTACATCTACGTCTACACCTAGATAAATATAATTGATTATTACTGCATAATATTCTGGGAGTCCACATGTCTGCTGGGTGAGATGTGTTGTCGTATAACTTTAACTTATTAGTATTGTTTGTTAAACTTCGCAGAACAACCTACGTCTACGTCTACACCTAGATAAATATAATTGATTATTACTGCATATATTCTGGGAGTCCACATGTCTGCTGGGTGAGATGTGTTGTCGTATAACTTCAACTTATTAGTACTGTTTGTTAAACTTCGCAGAACAACCTACATCTACGTCTACACCTAGATAAATATAATTGATTATTACTGCATATATTCTGGGAGTCCACATGTCTGCTGGGTGAGATGTGTTGTCGTATAACTTCAACTTATTAGTACTGTTTGTTAAACTTCGCAGAACACCCTACATCTACGTCTACACCTAGATAAATATAATTGATTATTACTGCATATTATTCTGGGAGTCCACATGTCTGCTGGGTGAGATGTGTTATCGTATAACTTCAACTTATTAGTATTGTTTGTTAAACTTCGCAGAACAACCTACGTCTACGTCTACACCTAGATAAATATAATTGATTATTACTGCATATATTCTGGGAGTCCACATGTTTGCTGGGTGAGATGTGTTGTCGTATAACTTCAACTTATTAGTACTGTTTGTTAAACTTCGCAGAACAACCTACATCTACGTCTACACCTCGATAAATATAATTGATTATTACTGCATATATTCTGGGAGTCCACATGTCTGCTGGGTGAGATGTGTTGTCGTATAACTTCAACTTATTAGTATTGTTTGTTAAACTTCGCAGAACACCCTACATCTACGTCTACACCTAGATAAATATAATTGATTATTACTGCATATTATTCTGGGAGTCCACATGTCTGCTGGGTGAGATGTGTTGTCGTATAACTTCAACTTATTAGTATTGTTTGTTAAACTTCACAGAACAACCTACATCTACGTCTACACCTAGATAAATATAATTGATTATTACTGCATATATTCTGGGAGTCCACATGTCTGCTGGGTGAGATGTGTTGTCGTATAACTTCAACTTATTAGTATTGTTTGTTAAACTTCACAGAACAACCTACATCTACGTCTACACCTAGATAAATATAATTGATTATTACTGCATATTATTCTGATGGTATGTGCATTATAAAACTTCACTAAAGGCTTAAATTGAAAACTGAATGGTTCTTTAAATTCTAATAGACCATAATTTGTGTCATTTATTTTATATGTACATTAGTAATATCATATATGTACATTATACTTAGATAATGAGCATTTTACTATAGTTAACTATTAGTACTGTATGTTAATGGTATTATATTTTAAATTAAAATACTGTATAAATTACCTTTAATTACGTTACTAGTGTCCCAGACGGGTTTCACAAACACTTCATCGTCATTGGTTTGAATTAAAACGTACAGCTTTCTTCACTTTAAATGTAATTTCTGACTATTAATATTAGCTAACTTCTCGTTTGTTAATATCGTTTAAATATTCTAGAAATAAGTTAATTTGGAAATTAAATTACAAATAAAAACTCAGTATTATAATCATTTTGCTTGATGTAGAGCGATAGGTAAGCTCAGACAAATATGTTAATCTTATCTCAGACAAATAAGTTTTTTCATGCTCAATGTAATGAATTTATCTACTTTAGTGGTGTTTAGGTGAAGCTCTAATGCTCGATGTTTTCTAAAGTGAAATACCACTGGAACTCAGTTAAAGTTTATAAATAAGAAGGAACAAACTTATTTATATATATAGCGTTAAAAAAATAGTGTTATAAAAAAATATATATGGCGGACTTATATCATCACGCTTTTGGTCGGAGCAATGCCAACCTTGTCCTAGTGTCAGCACTTGCTGCAGGCGCACTCTGGTCAAGTTGGAAGATTCAGTAAGTGGAACCAACCAATGGAAGATAACTAATGAATGTAGAAGTAATGAGTCAACTAATAAATGATACTATAGAGCAGTGACAATACTTTCGGAGGAAACTAAAATCATTGTAGTGGTAATAATATTATGCAAAACAAAATTTTAATTATGTTTATTATGTATTAAAATAAAGAACAAAATTTAGGTCAGTGAAAGAGCCAGACAAGGTCGTTGTTTTTGCTATATTTTTCAAATGTCCTTCATTAATTGTAATTAATCAATAGATTACACTCGCTCGAACATCGCAGGGTTGTACAATATTAATTACATGTTTGAATCAGTGATAGGGACCCCACTTAGGCTTGACCTTAGCCCTATAAAACACATCCAGGACCGAATGCGAAGAGCTATCAAAAATGATTGACAACAAGCATCACAGATTGCAGGCAGTCATCACAGCCACCCCAGGCAATACAAGATGGTAAAAATAGTCTTTGAATTTCCACAGAAAAACGGAAAGGACCTTGAGCTCCCCCAGAGATAAAAAAACCTTTAATGTTGTTTAAGTTTACATTATGTTGCCAAGGCTGTTAAAAGTTAATAATACTGAAGGAAACTCATACATATGTCTGTAATGGGGGTTTCTCAATTCTTTTACCAAGTTAAATTCGGAAGGAAAACTCTGACAAATCAATATTACGTATGTGTAATGCATATGTATGCTTGTAAAAATATTACACAATGTTGTAAAAATATTAGTCGACATTTACGTAATGTTTAACGTATTTGGCTAATTTCAAACATTAATAAGTAATACTTTGAAAATTATAAATATCCATCCTTATATGTTGCGTATGTAAGGTTTGGAATTTAAAAACCATTAAGTTTCTGCAATAATCACATTGCAAAAACACTATTTATTAGTTAAAAATCCATAGCATTTGCTAAAAATCATATTCCAACAACCCATGGGTAAAAATAACTAGAACTGATAATTAGATATTGGGAGATATAAAGTGGTGCTATTTGCTGGACAGCAATTAATCGACAGCTTTTATAGTCTAGTCGTTCTAACTTTAACTCTGAGGGGAGCACAAAATGGCAACATTTTATATCTTGAGTGCTTGGCTACTTCTTGTCGCAAGGCTAATTTGTATCCGGTCTTGATGAATCACAAATAGTTCCTAAAAGATTTTATAAGTTAGAATTATCCCATTGACTTCGATTTTTTAAAATATATTTTAAACAGTAAAAAAAGTACTTCCCAGTCAAACACTGGGAAGTATAAATTTTAATTATTTGTAATTTGGGAAGGTACAGGTTTTAATTCTCAATAAAAAAAATAATTTGTACCTTCCTACATTTTTCCGATTTGTGAGTCACGGGATGTAAAATTTAGAGGAGGGCTGTGGCGGTCTTTTATGCGACGTTGCCTATGTCGATTTTCCGGTTTAGCCCGCAAAACTCAGAGGTAAAGTTAGAACAGCTGGACTATAGTAGAATGTTGATAATTATGTCAGAATTTTTCTGGGACTCATCAAGGTTGTATAGTTACAATCCTAAAGCTGTCAAAGTAAAAATATGAAATATGTAACAATGTTTAGTGGTGCTAGGCTTTGAAAGCAACATTAAAAGAAAGTATCGTTGATAAACAACTTAAATAGCATATATTTATTATTATGATTGTTATTAATAATAAATAATAACATTTCACTTTTATCCATAAAGGTTATAAGTAAATACAAGTTTTTATTTATGTAATTATGTCTATAGTGTGTCATTTTAATTAAGTAACGTTCCCTTATTAAAAACCTTCCATCATGGTTACAAACGAAGAATTACTTATTTTTAAGTAATCTTTGAAGAATTTAGAAAATGCAAAATGCAAAGTCAAAAGGTATGTGCAATTTGAATGAAAGCGTGTAAGTTATTACAGTTTTGGAAGCACCTGCGACACTTAACTACCCCTTTGCACTTGTCACCGTAAACACTTTTTGCCGTTTTGTGCTTGTTCTAAGAAAGTAAAATTTATATATCTTTTAAAATTAATTGTGTGTACTAAAGTAGAAAATTAAACTTAATGTAATCATAAATACGTGTTTAAGAATGTTGTATATTGTTCTTTATCTATTACTTATGTATTATTACATGAGTGCAACCTTGTATACTGAACAATTATTGTATACTGTATAGTTACAAACAAAATGTTCAAGTATGTTTTTATTTAATCAGATTCATTTATTTGTCTTTAATGAAATTAAAAATTAATAGTGTATAATAAATGAGAAGAGAAAACAATAGATTAAAATATACACACATGCACGAATATTTATTTTTAATATTATTATTTATATTTTAGGCTCTTCACAAAAATAGGGAAATAATTTATTTCTATAAATAAACTTTTTTATAGTATGTATTTTTGTGAATACAATCCAATTACAATCCAATTACAATCCAATACAATGAATAAAATAAACCCAACTACATTGATTGTATTACAATATTAAAAAGAAAGAAAAAAAAAAAAACATTGTATGAGTCGTATATGGTATAATTGAAAACAAATACGGGCGGGTAGGTGGCCCACTACCTCAGATACCACCGTACGTGTATGGGGTAGGCGGATAGGTAGGACTTTACCATGGATGCCACCGTACGAGTATGGACGAGTATATGGACTTTACCATCAATACCACCGTACGTGTATGGGGTAGGTGGATGGGAAGGACTTTACCATCGATACCACCGTACGAGTATGGACGAGTATATGGACTTAACCACCAATGCCACCGTACGTGTATGGGTGGGTAAGTGGGCTGATACCGCAGATACCAACGTACGTGTATGGGGTAGGCGGATGGGAAGGACTTTACCATCAATACCACCGTACGAGTATGGACGAGTATATGGACTTAACCATCAATACCACCGTTCGAGTATGGACGAGTATATGGACTTAACCATCAATACCACCGTACGTATATGGGGTAGGCGGATGGGTAGGACTTAACCATCGATACCAACGTACGTGTATGGGCGAGTATATGGACTTAACCATCAATGCCACCGTACGTGTATGGTTGGGTAAGTGGGCTGATACCGCAGATACCAACGTACGTGTATGGGGTAGGCGGATGGGAAGGACTTTACCATCAATACCACCGTACGTGTATGGGCGAGTATATGGACTTAACCATCAATGCCACCTTACGTGTATGGGTGGGTAAGTGGGCTGATACCGCAGATACCAACGTACGTGTATGGGGTAGGCGGATGGGAAGGACTTTACCATCAATACCACCGTACGAGTATGGACGAGTATATGGACTTAACCATCAATACCACCGTACGTATATGGGTGGGTAAGTGGGCTGATACCGCAGATACCAACGTACGTGTATGGGGTAGGCGGATGGGAAGGACTTTACCATCAATACCACCGTACGAGTATGGACGAGTATATGGACTTAACCATCAATACCACCGTACGTATATGGGGTAGGCGGATGGGTAGGACTTAACCATCGATACCAACGTACGAGTATGGGCGGGTAAGTGGGCTGTTACCGCAGATACCACCGTACGTGTATGGGGTAGGCGGATGGGTAGGACTTTACCATCGATACCAACGTACGTGTATGGCCGGGTAAGTGGGCTGTTACCGCAGATACCACCGTACGTGTTGGGGTAGGCGGATGGGTAGGACTTAACCATCGATACCAACGTACGTGTATGGCCGGGTAAGTGGGCTGTTACCACAGATAACACCGTACGTGTTGGGGTAGGCGGATGGAAAGGACTTTACCATCAATACCACCGTACGAGTATGGACGAGTATATGGACTTAACCGTCAATACCACCGTACGTATATGGGGTAGGCGGATGGGTAGGACTTAACCATCGATACCAACGTACGTGTATGGCCGGGTAAGTGGGCTGTTACCACAGATAACACCGTACGTGTTGGGGTAGGCGGATGGGTAGGACTTTACCATCGATACCAACGTACGTGTATGGCAGGGTAAGTGGGCTGTTACCGCAGATACCACCGTACGTGTTGGGGTAGGCGGATGGGTAGGACTTAACCATCGATACCAACGTACGTGTATGGCCGGGTAAGTGGGCTGTTACCGCAGATACCACCGTACGTGTTGGGGTAGGCGGATGGGTAGGACTTAACCATCGATACCAACGTACGTGTATGGCCGGGTAAGTGGGCTGTTACCGCAGATACCACCGTACGTGTATGGGGTAGGCGGATGGGTAGGACTTTACCATCGATACCACTGTACGTGTATGGGCGGGCAAAAGGGCTATTACCACAGATAACACCGTACGAGTATGGCCGGGTAGGTGGGCTATTACCACCGATACCACCGTACGAGTATGGCCGGGTAGGTGGACTATTACCACAGATAACACCGTACGTGTATAGAGTAGGCGGATGGATAGGACTTTAACATCGATACCACTGTACGTGTATGGCCGGGTAGATGGAATTTACCATCAATACCACCGTACGTGTATGGGGCAGGTGGATGGGAAGGACTTTACCATCGATACTACCGTACGAGTATGGACGAGTATATGGACTTAACCATCAATACCACCGTACGTGTATGGGCGGGTAAGTGGGCTGATACCGCAGATACCACCGTACGTGTATAGACAGGTGTATGCACGGGCGGGAAGGGCATTACCATCGACACCATCGTACTTGTACAGGCGGGTGGGTAAGTCAATACCATCGATACCACTGTACCACTGCGAGGCAATACTAACGCACGTTGACTTAACCATCCTCTCGGTTTATGTTAATAAAATCTATTAAATTTATTAAAAAGTGGAAGCAGTGAAAATGTTAAGACAATTCTGTTTTAGTCTCGGAGTTCTATATATCGAGAATATTATAGTTAAAAGTTAAAACCAATACCATGGCTAAAATATTTGAGTTAGAAACTTTATAGTCATGTCACTTAATGTTATATCTGTATTAATGGCCTATACAAACGAGCTTGGAAAGGTTAATACATTGAACTTTTTTGGATTGTTATGTTTAATGACAATATAATTATTCTTTTATTCTCATTTTGATATATTAGATTTTAATGTAAACAGTTATCAGTATTATTTTATTGTTATAATTATGTTGTTTTATATACTGAGTTACGAGTAGCACCAGATGGTTACATTGAAGTGTGGAAGTTAATGAGCCAATATTGTTACCAAAGTTGCCAATGAGTTCCAGTGGCGTACCGCACGGTCACTTGTGGTCTAATATATTAGTACATTGTGATTGTTATGGGATTGTACAGTAATATTGTATAAAAAGACATAAATCAGACACAAACAGGGGTTTTTTGTTACTTTCTTTCCAGTTTCGTAATAGCCTGTGTACGACATAAATAAGTGAGCAAATATATTTTATACCAGCCTACTCTTTCTATTACATGCTTATTTCAGCAACTATACATGTATGAACAATTGAGCTGTTTATTTAATTAAAACTGTGTTTTTATCATCCTGTCCTGATTGTTTTTGTCCTCAATGGATATTTTTATTTGTCATCTTGTTAACCATTTTACATATACTACGGAGGTAAAAATGTAAAGTTAGATAACAAACTAAAATATAGCTTTTGTATTACTCTTAGAAACACGTTTCCTTCTTAATTATACTTAACATAAATTGAGCTTGTTCAGGTTTTATTTTACATGATGTTAATTAACATTTTAATATTATCGATTTTAATGGTAAATTATTCTAAATTTCTATTTACAACACTTTATATTATTGCAGGAAAATAAGCTCATCTGTTTTCATTTTGGATGTTATTTTACATTTTATGGATTGCCGGATCGCGAAAAATATAAATTAAAGTAAATAAAAAACAAGAATTAAATATTACTTTGTTTTTTATACGTTCAATAATAACACTTAGTTTCTGTCTACATAAAAATAAGTATTGTAAACAATTCGCTAACTACCACATCAAGACAGCTTTATAACTTTGGTATTCATACAACAATAATTCTTATTATTTATTAACTTCATTGGTAATATTTTTCTTAAAATGTAGTTTTATATTATACCATGTTATATAAATATTTGTTACAATTCTCTATACAACATTATAATCTGAATTGGATTAAAATACCGTACTAAAATTTAACATTAAAAATGAAATGACAAAAATAGTAACTTGGCAAAAATATTATTCCACATAAGGTAACTAAATTATTTGAAGTGAATATGATCTTTTAATTGTAAGAAATTTATGAAAATTATAAGAATTAACTTGAATTAGCAAGATTACATGTTTTATCTATAAAGAAAAAGCTGTTGATGAATGCTTGTCCCTTTAGAATATGGTCAAGTATTTTGAATTAATTTTACATAATCAAATTGTTACCCAACTTTCAAAGTTTTTAGGTACTAATAATAAGCATCAATCTGTAAGTTCTATTTTTCTTGTAAGTTATTAATTTGTGTTTTTTATTCATATGCCACATGATATCGATTACAATAAAAAATTATCCCTCGATAATAAATCATTTTTCTTCCATACAATTCAAAAAAGTACGGAGGAGGTGAAGAGTTTAACTTTGACTCGAATATTTATACCACGGAATATCCACTTTTAATGTTGGGTTTAATATTTCTACTGAGGAATATCCACTTTTAATGTTGGGTTTAATATTTCTACCGATGAATATCCTCTTTTAATGTTGGGTTTAGTATTTATACCAAGGAATATCCACTTTTAATGTTAGGTTTAATATTTCTACTGGGGAATATCCACTTTTAATGTTAGGTTTAATATTTCTACCAGGGAATATCCACTTTTAATGTTGGGTTTAATATTTATACCAAGGAATATCCACTTTTAATGCTGGGTTTAATATTTATACCAAGGAATATCCAATTATAATGTTGGGTTCAATATTTTTACCGAGGAATATCCACTTTTAATCTTGGGTTTAACATTTATACTGAGGAATATCCACTTTTAATGTTGGGTTTAATATTTCTACTGAGGAATATCCAATTTTAATGTTGGGTTTAATATTTCTACTGAGGAATATCCACTTTTAATGTTGGGTTTAATATTTCTACTGAGGAATATCCAATTTTAATGTTGGGTTTAATATTTCTACTGAGGAATATCCACTTTTAATGTTGGGTTCAATATTTATACCGAGGAATATCTACTTTTAATGTTAGGTTTAGTATTATTCCTTCCTTACTGGACAGTGCATGTCCACCGGGTATTATATCACTGTTGACTGTACCACAAGCAGTTCATCAACTCACTGACAGGACGGTAGATTACTAGAGTCACTCTATTGCAGTGATCTCCCTGTATTTATTCCGTCCTTACTGGACAGTGCATGTCCGCCGGGTATTATATCACAGTTGACTGCACCACAAGCAATTCATCAACTTACCGACAGAACGGTAGATTACTAGAGTCACTCCATTGCAGTGATCTCCCTGTATGTATTCCGTCCTTGCTGGACAGTGCATGGCCGTCGGGTATTACATCACCGTTGTCTGTACCACAAGCAGTTCATCAACTCACCAACAGGACAGTAGATTACTAGAGTCACTCCAGTGCAGTGATCTCCCTGTATGTATTCCGTCCTTAGTGGACAGTGCATGGCCGCCGGGTATTATGTCACAGTTGACTGCACCACAAGCAATTCATCAACTTACCGCCAGAACGGTAGATTACTAGAGTCACTCTAGTGCAGTGATCTCCCTGTATTTATTCCGTCCTTACTGGACAGTGCATGTCCGCCGGGTATTATATCACCGTTGACTGTACCACAAGCAGTTCATCAACTCACTGACAGGACGGTAGATTACTAGAGTCACTCTAGTGCAGTGATCTCCCTGTATTTATTCCTTCCTTACTTGACAGTGCATGGTCGCCGGGTATTATATCACTGTTGACTGTACCACAACCAGTTCATCAACTCACCGACAGGACGGTAGATTACTAGAGTCACTCTAGTGCAGTGATCTCCCTGTATTTATTCCTTCCTTACTTGACAGGGCATGGTCACCGGGTATTATATCACCGTTGACTGTACCACAATCAGTTGATCAACTCACTGACAGGACGGTACATTACTAGAGTCACTCTAGTGCAGTGATATCCCTATATGTATTCCGTCCTTGCTGGACATTGCATGGCCGCCAGGTATTATATCACCGTTGACTGTACCACAACCAGTTCATCAACTCACCGACAGGACGGTAGATTACTAGAGTCACTCTAGTGCAGTGATCTCCCTGTATTTATTCCGTCCTTACTGGACAGTGCATGTCCGCCGGGTATTATATCACCGTTGACTGTACCACAATCAGTTGATCAACTCACTGACAGGACGGTAGATTACTAGAGTCACTCCAGTGCAGTGATCTCCCTGTATGTATTCCGTCCTTGCTGGACATTGCATGGCCACCTAGTATTATATCACCGTTGACTGTACTACAAGCAGTTCATTAACCCACTATTAGGACGGTAGATTACTAGAGTCACTCCAGTGCAGTGATATCCCTATATGTATTCCGTCCTTGCTGGACATTGCATGGCCGCCAGGTATTATATCACCGTTGACTGTACCACAACCAGTTCATCAACTCACCGACAGGACGGTAGATTACTAGAGTCACTCCAGTGCAGTGATCTCCCTGTATGTAATCTGTCCTTGCTGGACATTGTATGGCCGCCTGGTATTATATCACCGTTGACTGTACCACAAGCAGTTCATCAACTCACCGACAGGACGGTAGATTACTAGACTCACTCCAGTGCAGTGATCTCCCTATATGTATTCCGTCCTTACTGGACAGTGCATGTCCACCAGGTATTATATCACCGTTGACATACCACAAGCAGTTCATAAACTCACCGACAGGACGGTGGATGACTAAAATATTTTCAGTACAGTGATCTCCCTATGTTATTCCGTCCTTGCTGGATAGTGCATGTCCACTAGGTATTATATCAGTGTTGACTGTACCAGAGGCAGTTCATCAACTCACTGACAGGACGGTAGATTACTAGAGTCACTCCATTTCAGTGATCTCCCTGTATGTATTCCGTCCTTGCTGGACAGTGCATGGCCGTCGGGTATTACATCACCGTTGACTGTACCACAAGCAGTTCATCAACTCACCAACAGGACAGTAGATTACTAGAGTCACTCCAGTGCAGTGATCTCCCTGTATGTATTCCGTTCTTAGTGGACAGTGCATGGCCGCCGGGTATTATATCATAGTTGACTGCACCACAAGCAATTCATCAACTTACCGACAGAACGGTAGATTACTAGACTCACTCTAGTGCAGTGATCTCCCTGTATGTATACCGTCCTTACTGGACAGTGCATGGCCACCAGGTATTATATCACCGTTGACTGTACCACAAACAGTTCATTAACTCACTGACAGGACGGTAGATTACTACTGTCACTTCAGTGCAGTGATCTCCCTGTATTTATTCCATCCTTACTGGACAGTGCATGGCCGCCAGGTATTATATCACCGTTGACTGTACCACAAGCAGTTCTTTAACTCACCGACAGGACGGTAGATTACTAGAGTCACTTCAGTGCAGTGATCTCCCTGTATGTATTCCGTCCTTACTGGACAGTGCATGTCCGCCGAGTATTATATAAACATTGACTGTACCGCAAGCAGTTCATTAACTCGCCGACAGGATGGTAGATTACTAGAGTCACTCTAGTGCAGTGATCTCCCTTTATGTATTCCGTTCTTACTGGACAGTGCATTTCCGCCGGGTATTATATAAACATTGACTGTACCACAAGCAGTTCATCAACTCACCGACCAACGCCATTTATTACAACCTATTGAGGCTCGCAGGGTGAATAATAAATCTAATTCAAGGTTAGGGTTTGACTTAGAGCCCAATGCTTTCAATTCAATTCATAAAAAAATGAACGGGTCAAATGAACTTAATTCTTATTTGTCGCTTAAATCTAATTTTATATCATAATTTTTAATTTTTAAGTGATATATTTAAAGCTCGTAACTTGCCTTTTTTATTTGCTTGTTATTTTTATCTTTGATTATTTAGATTCGCTTAGTGTTTTGACTTATGTAAAGTCTAATATGTAAACATTTATATTTAATTGGAAAACCACAAGTTAAGTATGGTCCCATCCTCCTCTTGCCAGCAATAAATTCTTCCAAATTGGGCGTTGTTCCATTCCAACTTTAGTAGAATGACTGCTCCCTTCTACTCAACCCCCCCCCTCTGTTTCTTTAAGATGGGCCCTACACCACCATGCCACAGACCAGTGCCTCCATTACAGTACCAGCAGCAGTATTCCTGCTGGATTTTCTGTGTCTAGCCACACTACAACGCCTTAGACGGTCGTTTTACTTTCTTGTACTACACACAATATACAAGGTCTTTCCAAATTACAAGAGTGAAACAGATAAGTGGCCGTAAATCGTTCATCAGAGGTGTTACGTCTGTAAATCGTTCATCAGAGGTGTTACGTCTGGCAGGCCAGGTAAGTGGGTCTTCACGGCCGTAAATCGTTCATCAGAGGTGTTACGTCTGGCAGGCCAGGTAAGTGGGTCTTCACGGCCGTAAATCGTTCATCAGAGGTGTTACGTCTGGCAGGCCAGGTAAGTGGGTCTTCACAGCCGTAAATCGTTCATCAGAGGTGTTACGTCTGGCAGGCCAGGTAAGTGGGTCTTCACGGCCGTAAATCGTTCATCAGAGGTGTTACGTCTGGCAGGCCAGGTAAGTGGGTCTTCACGGCCGTAAATCGTTCATCAGAGGTGTTACGTCTGGCAGGCCAGGTAAGTGGGTCTTCACGGCCGTAAATCGTTCATCAGAGGTGTTACGTCTGGCAGGCCAGGTAAGTGGGTCTTCACGGCCGTAAATCGTTCATCAGAGGTGTTACGTCTGGCAGGCCAGGTAAGTGGGTCTTCACGGCCGTAAATCGTTCATCAGAGGTGTTACGTCTGGCAGGCCAGGTAAGTGGGTCTTCACGGCCGTAAATCGTTCATCAGAGGTGTTACGTCTGGCAGGCCAGGTAAGTGGGTCTTCACGGCCGTAAATCGTTCATCAGAGGTGTTACGTCTGGCAGGCCAGGTAAGTGGGTCTTCACGGCCGTAAATCGTTCATCAGAGGTGTTACGTCTGGCAGGCCAGGTAAGTGGGTCTTCACAGCCGTAAATCGTTCATCAGAGGTGTTACGTCTGGCAGGCCAGGTAAGTGGGTCTTCACGGCCGTAAATCGTTCATCAGAGGTGTTACGTCTGGCAGGCCAGGTAAGTGGGTCTTCACGGCCGTAAATCGTTCATCAGAGGTGTTACGTCTGGCAGGCCAGGTAAGTGGGTCTTCACGGCCGTAAATCGTTCATCAGAGGTGTTACGTCTGGCAAGCCAGGTAAGTGGGTCTTCACGGCCGTAAATCGTTCATCAGAGGTGTTACGTCTGGCAGGCCAGGTTTACGTTTGATTTGCATGAATCAGTTACACTAAAGAACTCTGTAAAGTGGTTCAACATGCAATCCTTGCTACACTTTATCGTGGCACTATCTCCCATATCCCACAAACATGTTGTAGTTTATGCTAACCCTGGCACACTTCTTGTATCAACTGTACAGTAACAAACCTCCTTAGACAAGTGTGATTTACGTCATCTACAATACACCTCATGACCATATTAGAATCAACTGTACAGTAACAAACCTCCTTAGACAACTGTGATTTACGTCATCTACAATACACCTCATGACCATATTAGAATCAACTGTATACTAATTAGCATATTCGATGACCATTTTTTTAAAATTAAGAAACAGAATTAATTAAAATACTGTCCCTTAAAACCTCTCACACTTACAATCCTACAGTATATTTATACCGTTGGTTGATAAATAAGTGGTTTCCAGTATTGACACATCATTGTTGTAAATTAAAATCATTAGAATTAAAAAATTAAATGTTGAAAAATCTTCAAAGCAATTAATACGGAGAACACTGAAAACAGCAAATAAAACCTATGTAACCTAGCGAAATTGGCGTAGATAATAATTTAGTCCAAGTAACACTATTAAACATGTTACAGCATGTTATAAGTTGAGGATAAATTAAAATTACACATAAATATTTCAGTCGAACATACATACATAACGTATAATAAGAGTGTATTCCCATGACATTGGAATTTGTTGGTTTAGTTATATACCAATTTATGAATAATCCTGTGCTTCTAGGAATACATACAATATATTTAATGCTCTTAAATTTTGAAAAAAATCTGTTCATTATTAAGTTGATTTTGTTCATGTTCAAGATTCAATTTACTACGTTAAAATACGTTACAAATATTACATATATGCATAGTTTGAATTATTTGAATCATAAAACATTTATCTTAGATAATGTGATTATATGACATGAAAACCACCTTAAAAAGAAGTTGTAATACAGCATTGTGTAAACTTAAACTGTATTCAGTTAAATGTTTCGTTCAAAAGTTTCTCGAAAAATAGTTTTTTAAAACATTAAACATTTTAACATATTAAGTCTTAATAATTTACATGTAACATAACAATATATACAAAAGATAAAGATACAAAAGACAATGTAAATATATAAATAAAACTTAGTTTTGAAAAAAATACATTCATTTTACAAACATGACACAGAGCTCGAGACCTCTAAAGCACTGTCGTGTAAATCACACAAAGGCATCAGTTCATTAAGGGAATACGTAGTCAGGACTGAAGCAGTTTGGCCTCATGACGCCTCCTCCATGACAGTATCGAAAGCCGACTACTGCCGGCGCAGAATTTATGTGTACCCAAGTTTGAAGGTTGTTTACTAAGAAACTAAGATACCTATGACAAATACAATTACACTCTTGTTTCCCTCGTTTAATTTTTGTACTCGTCTTTTAAGTTAAAAAGACATGCGCATTTAAAAATTATATTGCAAGTTTCAATCATTTTTATTGTATTTGGAAACAAAAAACGGACTGAAATTTTAAACATTTTTCAATATATATTAACTTTGCCCTTTCACTACTATAAACAATGTTAATTTATCGCATTTATATTTTTATACTTTGTTGACAGGTATAACATTTCAGAATTTTTACAATTCAAGAAAACAAGTTATTTTCAATTTCCTAAAACGTATTCTTGGCTTATAAAGGTCGTAAAACTAATTACTTGGTCAAGTTGTAATCCTTATGACATGTATAGTTAAAATATTTTTTGTTATATGCATTATAGTAAATGCCATGAGATAAACTCCCATGACTGTATTAACAATCGACCAATAAATTAGGAATATCCTAAAATGTTGTTCAATTATTAATGTACCACTGAATACTTAACGTACGTAATTGACAAGATTATTTAAAATAACTTTTGATAGCATCTAGAAATAAACTAAGTCTTTCTTAAAAGTGAAAGAAGAATATTTCCAATGTTTATAAAAATATAAAAATACGTGAGTCGTTTCTGGTTTCTGGTGGATGGTGTTGTTACCCTTACGTATCGTACTTTATGATACAACCCCCGACACCTTCAAACCTGTTTCCCTGTAACAGACTTGAAACCTGAAATGAACGGAAAGTATATCCAATTCATGTGACAGTAAAAATATCGTTCAAGATATATGGTTAACATAAAATATATTTGTCACAAATGGAATTTCATTTTTCAGCATAACGAATAATATCTGTATTATTTTGAATTAATCAAATCATAGCGTCTTCAAGGTCATTTCTTTACTGTATTTAAATTTAATTTATAGATAGTGTAATTATAACAATTACTTTACTGCGTAACTATATACAAGTTTAACTATATGCAATTCTATGATCAATATTAGAGTAGAAGACATAATTAACGTAAATAAAACTATCAGTAGTAAATAAGCAGACAAATATTGCTTTGCCCCAATCATATTCCCTAACTTACGTTACATATTTGTACTTTCATATTTAGTTTTATTATCTTTTCTTGATAATTAATTAATTTGCTATCTAAACTTTTGGATGACTAATGCAGATTCCCCATAAAATATACAGTAAAAATAATTGTTTAAATAATTGTATATAACCACAATCAGCCCTTCTGAATCTTTCAAAACCTTTGTGCACACCTTGTAATTTATATAAAATGAAGGGCATTGGAAAATATGCAAATGTCCAGTTTTTCAATGGAAACTACGAACAGATCAGCCAACCAATCAACTCGAGACTCCTTTACCAATCTATATTGATTATAATTTAATTGTAAACCAACTTATGATTACAACATATTATCTCATTTTAAGTAATTTAATCTATTGCAAAATAAAACTGCTAAAATTTTGGAATATCTAATTTACATCAAATCAAATCAGTTTTATTGCAGTGGACATTTAACATGTATTGCAAAAGTCAATTTTATTTTAAAAGATATTTTATGTCTAGTTAAAAAATTTAGTTTCACTCACACTACAAAAAAAATCTCTCAAACATACAACATTTCTTTACATTCATACATCCAATTTTCCCACCTCCAGTTCCAGTGTCAGCCTACCCACTGTGTGGTCTCCAAGTTATTCGCCAAAAACTCACCCACACTATAAAAAGTATGGTAGGCTAGAAAACCTTTTAATTGAGTTTTAAACGCCTTCAGCGTTCTGGCGAATTTTATACAATTTGGTAGTTTATTGTAAAGATGGATACCTGCCTCTGAGGGCAAATGCTCGTAAGAAACTGTTCTGTGCTTCCCAGTCCTATAGTTGTCCCTGCCTCTGGTGTCATATTCGTGAATGTCACGTCCCCGAATCAAAACACACTTAGAAATAAAAAAAGTTGTTGTTTCTAGAATATAGAGGCAAGGTAAAGGCAAGATTCTTATTTTTTTGAAGATTGGCTTGCATGATTCTCGGAAATCAACTTTTTCGATTATCCGAATCGCTCTTTTTTGTAATCTGAACACTATGTCATAGACTATGTTTGTAATGAGAACTATGCCATAGACTAGGTGGGGATAAATTAAACCATAATACGCCGTCTTCAGTACATTATGTGTAATGAACTGTATTGACGTTACATTTATATAAAATACTAGCTGACCCGACAGGCGTTGCTTTGTCTTATTCATGATTAATCAATTTAAATTAGAATAAATAAATATAACAAATATTTTTAAAAAATATTCTTTATTGCATTGATTTTGTTTACATAACATTTACAATTTTTTTCTGGGCATAAATAAATAATAATGATGGTTTTCCAACTTGAGAACAGGCAACATACAATCTCCCCTGTGAAAAACATGGATTTTCAAGATTATTTATAGATAACGATTGCCCCTGTTTTTTTTTATTTATAGACATGGCAAATGTGGGTTGGATAGGAAATTGTAAACGTTTAAAATGAAATGGCACGTCGTTAGGAATTATGAGAATACGTGGGATCAAAACGGTTTAGCCTTTGAAATTTGATTAAACATTTTGACTTCGATCATATTGTTCATTAATATTTTTACTGTTAGCTATTTCAAAGCTTTGGTGGGTTAATATTCCGCAACATAATTATTACCATACCGACTTTCAATTGCAGATATGAGGTGGAAAACCTCAAGTGAATTTAACAATTCTTGGGATAGTGGACAAAATCATCTGTGTTGGCGACAATTCAACCGACTTGTATGCTATTAAATCACCAGCTGTCTAATTTTGAATTTGAAAATTCATTTCTTTAAAATCAACGTATTTTGCAGCCAATGTAACACGTTCACTCAACCAAACGTGATCATTGTTATTCTATGCATATTTTGGGAATATCATATCAATGAGTTCAGCCTTCGATTCAGTTAATTGCGTAAATTGTTAGGGAATGTAATGTATCCTAGGTATGCATCAACAGGAATTTTGCCATTGTCAATGTCGAGAAGTTGTTTTGAAAACATCTCTCCAGATCGGTCGTTCTGTAATTCTACTCGCATGTTCATGTTTAATTCAAGGGTTTTAACATACTTCCATAAATTAGATGATTTAAAACATGCGTTAAATTCATCGGCTGGTGTTGATTGTGGAATTACTGGTAGTTGTCGAAAATCACCTGCCAAAAGTATCATAGGAAATAACATTATTTTGCATATGTAAAAGTGCCATGGTACGTAGGTGGGATATACATGCGCACGAAACCAGACACAAGGATGACTACCGCACTGGAGGCCGTAGGACCGAAGTCTACAAACGCTTGCCCTCACACACGGGTACGTTTTGTCAACAAATTACCAGACTCAATTAAGAATGCACCAACACCTAAGGTGTTAAAAACTCGTCTAAAACGCTTTTTAGCGTCTCATGCATTTTATAGTGCTGACGAGTAGGCCTATATGGCATGCAACTGGGAAACCACATAATCAGATGACTGGCAACCGGCGCCGGAAGTGGGAATTAGGGAGAATGAATATGTGACTGAAAATTATGTATGTTTGAATGAGGTTTCTACGTGGTATGAATGTACAGTATTAATTTGATTGTTTTCTATATATTTTTGCTCTATATATTTTTGCTTTTTGCTTTCTATATATTGATTGCTATACATTTTTAAAATGTCTTTGCAAAATAATCTTGCTTTGATATAAAACTGTATATGATACCTCAAGGTACAAGTTTTATGTTTAGATATGCCGTAATAAACACGCAAATACGAGTGACTTGTAACCCACCCCACAAGGACAGCTCTGCGTCCGGTAGGGAAGCCACTTTGTTAGCCTCAAGGTCTTATCTAACTTTGAATCCAATCTAATTGTCACGAACCACTACTTTACCTTTTCTTTGATAAAATCTAATATCGCAAGACATTTTACAGTTGCGTGACACCGCATCAATAGCTGCAAGGACAAGGCGTTTCTACTCGTAAAGTAAGAAAAGGCAAGACTTCATAACGCCTAGAATGCTTTATTTTTTCAGATGCCCTTATGAGTTAAGAAGTCAGCATCCAATAACTGTTTAGGCTAATAAAATTGATAATAGTTCTATTTAAATGCCCTTTCCAATTCTTATTCACAAAAAAACAAAAACAAGAAAAAACAAATAAGAACATTAGCGATATGCTAGTAACTATAAACAAAAGTTTATTTACTTGAAATTTTCTTTAAAAAACGTTGTTGGTATTGAAATCACCCGACCACCAACACGTACAGTGGTACTGACCCACTCGCCCACTTATACACGTAAAGTGGTCTTAATAACTGTATACTGCACGTGTATATGTGGGTCAGTACCACTGCACGTGTATAGTGGGTCGATACCAGGATACACGAAACAGTGGGTGGGTGGATGTAAAAGTGGACGGATGGGTCATCACCACCTCCAATAACCTATACTTATGCTTTCAAATAATTCACTGGAATCATAATCAGCAGAGAGCTACATAAATACGACGGAGTACGTATATAAAGTATAATTAGGTAGATATTTCTGGAATGTTATGAAATAAACATTTGCATTACTTACCAAATATATCTTCTATCGTATTAGTGTATGCTATAACTTTCACTATAGAATTTTTACTGACAATAAAGAATTTTAATTGAATGGAATTATTGATAACGAAATTATACACATTAAAAATTTTACCTTGTGGCATTGTGTAAAGTTTTATATATTTTTCTTATAAACAGTATAAAGATTAAAGGACAGTACTATTATGGCAAAAAAAATTGTAGAAATGTTCTAATGGATTCTAATTCTAATAGAAAATTGTTTATATTAAACTCATATTCTCCCATACATTCTAATTTGTAAAAAAAACTGGGTGGAATGTTTTCATAATTCTACTTCGTGGAAGTTACATGATATAAATTAAAGCTGCTAATTGAGGTTATATAAATATAGGTTATATAATGTATGTCTATGAAAACAAGGAAAGGATATTAAAATTCCATAAACGTTATAGAAAAAAATAAAAACCGTTTATTTTTCTTGTTGATAGTATAAGTAAGAGTTGATATATAATTTAAATAAACGTATCGTCAATACGGTTCATTACACATTATATAAATTAGATCTTCCCAAATTTTAGCAGTTTTATTTATAATAGATAACATTATATATATCTTAATCATAAATTGGTTTACAAATAAATTACAATCAATATAGATTGGTAAAGGGGTCTCGAGTTGATTGGTTGGCTGATCTATTCGTAGTTTCCATTGAGAAACTGGACATTTGAATATTTTCCAATGCCCTTCATTTTATGTATATTAAAAGGTGTGCACAAAGTTTTTGAAATATTGAGAAGGGCTGATTGTGGTTTAAGTAGAATATTTTAATATTGAGTATATTACGTCACCTGTAAGATGCAATGTAAACAAGTATGGTTACTGTTATATTTAATGGGGAATCTGCATTAGTCATACATCATTTAGACAAAACAAATTAATTAACTATCAAGAAAAGATAATAAAACTAAATATGAAAGTACAAACATGTAACGTAAGTTAGGCATTATGATTGGGGCAAAGCAATATTTGTCTGCTTATTTACTTCTGATAGTTTTACCTACGTTAATTATGTCTTCTACTCTAATATTAATATTAATCATATAATTGTATATAGTTAAACTTGTATATAGTTACGCAGTAGAATAATTGTTATAATTATACTATTTATAAATTAAATTTAAATACAGTAAAGAAATGACCTTGAAGACGCTACGATTTTATTAATTCAAAGTAATATAGATACTATTCGTTATGCTGAAATATTAAATTCCATTGGTGACAAATATAATTTATGTTAACCATATACCATGAACGATATTTTTATCGTCACATGAATTGGATATTCTTTCCGTTATAGGGAAACAGGTTTGAAGGTGTCGGGTGTTGTATCATAAAGTGCGATACTTAAGAGTAACAACACCATCCACCAGAAACCAGAGACGACTCACGTATTTCATATTTTTTATAAACATGAAATACTCTTCTTTCACTTTTAAGAAAGACTTAGTTTATTTCTAGATGGTATCAAAAGTTATTGTAAATAAGCCGACCAATTACGTACATCAATACCACTGACCATGTAGGGGTGGGTGGTATTCGCAAGAAAGAGAGAGAGAGAGAGAGAGAGAGAGAGAGAGAGAGAGAGAGAGAGAGAGAGAGAGAGAGAGAGAGAGAGAGAGAGAGAGAGAGAGAGAGAGAGAGAGAGAGAGAGAGAGAGAGAGAGAGAGAGAGAGAGAGAGAGAGAGAGAGAGAGAGAGAGAGAGAGAGAGAGAGAGAGAGAGAGAGAGAGAGAGAGAGAGAGAGAGAGAGAGAGAGAGAGAGAGAGAGAGAGAGAGAGAGAGAGAGAGAGAGAGAGAGAGAGAGAGAGAGAGAGAGAGAGAGAGAGAGAGAGAGAGAGAGAGAACTTGGTAGTTGCACTTTGTACCAATGTACAATATACTTTTTATACCAAGTACCAATGTATAAAAAAGTACATTGGCGGGTGGGCGGGTCAGTACTCTTGTACATGTATGGGCGTGCGAATGGGTCAATACCTTCCTTATACATGCATGGGCAGGTGGGTGGGTCAATACCACTGTATTTGTCTCTCTATAGAAACAAGATGGATGTTTTAGAGAGGTTCGATCAAACAACTCACATTGTGATATACATTGTACACACAAATGATATACATTGTACTCACGTATTTCATACTTTAGTGATACGTTCATTAGATTGATAATATTTATCAACTAACATGAGAGTTAAGGTTGTCTAACGTTTCTCGATCAAAAGAATTTAGAGAATGAATTAAAAAAATAATCCTTATTGCTGCAAATAATATATTATGTAATTACTAGGTTTTTAAACAGTAGTATTTGTATACAAAGTATAATAAATATAAGTTTTCACTAATTCATGTAGATTCAACTACACGAGCAAAAGACTTTAGTTAAATAATATGATACGAAATATTTTTCTAAAAATCGTCATAAAATATCAAACTTGTTCCCATAACTGCCCCGTAAATAATGTTATGTAATGGGATAAAATCCCAAACGTTTAATCGGGCCCTTAACCATCATACTTAATACATATATATTATTTGTAAAGTGTTGGTACTTATAAACGAGATGACACTGAGCTGATCAGAAACCTTTTATATTAACATACATAATAAACTATGTTAATAATTAAAGACTAGTTTAAGGTAAACGCCTCAACACTGCAGTTGTTGTATGGAGTATGTAACAGTCGTTTAAGCTAATAACTCAGTACAAGCGTGAATGGTAAAAACAGACGTTGGTCCTAGAGCTTCCTTCTTACTTATGTACGGTGAAAATACATACAAAATTGTACGTTGTAGTCTAGTACGGAGAGCATACTTGAGGTCGTGGTTTATATGTACTGTGCGGGCGTTAGTGTAGAGGCGGGAGTATGTGATAAATATATTTAACTAGGGGACACCCCTGCATGCTTCGCATGCCAACCCCGATGCTCGCTGCAATCGATACACCTCGGCCTTCGGCCTCAGCATGTAACTATTCAATACAAAAAATAGGAGATTAACTATATAACGTAAAATCACAATATTAAATTTAGTTACAGTATCTCACTCACACTAATTGCTTTGCCACCTATTTAGCCCATTTCAACCATGTTCATTACATTTATTTTTATTTAACAGCTGAAGATTAAACTCATAGTAAAATAATATTAAAAATGCATCAATAGTATTTGAGTAACTGAGTATAATGTCAAACATTCAAAATAGACATGTTTATTTATTTACAAACCAGCTGTTATTAATTTACTAAAATCAACTCAATGTTATCCTTATGGAGAAATCTTTTAAGGGTGGTTTCTACCCCTTAGGAGTACTTTATCAAGATGAAAATACTTTAGTTGTCCTATTTAATGCCTAAAGAAACAGTTTACAAAATTTCAGCTCTCTACCTACATGGGAAGTTGGAGAATTAGTGATGAGTGAGTGAGTCAGTCAGTCAGTGAGGGCTTTGCCTTTTATATATATAGATTATTATAAAATGTATGATATTCAGTAATAATACTAACGTTTCATTTTAATTTATTGTATCTGTATTAAAAACACTTAAATGTAAGTTTACGTTTAAAAAAACTGTGTAATGTACTGTAATTTATCAAAACACGTTAAATAACATAGTAAAATATGTTATGTATGATAGTAAAAATTCCAATTGTATTATTTGATACCATTAAATGTAACGGAAGCCTAAGCTTGAGATCAAAGAAGTATTTAATTAAGACACTCAGTTGCATATAAATGACTATACAATTTGTTATTAAACCATTCTATTTTTTCTCTTCTCTAACAAATATGATATAATTCAACTATTAATAATTTATATAGATATAAAAATAGATATCTAATATCTTATAAATATTTGTATAACCTTCTTGTTAACACGTAAAAACATATTTAAACTTAATATTCTCAAACAAAACAAATAATATTGTTTTCAGAGAAGTTATAGTTTTATCAAAATAAGCAATAAAAACATTATCCCTTAGTGGTCGTAAGTTGATTTAACGATAGTTTATAATTTTAGCTGCCTAATACTATTTTTATCATAAAAAAATAGGAATATCAATAATTATTCTAGTCTTAAATTTTTTTTTAATTTAGATATTTAATTACATCTTGAGTGCGTAATAGTTACCAGGACAATGATGGACATGACAAACTTTATCTACTGCGTGTAATTATATCCATGGAGTAGTCCATTGATTCTCGTTAATAAAACCTATTACTGTTCATAACAAAAAGTATGATGATGATTAAAGTGTTTGTGAAATATCCCTATCAAACACTAGGGCTATACAACATCTGTATGTGGTAAATTCCTGCCAAGGACTCATACATTTACATTCCTGCTCTGGCGTCCAAGACTCTCCATGACACGACTTGTGACAGAAGCCAAGAGTGTGTGACGTGAAATACAACATAATGTGCTGTTAGATAGCCCGTGCATTTCATAATGATTAGGGTTAAGGTCGTCTGCCCTTTAACTGTCTAAGTAAAACCCTTTGTGTGTACTTTAGTAACTCTTTATGTGTACGGGTTTCTTTAAATAAGGAGTCTCACATATCTGTTTGGTCTCACAACCCCTTCGTGTTTTTGAGGCTATTCCTTCTGTTTTAAAGTTTCTTGTCCGTTTATTTGTTTTACTCATTGTTAAATCGTAAAGCATATGTCTATTGTGTATATGTCGGAATTGGTTTATCAGCTGTGATTTTTATGAATTACTAAAATCATGTGATTCAATAAAAGACACAATACGCTTTACGCCCACACACTCACCCAGCACACAATATGCTTGATGCCCACCCACCCACTAAGCACACAATATGCTTGATGCCCACCCACCCACCCAGCACACAATATGCTTGATGCCCACCCACCCACTAGCACACAATATGCTTGATGCCCACCCACCCACCCAGGACACAACATGCTTGAAGCCCACCCACCCAGCACACAATATGCTTGATATATTGTATATTAATATTGTTAACAATATTAATTGTGATTGTAAACAATATTAACGAAAGAACGTTTTCATAGCGCTTGTTAAATTGTTTTTCCTAATTGATGATACAAGTATTAATTCTAACAATAAATTGTAACATAAATTCATTATGTAAGTGTGTTTCTGTTGATATCAGTTACATTTCACATTATTTTAGAAACTAACAAATTATATCACTTTCAAAACTACAAAATCTATCTACTAAAGTCTGTTTATCTTACTACATTACGAGTAGGCCTTCTTAAGATTTAACGAGTAGCCGAGAAGACATTCTAGCTAGCTCTGACAGAAGCAAAATTACCTTCCCTATTTCACAACGTTTTGATTCCGATCCATGATTTCATGTCTTTCATTAGTGAAATGTAAGAGTCAAAAATAAAAACCTAGGACAAGCTAAATCAAAATTCAGTCTTAAATAATACCCTTTTATGGTATCCGCTAACTATTACTCAATCATCGAAAGCAGATAAAGTTATTACAATAAAATAATGAAAACATTCATATCACTGTACAAAGTTCAAATAGAAGAAGTATATATAACTGTATTTTATATCACAGTTATTAAATCCTTACTTTCATTGTATCCAAT